>SJYX01006914.1:365690-386110 GCA_006410675.1 Oreotragus oreotragus
TTCACACCAGTCAGAATGGCTGCGATCCAAAAGTCTGCAAGCAATAAATGCTGGAGAGGGTGTGGAGAAAAGGGAACCCTCTTACACTGTTGGTGGGAATGCAAACTAGTACAGCCACTATGGAGAACAGTGTGGAGATTCCTTAAGAAATTGCAAATAGAACTGCCTTATGACCCAGCAATCCCACTGCTGGGCATACACACCGAGGAAACCAGAATTGAAAGAGACACATGTACCCCAATGTTCATCGCAGCACTGTTTATAATAGCCAGGACATGGAAACATCATAATCTTTAAATTTTAAGGAGGCGGGGGTTCATGTTTGGGAGTTCATGTACACCCATGACGGATTCATGTCAATGTATGCCAAAACCAATACAGTACTGTAAAGTATAATAAAGTAAAAATAAAAATTAAAAAAAAGAATTACCCAGCTTAAAAATAAATAAATAAATAAAAAATAAAAAGACAAAGTCAGTAGCACCATACAATGATTTGTTTAGTGTCTCTTTAAGTTATATAAGATAGAGGGGGAAGTATGGAATGATTAATAAAAATTCTATTTTAGTTTTCATGCTTCATTTTTTTCTATAAATTGAACCAGGAATAACTTTCAAAGTTTGCTTAGAATTTACTCTAAAATTGAACTAATCTAAATCATTGAACCAGGAATAACTTTCAAACTTTGCTTAGAATTTACTCTGTAAAATTTATTATCAGAGTTTGTCTGTTAGCTTGTAACAACTCAGTGACAAGTCTTTGAATGGATCATTCACCTCATTTCAACATCTCAAAAAGTACCTATACCTTTAGCTAATTATTAAGGAAATGTGTACAGTTGGACATTGAATTGAGTGGATACAAAAAAGTTCAAACATGTAAAATGTACAAATGCGAGAAATATCTAAAGTATAAATAAAATTATTTTAAAATTTTGCCCAAAATCATATAATTGGTTGTCTCACTCAGAAGTACAATATTAATCATTAGCAGAAATTATAAATATGAGAGCAATGCAGAAATTTTACTGATAGTTGCTGGCAATTGTTGCTTGACTACATGCAGATCAATATTCTTTTTCATATGTAAGTTAAGAGACCTACAGTTAGCATTGTGAGATTTTTCTATACATCGAACAAGCATTTTACTTCCAGATAAGTGTGACTCTTCTTTCCTTTTTCATTGAATCCATTAATTTTTACATATATTCTTATGGCATAGGGCCAACAATATAGGAGATACAAAATGTTTCTATTTGACTTTCTTTATAAAGAATATCATCTTGATTTCAACAATCACCTGTGGCAGATTCGTGTCACTATGGTAAAACCAATACAGTATTGTAAAGTAAAATAAAATAAAAATAAAATTAAAAAAAATAAACAAGCGAAAAAAAAAGAAGTTTTACTTTAAGATACATATATGAAAGTACATTTCTTTCTCACTCACTTTGAAAACAAACAAAAACTAACTTTCTAATTTTTAAAATTTGCATATAGTTAAGGCTTCCTTGGTGGCTTAGACTGTAAAGAGTCTGCCTGCAATGTGGAAGACCTGGGTTTGATCCCTGGGTTGGGAAGATCCCATGGAAGAGGGCCTGGAGATCCACTCCAGTATACTTGCCTGGAAAATCCCCACGGAGAGAGGAGCCTGGTAGACTACAGTCCATGGAGTCACAAAGAGTCAGAAACAACTGAGTAACTAAGCACAATGCAGCACAAAATATTATAGAAGGGAAAAGCATGTATCTTTCTACTGGTCTTTGAGTCTGGTCAAATTCTTTACACCATTAGAAGGTAAAGGCATTTAATGCTTATTTACTTCTTTAAAAATAATGCACTCGAGTTTTCAGTTTTCTGTTGATGGGTGGGGCTGTGTACCCTCAACAGAAAATTAAAAACTCTAGATGGTCAATACTGAAATCAGATTGATTATATTCATTGCAGCTGAAGATGGAGAAGCTCTACAGGGTCAGCAAAAACAAGACCAGGAGCTGACTGTGGCTCAGATCATGCCCTCCTTATTGCAAAATTAGGACTTAAATGGAAAAAATTAGGGAAAACCACTAGGCATTCAGGTATGATCAAAATCAAATTCATTACGATTAAACAGTGGAAGTGATAAAGAAATTCAAGGGATTATATCTGATAGACAGAGTACCTGGAGAACTACAAACAGAGGTTCATAACATCGTACAGGAGACAGTGATCAAGACCATCTCCAAGAAAAAGAAAAAAAAGTGCAAAAAAGTTAAATGGTTGTCTGAGGAGGCCTTACAAACAGCTGAGGAAAGAAGAGAAGCTAAAGGTAAAGGAAAAAAGGAAAAACATACCTATCTGAATGCAGAGTTCTAAAGAATAGTAGGGAGAGATAAGAAAGCCTTCCTCAGTGATCAATGCAAAGAAATAGAAAACAACAGAATGGAAAAGACTCGAGATCTCTTCAAGAAAATTAGAGATACCAAGGGAAGATTTCATGCCAATATGGGTACAATAAAGGACAGAAATGATATAGACTTAACAGAAACAGAAGACAGCAAAACGATGTGGCAAGAGTACAGAAGAAATATACAAAAAAGATCTAGCGACCCAGATAACCACTTTGGTGTGATCACTCACCTAAAGCCAGACATCCTAGAATGAGAAGTCAAGTGGGCCATAAGCATCAAATGAACAAAGCTAATGGAGGTGATGAAATTCCACCTGAGCTATTTCAAATCCTAAAAGATGATGCTGTTAAAGTGCTTCACTCAGTATGCCAGCAAATTTGGAAAGCTCTGCAGTGGCCTCAGACTGGAAAGGTCAGTTTTCATTTCAGTCCCAAAGAAAGGCAATGCTAAAGAATGCTCAAATTACTGCACAATTGCACTCATTTCACACACTAGCAAAAAAATGCTCAAAATTCCCTAAGCCATAGTACATCAACCAAGAACATCCAGATGTTCAAGCTGGATTTAGAAAAGGCAGAAGAACAATAGATCAAATTGACAACATCTGTTGGATGTTTCTTTGCAGAAAGCAAAGAACTAAAGAGCCTCTTGATGAAAGTGAAAAAGAAGAGTGAAAATGTTATCTTAAAACTGAACATTCAAAAAACAAAGATCACGGCATCTGGTCCCATCACTTCATGGCAAAAAATGGGGTAGCAATGCAAACAGTGACAGACTTTATTTTCTTGAGCTCCAAAATCACTGCAGATGGTGACTGCAGCCTTGAAACTAAGAGACGCTTGCTCCTTGGAAGAAAAGCTATAACCTACCTAGACAGCACATTAAAAAGCAGAGACATTACTTTGCCTACAAATTCTGTCTAGTCAAAGCTATGGTTTTTCCAGTAGTCACATAAGGATGTGAGAGTTGGACTATAAAGAAAGCGGAGCACTGAAGAATTGATGCTTTTGAACTGTGGTGTTGGAGAATACTCTTGAGAGTCCCTTAGATTGCCTGGAGATCCAAACAGCCAATCCTAAAAGAAATCAGTCCAGAATATTCATTGGAAGGACCGATGCTGAAGCTGAAACTCCAACACTTTGGCCACCTGATGAGGAAAAGTGACTCCTTAGACAAGACCCTTATGCTGGGAATAATTGAAGGCATTAAGAGAAGGGGATGACAGAAGATGAGATGGTTGATTGGCATCACCAACTCAATGGACATGAGTTTGAGCAAGCTCTGGGCATTGGTGATGAAAAGGCAGCCTGGCCTGTCTGTTAGATTGCTGAGTCAAACATGACTGAGTGACTGAACTGAACTGAACTGGGAGTTTTAAAAATGCCACCCTGAACAGAAAGATATACAGTATTCTACATTCTTGACTTTTACAGTGATAACTTCTCAGTCTTTGAAATGCTATGCTCCATGTTTAATCAGTTAAATCAACTCAATATTAAAGTTGTGGGTCTTTTGTTGTTGTTATAATCAGTTTGTTCAGTACACTTTGCAACCTAAATTAATTCACCATTCATTTGGAATTCATTTTCAATTCAATTTCTTGACCAAATTGCATTTTTATATTAAATTACATTCTTATGGATCTAAGTTGAGTGTGATTATAATGATTAATAAGGCCATGTACTATGTAAATTAATCATAATTGGCCACAGTGATTGGTAAGGTAAATCCCATTATAAAATATTGGATTTGAGAAATTGGAGCCAGGTTGGTTGGGTGAGGGGTTTTTACATTATCTTATCAATGATTTGTGGAAATACCAATTAACCTTGAAGAATTATCATTTATTTACTTGTAAATTTGTTTCACTTAGCTCAAAGTTACTTTTTTTAAATGAATGAATGAAAATAGGAATTTCAAAATTCTCCTTCAGCTAGCAAAAGAATCGTAACAGTCTTTTATATAAACCATAATTTCTTACAAGAAAGAACATTCTTTCTATGAAATTTTGGAATGCATTTTATGGAAGAAAGAAGAATAAGAAAATAGGCTATCATCTAATGTAAATACTTTGTGAATTTCATTCATATGAGCTATAAAATTTTTAAGCAAAGAAAGTTCACTCTGGTACAATGGTATTAACTACCATTTAAGGCAAAATTGACTTATGAATACATTACAAAATATACATCTCAAGGAAACTCACGCACACATTCTTTTCTTCACTACTAAATAATCCACAAACAATTTCATTGTAGCCCACGTATGTAGTATACGCTAATGTAAATATTGGGGAGAAGGCTTTGAATCATCTTCTGTTCTCCAAATTGCCTTTATGTAGTCTTCCTCTATTATTTTGCTACCAAACAACATACACAACAGTGGATGGGATGTTTAGTTTTTTGTGTCAAGTTGACTGGCCTATTGGATACCCATATAGCTGGTAAAAAATTATTTCTGGTTATGTCTGTGATGCTATCTATGGAAGAGATTAGCATTAATTGATAGAACAATATGATGGGTCATAGAAAAAGAAAAATAATTCCAGAAAAAACATCTGCTTCATCAACTACACTAAAACCTTTGGTTGTGTGAATCACAAATTACTATGGAAAATTCTTAAGGAGACAGGAATACCAGACCATTTTACCTGCCTCCTGAGACACCTGTATGCAGGTCAGGGCAATAGTTAGACATGTAACAACTGACTGGTTCAAAATTGGGAAAGGAGTACATCAAGGCTGTATATTGTCATGCTGCTTACTTAACTTATATGCAGAGTACATCATGTGAAATACCAGGCTGGATGAAGCACAAGCTGGAATCAAGACTGCCAAGAGAAACATCAACAGTCTCAGACATGCAAATGATAACCACTCTAATGTCAGAAAGTGAAAAGAAACTAAAGAACCTCTTGATGAAAGTGAAAGGGTGGATTGAAAGAGCTGGCTTAAAACTCAATGTTCAAAAAACCTAAGATCATGGCATCCAATCCTATCACTTCATGGCAAATAGATAGGGAAAAAATGGAAACAGTGACAGATTTTATTTTCTTGGGCTCCAATATCACTGTAGACAGTGACTGCAGCCATGAAATTAAAAGACACTTGCTACTTAAAAGAAAAGCTATGACAAACCTAGACAGTATTTTAAAAAGCAGAAACCTCACTTTGCTGACAAATGTCCATGTAGTCAAAGCTATAGTTTTTCCAGTAGTCATGTGGAGATGTGAGAGTTGTGCCACAAAGAAGACTGAACACCTAAGAATTGATGCTTTTGAACTGTGGTGCTGGAGAAGAGAGTCCCTTGGACTGCAAGGAGATCCAACCAGTCAATCCTAAAGGAAATCAACCCTGAATATTCATTGGAAGAACTGATGCCCAATACTTTGGAGGTATTTATAGTCAAAGCTATGGTTTCTTTCCAGTAGTCATGCATTGATGTGAGAGTTGGACCTTAAAGAAGGCTGAGTAGTGAAGAATTGATACTTTTGAACTGTGGCACTAGAAAAGACTCTTGAGAGTCTCTTGGACAGCAAAGGCATCAAATCAATCAATTCTAAAGGAAATCAATGTTGAACATTCATTAGAAGGACTGAAGCTGAAGCTGAAGTTCCAATTTTGGGCCACCAGATGGGAAGAGTTGATTCATTGGAAAAGACCCTGGTGCTGGGAATATTGAAGGCAAGAGAAGGGTGAGACAGAGGGTGAGATGGTTGGATGGCATCAGGGACTTAATGAACATGAGTTTGAGCATGCTCTGGGAGGTGGTGAAGGACAAGCAAGCCTGGCATGCTGTAGTCCATGGGGTCACAAAGAGTCAGACAGGACTTAGTGACTGAACAACAGCAACCAAGGAAAGATCAATCTAACTGGTAAGAACAGTTCTCATCTAATCTGCTGATGACTTGAATAGAACAGAAAGATGGAAGAAGGGGAAATTTCCTCTCTGCTTGAGTTGAGACATCCTCTTTTCTTGCTCTGAGACATTAGGCTCTCCTGATTCTCAAGTTTTAGGGATTTGACTAGGACTTACCACACTGGCTCCTCTAACTCTCAATCCTTCAGACTGAGATCAACCAACTTTCTTAATTCTCCAGCTTACAGAATGAAGACCATGGACTTCTCAGCCTTCATAAGTATATAGTATAATTGCTATAGTAACTCTCTTTATATATATATATCTTACTGGTTATGTCTCCTGGAGACCCCTGACCAATACAATGGAGGCATGACACCAAGGCATTTGAGATACATCTTCAATTTCAAAAGCATTTTGCAAGTCAACCAGATAGCTCTACTCCCTGAAGTGATTGAACCTCTTGCTTTACGAGAACATAAGTAGTGTCAAGAAAAACAATTAGTTATTTGGATACATTTGATTGAAAGTAAAAACAAACAAACAAAAACTAACAAACAAAACAATAGGAACTACAAAATCTTATACTTGCTTATTATAGGAAAGTAAAATAATTAAAAAAAATTTTTTGGTGGATAAAATTAGGATAGCTTCAGCCACAGCAGCATTTTAACTTAATTCCCTTTTGTAGTTCTTTCAGTTCTATTCTATATTTTATTAGGTTCCTAGAATTGCAGTAACAAAATTACTTTAAAAACTTTTCTTTCCTCACAGTTCTGGAGTATAGAAATCTTAAATCAAGGTGTCAGTAAGGCAATGTTCTCCTGAATACTCTAAGTTTCATTTCATGTGTTTCTCTTAGCTTTTGGTGTTGTTGGCAATCCTTGGTTTTCCAATATCTGTCTCCATTCTTCTGTTATTTTCTCCCTGAGATTAAGGCATTCAACATAAACTTGTTGAACATCCTTATTTTTGTTAAGTTCTTCAAATACTTGATATTTTTCAAAAGATATACAGAAAGGTTTATCAGAAAATAATGAATAAACTTGAGCATCTGTGTCTAAAAACTGACCAAGAATAGGATTCAGAACCCTATAGAGTAACTTACAAAGGGTCATAGTCCTCTCTGTTTAAATTACAATAATAATTTAAGTGCCAATTAGTATATTAATTTTTAGAGCTCTAGTAAATTATATTATTGATTTTCTAATATTTTAGATCTTTGAGATTATATTTTTGACTATAACATCAATACTATTTATTATGATACAATCATAATTTATTTATCATATTTATTATGATACGACCCAATCATAAAATGGGCCAAAGAACTAAATAGACATTTCTTCAAAGAAGACATATGGATGGCTAACAAACAATGAAAAGATGCTCAACATCACTCATTATGAGAGAAATGCAAATCAAGACCACAATGAGGTACCATTCACACCGGTCAGAACGGCTGCGATCCAAAAGTCTATAAGCAATAAATGCTGGAGAGGATGTGGAGAAAAGGGAACCCTCTTACACTGTTGGTGGGAATGCAAACTAGTACAGCCACTATGGAGAACAGTGTGGAGATTCCTTAAAAAACTGGAAATAGAACTGCCTTATGACCCAGCAATTTCACTGCTGGGCATACACACCAAGGAAACTAGAATTGAAAGAGACATGTGTACCCCAGTGTTCATCGCAACACTGTTTATAATAGCCAGGACATGGAAGCAACCTAGATGTCTATCAGCAGATGAATGGATAAGAAAGCTGTGGTACATATACACAATGGAGTATTACTCAGCCATTAAAAAGAATATATTTGAATCAGTTCTAATGAGGTGGATGAAACAGGAGCTGATTATACAGAGTGAAGTAAGCCAGAAAGAAAAACACCAATACAGTATACTGACACATATATATGGAATTTAGAAAGATGGTGATGATAACCCAGTATGTGAGACAGCAAAAGAGATTCAGATGTATAGAAAAGTCTTTTGGACTCTGTGGGAGAGGGAGAGGGAGAGGGCAGGATGTTTGGGAGAATGGCACTGAAGCATGTATAATGTCATATAAGAAATGAATCACCAGTCTAGGTTCGATTCAGGATACAAGATGCTTGGGGCTGGTGCACTGGGATAACCCAGAGGGATGGTATAGGGAGGGAGGTGGGAGGGGGGTTCAGGAGTGGGAACCTATGTGCACCTGTGGCGGATTCATGTTGATGTATGGCAAAACCAACACAGTATTGTAGAGTTAAATAATAATAATAATAATAAATTTTAAAAAAGTAATTTTGCTTTTTTTTTTTTACTTTTGATTAAAGCATTATCATAGTTTGATCAATTTGGTCTGATATGAATTGCAGAAAAGATTTTTATTTAGTTTTGGTCTATGGTCTAGCCATACCTGAACCAAGGAACGTTGTCAATAATTTTATTAGCCATGGAAACTACACTTGGGGTTTATATGTAGGATTTTGTATGTGTGTGTATGTGTGTGTGTAGCTTTCATTGCACTTGTCAGATTATAGCAAAATTTTTTTCCCTTTTTCTTTAAAATTGAAGTATAGTTAACTCACAATGATATGTTATTTAACCCATTAGCACAGTGATTCAGCTAAACATATTTGTATGTATGTATAAATAAGAAAATACTGATGTTTACAAAATAACGAGTATAGTTCCCTGTGCTATACAGTAGGTCCTTGCTGGTTATATACAATTCCATTTACCAGAGCATGAAAAAGAATAAAATACCTCAGAATAAACCTCCCTAAGGAGGCAAAAGACCTAAAAACTAAAAACTCTACAAACTAGGGGACACTGATGAAAAAAATCAAAGATGGCACTAGCAGATAGAAAGATAAACTATGTTTTTGGATTGGAAGAATTCATACTGTTAAAATGGCTATGCTACATAAAGAAATCTACACATTCCACTGCAATCCCTGTCAAATTATCAGTGTTATTATTCACAGAACTAGAAAAAAAAAGAAAAAGAAATACAAAAGACTCTGAATAGACAAAGCAATGTTGAGAAAGAAAAACAGAGCTTGAGGAATCAGGTTCCCTGATTTCAGACTATACAACAAAGATACAGTAATCCAAACAGTATGGTACTGGCACCAAAATAGAAAGAAAGTTTAATGGAAGAGGATAGAAAGCCAATAAATAAACTCATATATGTGTGCTCAATTAATCCATAACAAAGAAGACAAGAATATACAAAAGAGAAAAGACAGTCTCTTCAATAAGTGTTGCTGGAAAAACTTGACAGCTACATGTAAAATAACAAAATTAGAACATTCTCTAACACCATACATAAAAATAAATTCAAAGTGGGTTAAAGCCCTGCATGTAAGACTGAGTATCAGAAAACTCCTAGAGGAAAATCTGGGCAAAACACTTGTTGACATACTGCAGCAATATCTTTTGGGAGCTATCTCCTAAAGTAATGGAAATAAAATAAGCAAATGAGACTTACCTAAACTTAAAAACTTTTGCATAACAAAGGAAATCATAAGCAAAACAACAACAAAAAAAATTGGCAGAAAATATTTGCAAACAATGAAACTGACAATAAATAATACACAAAATATTCTCTAAAATATGCAGCTCAATATAAAAAATACAAGAAAAAAAATCAAAAAATGGGCAGAAAATGGAAATAGACAGTTCTCCAAAAATGACATGCAGATGGTCAGTGGGCATATGCAAAAATGTTTAATATTTGCAATTATCAGAAAAATACAAATAAAGACTATAATGAGGTATTACCTTACACTGGCTAGAATGGCCATCATTAAAAAGTCCATATGTATGCAATTAAAAAAAAAAAGTTTCCTCTAGTTTTCTAGATATGTCCAAATAATTTTAAGCTATAAATTAATTTATTAATATTTTGAGTTTTTATATCCTGAATGGAGAGGCAGGATTTAAAACTCTCTTATAAATCCTGATATATCTCTTCACTGTGGTGCTTTCAGATCCCCTTTGGTCAATAAGCACACACATGATGCTTTATTTCTAATTTGCCTTAAGGAGTTCATAAAATTGTGGAGGCCTGTGCATAAATGAGATAGACTACTATAGCATGTGAGTAAGTACAATGCTGTATATAAAAAAGAAAAGAAATAAACCAATACAGTACTGTAAAGTAAAATAAAGTAAAATAATAATAATAATAAAAAATCAGACTATAAAAAAAGATAAAAACTTAGACCAGCATCTATTTTTTTTTCTTGAGTATAAAAAGGAAATGGAATAGAAAAAGAACATAAAAATCAGTGTTCAAGAGGTTAGACAATAGCTAGAAAAATAAACAAAAATAAATCTGTCAAAAAAGCTTTTGAGAACGGGAGAATGGACAGTAAGATGAAAGAAGAGGAGCCAAGAAAGAGAAGAATTCAGAAACTTTTGCTTTGGTCAATCACAAATCCAAATAATCTACTAGAGTACCACTCTTCTATAGTGTTGCTTATTCAGTGCTCACATCCTTGCTAAAGGTCAAGGAATGTATGGAAAATGAGAAAGTTATGACTGGAAATCTTCTGCATGGTAGTCTACTAGTGTTAAGTAATAAACCCAAAATTCTTTAACTTCATCATTGCAGTGTATTAATTTGTCTTGGGTGTAGCAGTTAGAAATGTTAAAACTATGGAACTCTTCAGTCTGCTCATCATAAAATTTTATTTCTAAGTAATATAAAAAACCGGAGAAGGAGATGGCACTCCACTCCAGTACTCTTGCCTGCAAAATCCCATGGATGGAGGAGACAGGTAGGATGCAGTCCATAGGGTTGTGAAGAGTCAGACACGACTGAGCGACTTCCCTTTCACTTTTCACTTTCATGCATTGGAGAAGGAAATGGAAACCCACTCCAGTATACTTGCCTGGAGAATCCCAGGGACGGGGGAGCCTGGTGGGCTGTAGTCTATGTCACACAGAGTCGGACACGACTGAAGTGACTTAGCAGCAGCAGCAGGGTAAAAAACAAGTAAGATAGTTGTAAGGTTAATTAATTTATTTGTTTAAGTCTAGTTAGTAAGGACCCAACCAAGGAAAAGGCAGGGTACAGAAAGGAGCCAGCTTCAGAACAGAGTTGGAGGCTTTGTATAGCTATTTCAATGAGGAAGGAAAATTCAAGAGTGGCTACTAAATGAAGATTGTAAAACACCAGCAAGAAAGAAAGAAGACTGAAAAATGTTACTATTCTACTCTTTCTCATGGTTTCATGTATTACCCTCCCCCTGTTCTGTTTTAGTGTTTTTGGTAATTTTTACAAAGAATCTCTAAACCTATACTACAGTTAACTCTGGGGCTTCCCTAATGGTTCAGATGGCAAAGAATCTGCCTGCAATATGGGAGACTTGGGTTCAATTCCTGGGTTGAGAAATTCCTCTGGAGAAGGGACTGACTACCCACTCCAGTATTCTTGCCTGGAGAATTCCATTGAGAGAGGAGTCTAATGGGCCACAGCCCATGGGATTGCAAACAGTCAGATAAGACTGAGCCACTAACACTTTCATTTTAATAGATAACTCTAATTTCTTTGCAAGGGGATTATTTAGCATGTTATCAAAACATTTCTTTTGAAAGGCAATAGAGAAGCTGTACATTTATCCAGAAAGTACATTACCTACTAACATTGAGACATTTTTTTCCTTGCAAATATTAAAAAACAAATCAGATTTCCTACCTTTCTGCTACAATAACTGAATTATCAAAAGCAGAAATAAGCTGACATGTTGAAATTTTAAAGCTATATTTCATGCAATTCCATAAATAATTTTACTGATCAAATTAATTTAGCTGGCCCTGTTATAAGTCCTACCACATGGATGATAAACAGGTGAAGTGCTATAAACAAAAGATAATGATAAATGGCAGTGTATCAAGTAGGATTTGTAGAGATGTCAAATGAAATGTCACTGAAGTCAGTGCTAACACGACTGATTTAACAACTTCACCATCTAGAACACAAAGAGAACAATAGAATGAATGGAATTAATGAACATGCAAGAGTCTCTTTCCTGTGACACCACACTAGCTAAGACACAATGAAAAGAGCAGCAGGATTCATAACCTAAAAAAGACTCAGTTTCTATACTCTGCCCAAAAAGAGTGAAAATGAAATAATTCCAAAATATAATAAGAAATTATACCACAATAGAAGAATTAATACAGATTGAATTTATATAATATTATAAATATTATAAAATATTTTACAGAATTTTAGCATATAGTAAACACTTAAATCTATTTCTGCTTTATTGACTATGCCAAAGCCATTGACTGTGTGGATCACAAAAAACTGTAGAAAATTCTGAAAGAGATGGGAATTGCAGACCACCTGACCTGTCTCTTGAGAAACCTATATGCAGGTCGGGAAGCAACAGTTAGAACTGGAAATGGAACAACAGATTGTTTCCAAATAGGGAATGGAGTATGTCAAGGCTGTATACTGTCACCTTGCTTATTTAACTTATATGCAGAGTACATCTGAGTTGGAGGAAGCACAAGCTGGAATCAAGATTGTTAGAAGAAATACCAGTAACCTCAGATATGCAGATGACACCACCTTTATGACAGAAATTGAAGAATAACTAAAGAGCCTCTTGATGGAAGTGAAAGAGGGGAGTGAAAATGTTGGCCTAAAGCTCACCATTCAGAAAACGAAGATCATGGCATTTGGTCCCATCACTTCATGGCAAATAGATGGGGAAACAGTGGAAACAGTGTCAGATTTTATTTTGGGGGGCTCCAAAGTCACTGTAGATGGTGACTGCAGCCATGAAATAAAAAGATGCTTACTCCTTGGGAGAAAAGTTATGACCAACCTAGACAGCATATTCAAAAGCAGAGACATTACTTTGCCAACTAAGGTCCGTCTAATCAAGGCTGTGGTTTTTCGAGTGGTCATGTATGGATGTGAGAGTTGGACTGTGGAGAAGGCTGAGTGCCAAAGAATTGATGCTTTTGTTGGTTTTTTTTTTTACTTCATGAAGATGATTTATTTATCTATTTATTTTAATTTATTTTTAATTTTTTATTTAATTTTTAATTTTTTAATTGGTTTTGGCATACATTGACATGAATCTGCCAGAACAGCATTGAAATATGTATACTATCATGTAAGAAATGAATCGCCAGTCTATGTTCAATGCAGAATGCAGGATGCTTGGGGCTGGTGTATGGGGATGATCCGGAGGGATGATGTGAGGTGGGAGGTGGGAGGGGGGTTCATGTTTGGGAGTTCGTGTACACCCGTGGCAGAATTGATGCTTTTGAACTGTGGTGTTGGAGCAGACTCTTGAGAGTCCCTTGGACTGCAAAGAGATCCAATCAGTCCATCCAAAGGAGATCAGTCCTGGGTGTTTACTGGAATGACTGATGTTGAAGCTGAAACTCCAATCCTTTGGCCAGCTGATGCGAAGAGCTGACTCATTTGAAAAGACCCTGATGCTGGGAAAGATTGAGGGCAGGAGGAGAAGGGGACGACAGAGGATGAGATGATTGGATGGCATCACCGTCTGAATAGACATGGATTTGGGTAGACTCTGGCTGTTTGTGATGGACAGGGAGGCCTGCTGTGCTGTGGTTCACTGGGTTGCAGAGTCAGACATGACTGAGCGACTGAACTGAAACACTTAAAACACATTACACTTTTTATATTATTATAGTCAAAATGTCACTGTTATGATGGAAATTGAAATTATATACGATTTCCTAAGTGAAGGAACATGAGCTTTATTTATTTTTTTCTCTATGGGTGACTGCATTTCCTTAAGTCACACAAGCCATGTAGGCTTGATTAAGAGGTTCAAGGTAACAGATGACCTATTTTGAAACTATACTTTATGAAGAGGGATACATTATTAATCATTCTTTTGAAGCAGGGAAGAAAAAACCTGACTCCATACTAGATCTGTTTCTTTTACATTTTCCTGGTAGCTCAGCTGATAAAGAATCCACTTGCAATGCAGGAGACCTGGACTTGATTCCAGGGAACAGCTACCCACTCCAGTATTCTGGCCTGGAGAATTCCATTGACTGTATAGTCCATGGGGTCACAAAGAGACAGACACGATTAAGCAACTTTCACATTCATGTTCACGTTGCATTTTACTGCTTTTGCTGTGGCAACCCACTCCAGTATTCTTGCCTGGAGAATCCTGTGGACAGANAGCTGATAAAGAATCCACTTGCAATGCAGGAGACCTGGACTTGATTCCAGGGAACAGCTACCCACTCCAGTATTCTGGCCTGGAGAATTCCATTGACTGTATAGTCCATGGGGTCACAAAGAGACAGACACGATTAAGCAACTTTCACATTCATGTTCACGTTGCATTTTACTGCTTTTGCTGTGGCAACCCACTCCAGTATTCTTGCCTGGAGAATCCTGTGGACAGAAAAGCCTGGTGGGCTGCTGTCTATGGGGTTGCATGGAGTCAGACACGACTGAAGCAACTTAGCATGGATGCATTGGAGAAGGAAATGGCAACCCACTCCAGTATTCTTGCCTGGAGAATCTCAGCAATGGCAGAGCCTGGTGGGCTGCCATCTATAGGACTGCACAGAGTCAGACACGACTGAAGTGACTTAGCATGCATAGCATAACATACAATCACTAAAGGAGCAATTTCTATGCTCTTCTCCTAGTAGAATATTGGACACCTACTGACCTGGAGATTCATATTCCGGTGTCATATCTTTTTGCCTTTTCATATTGTTCATGGGGTTGTCGAGGTAAGAATACTGAAGAGGTTTTCCGTTCTCTTCCCAGTGGGTCACATTTTGTTAGAAGTCTTAAAATAACCCTTCCATTGTGGATGTGTCTGGCAGTGAAAGTAAAGTTGATGCTATTAAAAAAAGATATCAATAAGAAACTGAAATGTTACCATGAACCAAGGTAAATTCGAAGTGATCAAACAGGAGATGGCAAGAATGAACACTGGCATTTTAGGAATCAGTCAAGTAGACAGGAATGGGTAATTTAATTCAGGTGGCCAATATATCTACTACTGTGGGTAAGAATCCCTTAGAAGAAATGGAGTAGCTCTCATAGTCTACAGAAGTTGGAAATGCAGTATTTGAGTGCAATTTCAAAAACAACAGAATGTTCTCAGTTTATTTCCAAGGTAAACCATTCAACATGACAGTAATCCAAGTCTATGCCCGAACCTCTGATGCTGAAGAAGCAGAAGTTGAATGGCTCTATGAAGATCTACATGACTTTCTGGGACTAATATCAAAAAAAGATGCCCTTCTATTCATAGGGGACTGGAATGCAAAAGTACGAAGTCAAGAGGTACCTGGAGTGATGGGAAAGTTTGACTTGGAGTACAAAATGAAGCTGGGCAAAGGCTAACAGATATCTGCCAAGAGAACACACTGATCATAGCACACACCCTCTTCCAACAACACAAGAGATGACTGTACCCATGAACATCACCGGATAGTCAACACTGAAATCAGACTGATCATAGTCTTTGTAGCCAAAGATGGAGAAGCTCTACACAGTCAGCAAAAACAAGACCTGGAGCTGACTTTGGTTCCTTTTACAGCTCCTTACTGTAAAATTCAGGCTTAAATTAAAAGTATGGACCATTCAGGTATGACCTAAATCAAATCCTTATGTGACTCAGACGGTAAAGCATCTGC
This sequence comes from Oreotragus oreotragus, assembly GCA_006410675.1. NCBI lineage: Eukaryota > Metazoa > Chordata > Mammalia > Artiodactyla > Bovidae > Oreotragus > Oreotragus oreotragus. The sequence goes on from SJYX01006914.1 coordinate 381,600, forward strand.
CTGCAATGCAGGAGACCGAGGTTCAATTCTTGGGTTGGGAAGATCCCCTGGAGAAGGAAATGGCAATCCACTCCAGCACTCTTGTCTGGAAATTCCCATGGATGGAGGAGCCTGATAAGCTACAATCCATGGGGTCGCAAAGAGTTGGACACAATTGAGAGACTTCACTTTCACTTTATGATTATACAGTGGAGGTGATGAATATTTTCAAGGGATTAGATCTGGTAGACAAAGTCTCTGAAGAACTGTGGATGGAGGTTTGTAACATTGTAGAGGAAGCAGTGACCTCTCTGCCATCCCCAAGAAAAAGAAATGTAAAAAGACAAAGTGATTGTCTGAAGAGGCCTTACAAATAATTGAGAAAAGAAGAGAAGTGAAAGGCAATGGAGAAATGGAAAGATATACCAAACTGAATGCAGAGTTCTAGAGAATAGCAAGGAGAGATAAGAAGCCTTCTTAAGTAAACAATGCAAAGAAATAGAGAAAAATAATAGAATGGGAAAGACTAGAAATCTCTTCAAGAAAATTAGAGATAACAGGGGAACATTTCATGCAAAGATAGGTACAAGACAGGAGAGAAAGAGTAAAGAACTAGCAGAAACAAAAGAGATTAACAAGAAGTGGCAAGAAAATGCAGAACTATAGAAAAATGATCTTAATAACCTGGAAAACCATGATGGAGAAGTAACTCACCTAGAGCCAGACATCCTGGAGTATATAGTCAAGTGGGCCTTAGGAAGCATTACTATGAGCAAAGCTGGTGGAGGTGACCACATTCCAACTGAGCTATTTCAAATCTTAAAGATGATGTTGTTAAAGGGTTGCACTCAATATACTAACAAATTTGGACAAATTTCCACAGGACTGGAAAATGTCAGGTTTCATTCCAATCCAAAAGAAAGGAAATGTCAAAGAAGATTCAAAGTTACTCACTTCACATGCTAGTAAGGTACTGCTCAAAATCTTTTAAGCTAGGCTTCAACAGTACATGAATTCAGAATATCCAGATGTACAAGCTAGGTTTAGAAAAGGCAGAGTAACCAGAGATCAAAGTGGTAACATCCATTGGATCATAGAGAAAGCAAGAGGATTCCAGAAAAAAACATCTATTTATGCTTCATTGACTATGCTTAACCTTTGTGTGGATCACAACTAACTGTGGAAAATTCTTAAAGAGATGGGAATACCAGGCCACCTTACCTGTCTCCTGAAAAACTGTATGTAGGTCAAGAAGCAAGTCCAGTTAGAACTGGACATGAACAATCGACTGGTTCAAAATTGGGAAGGGAGTATGACACGACAGTATATTTTCACCTGCTTATTTAGCTTATGCAGAGTACACCATGCAAAATGCCAGGCTGGATGAATCAGAAGCTAGAAGCAAGATTGTTCAGAGAAATGTCAACAATATCAGCTACTCAGATGGTACCACTCTAATGGCAGAAAGTGAAGAGAAACAAAAGAGACTCTTGATGAAGGTAAAAGAGGAGAGTGAAAAAATTGGCTTAAAACAACATTCAAAAAACTAAGATCATGGCATTCAGTTCCATTACTTCATTGCAAATATAAGGGAAAAAGTGGAAACTGAGAAACTTTATTTTCTTGGGCTCCAAAATCCCTGTGGACTGTTACTGCAGCCATGAAATTTAAAAAAAAAAAAAAAAGCTTGCTCCTTGGAAGAAAATGACAGACCTAGACAGCATACTCAAAACCAGAGATATCACTTTGCTGACAAAGTCCCTATAGTGAAAGCTATGGTTTTTCCAGTAGTCATGTATGGATGTGAGAGTTGGATCACGAAGAAGGCTGAGTGCAGAATAACTGATGCTGTCAAATTGTGGTGGAAAAGATTCTTGAATGTTCCTTGGACAGGAAGGAGATCACACCAGTCAATCTTAAAGGAAATCAACCCTGAATATTCTTTGTAAGGACTGATGCTGAAGCTGAAGCTCCAATAATTTGTCCACCTGACATGAGGAGCTGACTAATTGGTAAAGACCCTGGTGCTGGGAAAGACAAGGCAAGAAGAGAAAGGGACAACAGAGAATGAGATTGTTGGATGGCGTTACCAACTCAATGGACATATGTTTGTGCAAACTCCAGGAGGTAGTAAAGGACAAGGAAGGCTTGCATGCTGCAGTCCATGGGGTCACAAGGAGTAGCACATGACTTAGTGACTGAACAACAACAATCCCTAAAAGGATATTGTCTAGGCTGCTGCTAAGTTGCTTCAGTCGTGTCTGACTCTGTGGGACCTCATAGACGGCAGCTCACCAGGCTCCGCCATCCCTGGGATTCCCCAAGCAAGAACACTGGAGTGGGTTGCCATTTCCTTCCCCAATGCATGCAAGTGAAAAGTGAAAGTGAAGTCACTGAGTCGCGTCCAACTCTCAGCGACCCCAGTGACTGCAGCCTACCAGGCTCCTCCGTTCATGGGATTTTCCAGGCAAGAGTACTGGAGTGGGGTGCCATTGCCTTCTCCAGATATTGTCTGTTGCTTAAGGTATACATAATGGCCAATTTCCTGGAATCTCGCTTTCCATGTCAGAAAGTTAAGCTAAAATACCTTTGTTTAAGCTCGCAGGAACCATCCTGACCAGGCCCATCTGTGAATCATTTTAGGAAAGAAGAAATTAGCACATCCTCTCTGGAGTGTGTTTGGAACCACAAAATATTTGTGACATCTTATTGCCTTTTATATTTTACCTCTTCACTGCCCATCTTTATATTATATAAATAACTAGAATCCAAACCTGGCGATAAGATTCGTTGGGCTACCGCCTTCTCTGTTGGATTTCTGATTAAAGTTGTTATTCCTTGCCCCAACATCTTGTCTCTTGATATTTTGGCCTGAGATGTGACAAGCAATACAAGCTTAGATTCAGTAATGCTTTGGGAAAACACTGTGGTATGTAGAAATAGATACATGTGTGTTTGTTTGTTTTTCCTTCATTTAACAAATATTTCACTTTGGCCACAGAGGAAGACAGACATGGTGCCTGTCTTCAAAAAGCTTAACTTCTCGGAGAACATAGAGCCCTGACTGAATTCTAGCCCTACCACTGTATTGGATAGATTTTGAACAGCTGCTGAAACTTCAGGGGATATGGATTTTGTGGTTGTTGTTTTCTTTTCTTTTTGTTTTTGGTAGATGAATTATATGAGTACCAATCCTATTTGGTTGTTGTGGGAATTTAATGAAATAAAGTCCACAATGCTTGGATCTATGTCTGTCATATAGTAGACATTTCTTTCACTTTTGTTTCCAAATACAGAGCCAGTAAATAATGTGACAGGCACAGAATGACATAAGCGCAAATAAAATCTTGATTGATCTTAATAACAACGGAGGGGACAAGGCATGTTGTTGACAATTTTATTTTTTATCAAGGATTGATATTTTGGCAAGACTTTATTAAACTTTTGAAGAAAAGTAAAATTTAAGATAAAGAATGTTATTGTTCATAGGTAGATTTGAGTTCAACTACTGAAATCACCATGTTTGTATATGAAAATTGTCTATCCGCTATACTGTGCCGTGAACTTCAAATTTTTCATTAAATCTTGAAATTTAGCTATAGTAAGTCCTGTGTACTACTTCCTTTATTCTTGGAAAATTTCAAAGAACCTCATTCGGAAGAGTATAAGACTATGATCAGGTGTAAGCTATGTTCTGGAAAACGAAATGGCAGCCCACTCCAGTGTTCTTGCCTGGAGAATCCCAGGGACAGGGGAGCCTGGTGGGCTGCTGTCTCAGGGGTTGCACAGAGTCAGACACGACTGAAGTGACTTAGCAGCAGCAGCAGGCTATGTTCACAGGAATTATGAGACATTAAACATTTCACATGGGATTAAAGTATGTTCTTGATCTTTCAATTAACTGCATCATATTAATGCTCAGATTCCCCTTCATGGATCTCAGCCTTGTTAAGGGGTTGCACAGAGTCAGACACGACTGAAGTGACTTAGCAGCAGCAGCAGGCTATGTTCACAGGAACTATGAGACATTAAACATTTCACATGGGATTAAACTATGTTCTTGATCTTTCAATTAACTGCATCATATTAATGCTCAGATTCCCCTTCATGGATCTCAGCCTTGTTGTTAGGGTGTCTGTTGCTCAAAGTTCTCCAAGCCAGGCTTCAGCAATACATGAACCGTGAATTTCCTGATGTTCAAGCTGGTTTTAGAAAAGGCAGAGGAACCAGAGATCAAATTGCCAATATCTGCTGGATCATGGAAAAAGCAAGAGAATTCCAGAAAAACATCTATTTCTGCTTTAATGATTATCCCAAAACCTTGGACTGTGTGGACCACAAGAAACTGTGGAAAATTCTGAAAGAGATGGGAATACCAGACCACCTAACCTGTCTCTTGAGAAATCTGTATGCAGGTCAGGAAGCAACAGTTAGAACTGGACATGGAACAACAGACTGGTTCCAAATAGGAAAAGGAGTACGTCAAGGCTGTATATTGTCTCCCTGCTTATTTAACTTATATGCAGAGTACA
>SJYX01006914.1:416111-428309 GCA_006410675.1 Oreotragus oreotragus
TTTCTTGTGTTGTTGGAAGAGGGTGTTTGCTATGACCAGTGCATTTTCTTGGCAAAACTCTATTAGTCTTTGCCCTGCTTCATTCTGTATTCCAAGGCCAAATTTGCCTGTTACTCCAAGTTTTTCTTGACTTCCTACTTTTGTGTTCCAGTCCCCTAGAATGAAAAGGACATCTTTTTTGGGTGTTAGCTCTAAAAGGTCTTGTAGGTCTTCATAAAACCGTTCAACTTCAGCTTCTTCAGCATTACTGGTTGAGGCATAAACTTGAATTACCGTGATATTGAATGGTTTGCCTTGGAAACAATGAGAGATCATTCTGTCGTTTTTGAGATTGCATCCAAGTACTGCATTTCAGACTCTTTTGTTGACCATGATGGCTACTCCATTTCTTCTAAGGGATTCCTGCCTGTAGTAGTAGATATAATGGTCATCTGAGTTAAATTCAACCATTCTAGTCCATTTTTGTTCACTGATTCCTAGAATGTTGATGTTCACTCTTGCCATCTCTTGTTTGACCACTTCCAATTGCCTTGATTCATGGACCTGACATTCCAGGTTCCTATGCAATATTGCTCTTTACAGCATCTGACCTTGCTTCTATCATCAGTCACATCCACAACTGGGTATTGTTTTTGCTTTGGCTCCATCCCTTCATTCTTTCTGGAGTTATTTCTCCACTGATCTAATTTCTACTTAAGGGTCTCTCATCAGGTTGTAACCAGACAATGGCTGGATCTGGTCATGCAGCTGATGATGATGACAGTTGATGATGACTGTTTGAAATCTCATTCTCATCCTTCCATGTGGCCTAGGCTTTCTTTCAATATAGTGACTGGATTTCATAAGCAAGTTCCACAGGAAGGAAACAGATAGAAGTCTCTTGCCACAATAAGAATACTTGAAAAAATTGACTATCTCAATGTTTTAGTGTTTGAAAATAGACAGATTTTGTGACTTAGCCTCAGAAATCACATAGCATTACTTTCACTATATAAGTCAAGGCTATAACAACATTCCATTAAAATTCAAGGGAAAAGGATAACAGCTCCTCTTCTAGATGGAGAGATATGAAGGTCACAAAAAGAAGCCCATCAATAACAGGATGGTGTTACACAGGTTTGGAAAAATACAATCAGCTACAAGCATAGGCCAAAATGTTAGCTATAATGTACCACAGAGCAATAAGAATTAGAATCATGTTTTAAATTAATCATGCTTTAAATCAAGCATTAAATTATTTCATATTAGATGCATAAACAGCTTAATGTATTTATTAAAAATAAAAAGCAAATATTTGCCACAATAGGAATACTTGAAAAAATTGACTATCTCAATGTTTTGATGTTTGAAAATAGACAGATCTTACAAAATGTATGATAGTCCCTGCTGAGAGAAAGTAAATATTTCACAATAAATGAGATGAGTCATATTCAGTGGGACAAATAAATATATCAGACAGTCTTTGAGAGATAAAACAGTCTGAATATGAAAAGACTAACTACAATTCCAAGATACAGTAACGTGATAAGACAATTTCTGAAAAACTAAATGTTCTGACTTTTAAAACTCTCTGTTAAAAGGTCTTCTCTTTTCTTCCAGATATTTTATCATATGACAAATAAAATAAAATAAAGTAAATCCTAATTACTTTAAATGTTGCAGCTGCTTTGGGGCTGCAACTCAATCTGCTTTCAAGTACAAACTAGAAAAATCCTCTTACCCTTTCTTATGGGAGAGGATAATGGGAGTAGATTAATGGGTTTCAAACTATTAGAACTTTAAGACTTTGGCATCAGAAGTCAGGAATTACTTAAGTCATAATTGCATGAGGTATGAGTAGCTGGCCATCTTAGAGAGTACCTTTTAATAGCCCCTTTCTTCTATGAAGTCAAATATACCTATTATAGTAGCTCTACTTGTATACTTTTTCCTTCCTGTTCCCTTGAGTTTAGCCCTTTAAAGAATTTCATAAAAGGAAAATATGTATTGCATGTCTAATATGTGTGAGGCTCTATGCAGGTCATTCTAACATGGTATCTTATTATTAATTTTTTTCTCATGGCCTCTCTGGTATAAGTGTTCTTATCACCACTTTGTCTTAGTGTTTTGTTTGCTTGTTTGATTGCTGTTTGATTTTATTTGAAAATTATTTTTGTGAATTACTACAGGCATGTAAAGACAAAGAAAAGCATATAGTGAACACCTGCATATGTATCACCTAGCTTAAATGAAATATTTCAAATTAAATTTAAATCTGCTGTGTAGCTTTTCATGATTCCATTTCTCTCATTCTCACCTAAAAAGTGATTACTAATAATTTATCACTCCTATACATAAACTATTTTATATGCTTCTGAATATTTTCAAATGTAAAAGATATTATCATGCTTTCTGCACCATTTTTTTCCTAAAATTATGTTTTAACTTTTAACCATGTTCATGCAGGAGATGTTTATTTGTTTTTATTTTGCTGCTGTGAAAGCTTATAATGTTATTTATATTTATCTGCTCTTTTATTTTGATAGATGTTTACAGCATTAAACTTCTTTCATCAGTATAACTTTTGTTGCCATCATTTATTAGCTTCTGCTATTCTTTCAAATATAAATTAATTTTGTTTTGGATAAATCAACACTCTAAAAATTATAATGAATATTAAAAATACTATTTATTACTAAACCACATAGTATTCTGTGATTAGTTTTCTTTTTCTTACTACTTTTCTTCCCTCATGTTATTGTTGGATGAAGAGGTATAAGGCAGGGCAAGTCTGTTTCTGAATGTTTTGTTTTATTAAATTTAAAGGGATGTATTTTAGAAAAATATGAATAGTACATTGATAAAGATTGGCTTATTAATGAAAAAAATGTGTCAAAGAGAAAGAAAAGCAAAAAATGAGAGATTAGTAACATATCTTGAATACTACACACTATACATATTCATATATGTTTACATTTTTCTATATATTAGATGCCCTCTACTTTAGTATTTCCAATACAAAATAAACTCCTTTGCCCCTATATCTTTCCTGGTGGCTCAGATGGTAAAGAATCTGCCTGCAATAAAGGAGACCTGGGTTTGATCCTTGGGTCAAGAAGATCCCCTGAAGTAGGAAGTAGCAACCTACTCCAGTAGTGTTGCCTGGAGAATTCCATGGACAGAGGAGCCTGGCAAGCTACAGTCCATGGTGTTGCAAAGAGTCAGACTTAACTGAGGGACTAATACACAACTTCCTACCCACTTTCTTTGTTTCCCTTCTGTAGTAGGGAGAACAATGGCCTCCAAATATGTACAGCTCCTAATCCTTTGAACCTATAAATATGTTATCCTACCGTGCAAAGACAATTAAACAAACAACAACAAAAACAAAAAAAAACACTTTACAAATGTGATTAATGGTATGCACCTTGACGTAGGGAGATTGTCTTGGATTATTCAGGTGGGCCCATTCTAATTATGAGTGAATGAAGGTCCCTCAGTCGTGCCCAACTCTTTGCAACCCCATGGACTGTAGCCCGCCAGGCCCCTCTGGCCATGGAATTCTCCAGGCAAGAATACTGGAGTGGGTAGCCATTCCCTTCTGCATGGGATCTGAGTCCTTAAAATTCAACAATCTTTTCTGCCTGGGTTACAGAAACAGAGAGATTCAATGCTGCTAGTATTGAACAGCCTCAATGTCACTTGGTCGTGGGCTCTGAACCAAAAATGTGATATATTTAGAACTGAAAAAGGAAACCAGTTCTTCTCCAGAAAGGAACATAGTGCTGGCTATACCTTGATATTAGCCCAGCGAGATCTGTGTTGGCTTTCTGACTTACACAACTGTGAAGTAATAAATTTGCATTATTTATGCTGATCAATTTGCTATTGTAGTATAAAAAATTAGTATACTTTCACAGCTAACTTTCTTGAAACAGACATCTCTTGTTGCCATCAACATTAATTTACATTGACTTTTCTTTTTACCCTACTTCTCTTAGGCTTATTTCCTCATCACTCTATTAATTTGTTATCAAAGACATCTTTAACTTAGATCTCCTAAATTTAATTATCATTTCTTTATTCTTATTTTAACTGCTCCCTTAGTGTTACTGGATTCAGTTGATCATTTTCCCTTATTGAAACAGTGTTATTTTGAATTTAGCAGAAAAATCACATGCACAGTTTTCTTCCTTTTACTTTCCTTTCATGATTTTGATAATTCTTTCCGTGTTTATAAATACGACATTTAGTATTTACCCTGTCAAACTTCAATAACTGTTTCTTTATCCTTCTCATGTGGATATCTAATATTTCAAATAAATGGTCATAATGAAATTCCTAATTTGTGCCAAATTTTCTTTTCTCACTCATTTGATTGCTCAAAGAAATTCTTAGGAATCATCCTAGATTTATATTTCACTATCCCCTCACATTCACTCTCACGTAAAATACTGTATACACTACTTCTAATCTGTCTATTTCTTTCTGTTACCTTTGTCACTGCTTTAATTCAAATCATTACCATCTCATGCCTGGACATCACATCTTCTGATAGGTCATTTGCTTCTGCTCTTTCCACCTCCTTCCCCACATGAAGATTACATTCATCACATAGCTGCCAAAGTAATTTTTTTAAATGTAAGCATATAAGTTCATTTTCCTACTTAGAACACTCAAATGGAATCACATCTTATTGACAATGAAATTCAAACTTTAACCTGATTTATCAACTGTATATCTGTCTCTTATACACATCTAGATGTGTATAAGAGACAGATGTTACAGNAGTAATTTTTTTTAATGTAAGCATATAAGTTCATTTTCCTACTTAGAACACTCAAATGGAATCACATTTTATTGACAATGAAATTCAAACTTTAACCTGATTTATCAACTCTATATTATACAACTTTTTACCTTTCTGACTTTAAGTCATAGAATCTTCCCTTAATGCTCTAATCTTCAACTATAGTGTCTTTTGAAATTATTATTTCTTCTGCATATAATTGTCTTTCCACAATATCTTCACCTGGTTGACATATTTTTATCACACTGATATCAATTTAAAGATGAGATCTTACAAAGACAGTCCTTCTCTGGTCGTAAAACAAAAAGTAGTCATCAGTATCATAGTCCCTTTGAATTCTCAACATAGTATTTATCAATATTTTTTTCTTTACATATACATTGATGTGTTATCTACTGTCCACTAGAATGTGAGTTCCATGATGGCAGAGATCTAATCTGTTCACCATTACATCCCCAGATCTTAAAAGAATGCTTTTCATATATTGTACTCTCAATTGGTGTTGCATGAGAGAATTAGATTCCTTCCAATTTTAAGTCTAAATTCTATGCATATGTAAGATTATGAACTAAAAGACTGTTCAAATATGAGTAGTATTTTGTTAATATCTACATGGATGCAGTCATAATCTGACTCAAAATCATTATCACTAACATAAAAGTGAAAGTGAACGTGAGGTCGCTCAGTCGTGTTTGACTCTTTGCCATCCCATGGACACCAGGCTCCTCCGTCCATGGGATTTTCTAGGCAAGAGTACTGGAATGGGTTGTCATTTCTTTCTCCAGAGAATCTTCCTGACCCAGNTCATAATCTGACTCAAAATCATTATCACTAACATAAAAGTGAAAGTGAACGTGAGGTCGCTCAGTCGTGTTTGACTCTTTGCCATCCCATGGACACCAGGCTCCTCCGTCCATGGGATTTTCTAGGCAAGAGTACTGGAATGGGTTGTCATTTCTTTCTCCAGAGAATCTTCCTGACCCAGAGATAGAACCCAGGTCTCCCGCATTGTAGACAGACGCTTTATCATCTGAGCCACCAAGGATAAAGGGGGTATCAATTTATTTCAGTCAGATGTTTTAGAAAGAATATCAGATGAAATATCTTGACATCTGAATCCTAGGCTTTGTTCTACCCTTATCTCATATTAGAACTTCATCTTCTTGAATCTTTTTACTAATCTAGAAAATGATAGGGTGAATTGATAATTCAATGCACTGCAATTAATAATTGATGATGCTGGTGAAGGAATATAATCTTGATACAGAATTCACCTTCATTTTTCTCTCTGGTAGCAACCACTGTCTGTGTTTTACAAGGATTACAGCTAAATCAATAAAGATAGGTGGCTATATTACCCAGTCTCTTAACTATCTAGAGAAAATAAATGTCAATCTTATAGGAATGTTTTTCTTGTAATATTACGTGGCTTTAATGTTTAAAATTATTCCCTAGGATTCTACTTTTAATGAAAACAATAATATTTCTTATAAAAATTAAACCTATGTATTATCCTTGAACATATTTGCATTATAATTACTTTGGATGGATGAAATGATTCTGAATAGAGAATACTTCTGAATTTGTAACCATGACCAGAGTGGTATGGGCCACAAAAGAATATATAACATCACTTTAGAAAGTATTTTCTTGCCATAAGATAAAATATTTCACTTTTCAAGTTGTTTCACCTATATGTTAATTAGTTTCTTTAAAATATAACAAATATTCATGAGACTTCACACATTCTCACACATAGATTCCCTAACATACAATGAAATCTAAATTGCTTTTTAGACTCAGTGATACTTTGGTAGATGTTGATAAAATGCATCATATCTATGAATAGAAATTTCTCTCCTCAATACCTTTTATATCACAAGATATTTAATAAAATGGGAGTGCTTATAGTCAGGGAAATTAAATTATTTTTAGCATATCATGCAATTTACTAGCTTTCCAACATCAGTTCAGTTCAGTCACATAGTCATGTCTGACTCTTTGTGATCCCATGGAAAGCAGCATGCCAGGCTTCCCTATCACCAATACCCAGAGCTTACTCAAATTCATGTTCATCGAGTTGGTGATGCTATCCAACTATCTCATCCTCTGTCATCCCCTATTCCTCCCACCTATAATCTTTCCCAGCATCAGGGTCTTTTCCAATGAGTCAGTTTTTCACATCAGGTGGCCAGAGGATTGGAGTTTCAACTTCATCATCAGTCCTTCCAATGAATATTCAAGACTGATTTCCTTTAAGATTGACTGGTTGGATCTTCCTGCAGTTCAAGGGACTCTCAAGAGTCTTCTCCAATACCACAGTTCAAAAGCATCAATTCTTTGGCACTCAGCTTTCTTTATAGTCCAACTCTCACATCCATGCATGACTACTGGAAAAACCATAGCCTTGACTAGATGGACCTTTATTGACAAAGTAATGTCTCTGTTTTTAATATGCTTTCTAAGTTGGTCATAGCTTTCCTTCCAAGAAGTAAGCATCTTTTAATTTCATAGCTGCAGTCACCATCTGCAGTGATTTCCAACATCAGACAAGGCCAAATAGTATATGAAAGTGCTGAGTAATCTGATTACAAGTTGTTGAATGTAGAGCATGAATGTCCGGGAAAATAAAAGATGCAATTAACAGCTTGCCCTTTCCCATTTCATAAATCACAAATTGCCAAGTACAAGATTGAGATATGGGCTTCCCTGGTGGCTCAGCTGGTAAAAAATCTGCCTGCAGTGTGGGAGACCTGGGTTCAATCCCTGGATTCAATCTCTGGTTTGGGAAAATCCCTTGGAAAAGGAAAAAGCTACCCACTCCAGTATTCTGGCCTGAAGAATTCCATTATCTGTACGGTACATGGGGTCTCAAAGAGTCGGACATGACTGAGCAACTTTCACTTCAGTTCACTTCAAGATCAAAATATAATGGGATCAGGCAATTGTCAATTTTTATTAATACACTTTGAAGGCCATGCAAGTTTTCAATCTCAGACCCAAATCTCATGGAGATGTAGCAGCTCCTTACTCCATCCCAGACTGTGTTTTTTACAACCATACAGATTTGGTAAATTTATTCCTTTTGTCGTGCTCCTTTTAAATCCCTACTCTATGTTTAAAATTTCAAATCTGGCACTTCTGTGATTAGTGGTTATGATGAATGAGCTAATTTCAAGAAAATATATAAAAATTATTCTGGTAAAAGTGTACTCTCTGAAATAAACAGAGCTGATGAAAGTATAAACTAGTAGAACTATGTTAGAAAGCAATCTGTTATTCAGGAATATTACCCATATCCCACAATTACTAATTCATTACTGTTTTTGTTTTTTCTACATCTATCCATTTTTTTTCCTGACACTGTATTATTTTTAAGCAAGTTTCAAACAACATATCACTTCTCTAAAATTCAATACATTCTAAGACATGCGTTGAGCTTAAAAATATAACTACAACAATCATAATACCACTCTGAAATAAAATTAAATTCTTTAATATCTTGTACAAACAGTAACTGTCTACATTTTCCTGATTGGCTTAAAAACCTCCTCTACACTCTGTTTCTTATTTTTATAAAAAAATATTTATTGAAATTGGTTGCTGTGGCTCTTAAATCTCTTTTACTTTATGCTGCAGCTGCTGCTAAGTTGTTTTAGTCATGTCTGACTCTGTGCCACTCTGAAATAAAATTAAATTCTTTAATATCTTGTACAAACAGTAACTGTCTACATTTTCCTGATTGGCTTAAAAACCTCCTCTACACTCTGTTTCTTATTTTTATAAAAAAATATTTATTGAAATTGGTTGCTGTGGCTCTTAAATCTCTTTTACTTTATGCTGCAGCTGCTGCTAAGTTGTTTTAGTCATGTCTGACTCTGTGCCACCCCATAGACGGCAGTCCACCAGGCTCCTCCATCCCTGGGATTCTCCAGGCAAGAACACTGGAGTGGGTTGCCATTTCCTTCTCCATTACTTTATGCTAAGTGAATTAAATAAATAAATAAATCTCTTTTATTTTATGATTTTGTTGTCAATCTCTTGGAAGTGGGATATAGATAATTGCTTCTGTGCTTGTATGGTTGTTCTTGCATTTACTAAATATAATATTTGTGAATTGATTTTATCTTTTAAAATAAATTCAGTATATTAAATAAAAACAAATATAAATAAAAATAAACTCTAGTTTGACTAAAACTTGTAGTTTAACTAAAAATGGAACACTCCAAGTTCAAAAGTAAACATTTTGGCATTATTTAATTAAAGAAATATGGCAAGTACTGATTTTTAATATTTAATTTATTTATTTGTTCTAAGTAATGTACAGTTAGGCTACTTTTTTACCCTCTCTTTTCTTCATCTCCTATGGTACCCTCTTTTTTCTTCATCTCCCACATTCTTCATCTCCCACAGTACACATTGGTAACCTCAAATTCCAGTAAGGTTTTTTTTTTTTCTTCTCTCTCTCATTTTCTGTTTCCCTCCTACAATTAGTGTTGTAAGTCTCTACTAGTGTATATAAGAAATTTACCCTAATTAATTTGAGTCAGGGAGTGATGTTACATATTCCTCTGACATAGCCAGATATTAAATTGCCCACAGTAACTCCATTTTCTAATAAGCAAGCTGGGTTAGAAAAAGAACTGAAAGAGTAGAACACCCTGACTAATAACTCATTTCCAGTGTACTTTCCCACTGTGTATAGTCATTGGAAAAGAGAGGTTCAGATTGGTTTATGAAGTGAATGCACACTTTTACATTACATCCAACAGCATAAGAAATAAAAGAAAAAAGAAACACTTAATCTCTGCTAATGGTTTTCCATTGCTGCAGAGCTTCCATGTTACCATTCCCTACCTTGTTGAGTGGGTAGATTTTGACCCCTAGCAAATTCTCTGCCCTAGATACCATGGCTATCTTTATCTCCAACATTCCATAACTTAACACTCCTCTTCAATACACATACTTCCATGAAAACATTCTAAAAAGAGATTCTTTTGCTACGAACTAACTAAAAAAAAGTTTCTCTTTTATACTTTTTGCTTATAGATATTGTTGCTTATAGACATATTTGCTTATAGATATTTTGTTTAGTAGGCAAAATTAAACATGGTCAGAGTCTCCTCAGTTTCCCTGGAGGCTCAGTGGTAAAGAATGCACCTGCAATGCAGGAGACTCAGGTTTGATCACTGGGTTGGGAAGGTCTCCTGGACAAGGAAATGACAACCTACTTCATTATTCTTGCCTGGAAAATCCCATGGACAGAGGAGCCTGACAGGCTATAGTTCATGGAGTTGTAAAAGAGTTATACACAACTGAGTGACTAAACAAGTGTTTCCCGCTTGTTCATTTCAGTTACTCACTTTTCTCAGAAATTCTGTAGATATCTATGTCTCCAAACTGTCCAGTCAAGAGCTGTCAGAGGTGCTGATAATCTTCTTTCTCCTCTGCTGTCAAACACTTTCCAACCTGTCTAAAGGTATAAACTACCAGTTATGAAATAAAGAATCATAAGAATGTAATGTACACCATGGTGACTAGAGTTACTAATAAGTTATTGTACATGTTCAAGCTGCTAAAAAAAAAGTTAAATGTTCTCATCAAAAGAAAAAATATGTTGCAATTATGTATGGTGATGGACATTAATTAAAGTTATATGCTGATGATTTTGCAATATAAAACTTGTGGAATCATTGTTTGCATACCTGAAACTAATATAATGTTCAGTTCAGTTCAGTCACATAGTCATGTCTGACTCTTTGTGACCCCATGGAAAGCAGCATCCAGGCTTCCCTGTCTATCATCAATACCCAGAGCTTACTCAAATTCATGTCCATGGAATTGGTGATGTTATCCAACTATCTCATCCTCTGTCATCCCCTATTCTTCCCACCTATAATCTTTCCCAGCATCAGGGTCTTTTCCAATGAGTCAGTTTTTCATATCAGGTGGCCAGAGGATTGGAGTTTCAGCTTCATCATCAGTCCTTCCAATGAATATTCAGGACTGATTTCCTTTAAGATTGACTGGTTGGATCTTCTTGCCATTCAAGGGACTCTCAAGAGTCTTCTCCAACACCACAGTTTAAAAGCATCAATTCTTCATTGCTCAGCTTTCTTTATGGTCCAACTCTCAAATCCATACGTGACTACAGGAAAAACCATAGCCTTGACTAGATGGACCTTAGTCAGCAAAGTAATGTCTCTGTTTTGAAATATGCTGTCTAGGTTTGTCATAGCTTTTCTTCCAAGGAGCAAGTGTCTTTTAATTTCATAGCTGCAGTCACCATCTTCAGTGATTCTGGAGCCCCCCAAAATAAAGTCTGTCACTGTTTCCATTGTTTCCCCAACTTTTTGTCTTAAAGTGAAAGGACTGGATATCAATATCCCAGTTTTTTGAATGTTGAGTTTTAAGCCAACTTTTTCACTCTCCTCTTTCATCAAGTGGATCTTTAGTTCCTTTTCACTTACTGCTATAAGGGTGGTGTCATCTGCATATATGAGGTCATTGATATTTCTCCTGGCAATATTGTTTCCAGCTTGGGCTTCATCCAGCCCAGCATTTCTCATGATGTACTCTGCGTATAAGTTAAATAAGCAGGATAACAAGATAGAGCTTTGGCGTACTTATTTCCCTATTTGGAACCAGTCTGTTGTTCCATGTCCACTTCTAACTGTTGTTTCTTGCCCTGCATAGAGATTCCACAGGAGACAGGTCAGGTGGTCTGGTATTCCTATCTCTTGAAGAATTTTCTACAATTTGTTGTGATCCATACAGTAAAAGGCTTTGTTATAGTCAATAAAGCAGAAATAGATTTTTTTTTTCTGGAACTCTCTTGCTTTTGCAATGATCCAATGGGTGTTGACAATTTGATCTCTGGTTCCTCTCTGCCTTTTCTAAATCCATCTTGAATATCTGAAGTTCATGGTTCACGTACTGTTGAAGGCTGGCTTGGAGGATTTTGAGCATTACTTTGCTACCGTGTGAGATGAATGTAATTTTGTGGTAGTTTGAGCATTGTTTACCATTGCCTTTTTTTGGGATTGTAATGAAAACTGACCTTTTCCAGTCCTGTGGCCACTGCTGAGTTTTCCAAATTTGCTGGCATATTGAGTGCAGCACTTTCACAGCATCATCTTTCAGGATTTGAAATAGCTCAACTGGAATTCCATTATCTCCAATAGCTTTGCTCATAGTGATGCTTCCTAAGGTCCACTTCACTTTGAATTCCAGGATGTCTGTATCTAAGTGAGTAATCATCCCATCATGATTATCCGGATTATGAAGATTTTTTTTGGTATAGTTTCTCTGTGTATTTTTATTCTGTGTATTCTTCTGCATTATATATATATATGGGGCTTCCCTGGTGGCTCAGAGGCTAAAGCGTCTGCCTCCAATGTGGGAAACCC
>SJYX01006915.1:0-121529 GCA_006410675.1 Oreotragus oreotragus
CCCTGCCTGGTCACAGAGCACCAGGCTGGGCTCTCTATGCTGTATATCGTCACTTCCCACCTGCTCTCTATTTTACACACGATTGTGTATATGCGTCAAAGCTACCTTCTCAATTTGTCCCACCTTCTCCTTCCCCCACTGTATCCACAATACTGTTATCTATATTTGCATCTCACTTTCTTCCTTGTGTATAAGTTCTTTATTAAATGAAGAAGATGAATTGACTGAGGATCCCACTTCTAAGATTAGAAAAATGATAAAACAAATGTAAAGAAATAAGGAAGAAATCTTTTGGAATGATAAAAATAGAACATGAATCTGGGAAAACAGTAACATTGGTTTAAACAAACAAACAAAAAAACCCCAAGAACTTTGTCTCTAAAAAAATCAATAAAATAGACAAACATCTATGGTATTTAATTAAGAACAAAAAAGAGCACAAATAGGCAAAACTAGAAATGAAACAAAGAGAGCAGATCCAGAAGGTTTAAGAAAATCTGTACAGGGCTCAAGCATCTTTGTAATGCTGGAAAAGAACTGGATAAAAGTGAATTTGTATTTAATCCTCATAAAACGCTTGCATACCTCTGTGCTCAGTCACGTCCAACTCTTTGCAACCCCATCAGCTGTAGCCTGCCAGGCTCCTCTGTCCATGGGAGCATCCCATCAGGAATATTGGAGTGGGTTGTCATTTCTTCCTCTAGGGAATCTTCCCAATCCAGGGATAAAACTCATGTCTCCTGCATTGGCAGGCGGATTCTTTACCATTGAGCCACCTGGGAAACCCCATAAAACACTTCAGTTCAGTTCAGTCGCTCAGTTGTGTCCGACTCTTTGCAACCCCATGAATCGCAGCATGCCAGGCCTCCCAGTCCATCACCAACTCCCGGAGTTCACTCAGATTCACGTCCATCCAGCCATCTCATCCTCGGTCGTCCCCTTCTCCTCCTGCCCCCAATCCCTCCCAGCATCAGAGTCTTTTCCAATGAGTCAACTCTTCGCGTGAGGTGGCCAAAGTACTGGAGTGTCAGCTTTAGCATTTAGTGCATCCTAAATATACTTTTTACCATTACTTTAAAAATAACTTTCACCATGATATCTTGAGCTTATGTGAGCATCATTTCCCCCAAACTCTGTCTGCTGATGAATCACAGAAGTGCTAGGTTCAGCATAAATAATTGATAAATGAGTTAAAGTGTAACAACTAAAAACAAAAAGCTTACCTGTGAGCTATAGAAAGGAACATCCCCAGGGGCCATGCAGGCTGAGAGCAGAATGGCAACTACTGTTGCCAAGGACTTTACATCTAATTATTACTAAATCATCTCGTATAATGTACCTTCTATTTAAAATATTACATTTGATAGTGTCCACAAGCTTCATTACCATTCGTAGCGTAAGTCTCTGTTTACTGATTCCATGACTTCACCTTCCTTTCTCCATGAATTTTTACCTTCACCGGTTGTTTGTTTTTATTTGTCTCTCAACCAGTTGGAAAACTTTTATCGATATTTTTTTTTTCAGTTAGTGTTTTAATTTGAGCCCTTTGGTAGGTTGGTGTTTTTCCCTGTCTCGATGCTTTATGATTTTTCTCTGTTGTTTAAGTGAAAACATTGAATCAGGATATGTTTAGGTGTGGTTTATCTGAGTTTTAACTTGATACTTACTAGCACTTCTTTTCTGATCAATACCTTTCCTCTGGATTTTCCATTAAGTTCTTTACAGGTTTGTCCTCTAAAGTGCTTTTCTCTGTCACTTTCCCTTTGTCTCTGCATTCTAGGATATCTCTTGAGTTGTTTTAGTCACTGATATGTAGCTTGAAATGTGGAATCTGGAGTCCCATCTCCTCTTTTGCTTTCATTTTACCAATTGCTTCCTTTTTTCCATTCTTTTCCTTTTTGACTGCAGATTATTCCCTCTCCACAGTTGAACAGATGTAGTGTGTTTTGAGTCTTTTTGAGAATGCAGTCAGTGGTTTTCTAATATTGCTTTTGTTTCTTGTAGCAACTGTCTTGCTTTCTTAATGTCTACTCTCATTTCTCACACTGATCTGTGAGCTACTTTATCCTTTCATGCACCTGGGGGCCTTTCTCTTTTCACTACAGGAATAGACGTGTGACCTGTTTTGGAGATGACTCCTGAAAGCAGGAACGACAGTGGACAGAGGCACAGATGCAAGCGGGGAGAGTCCACCATGCAGCTGGGGCTCGGGGTGCAACATACCATGGCCTGGGATTTTTGAATGGTCCATGTTGGATTCTGTTGGAATATGTTCCCAGCAGACCTACCAGGCACCAACCTTCATATTCAATATCCTCTGCAACGTTGGATCAAAGAGGCTTTTTTGACAGTTGGCGGAGGCTCCTATCTCTTATGGCAGCTGTGGGATGAATCCTTAAAAATCATAAACGAAAAATTGCCTCTTTGGTTGCTTTGACATCCTTGTTTAGTTCAGTCCCGGTGTGTTGTAGCAGAAGAGTTTTAGGCTTGCTGGGGAGAAAAATCGTTATGAAAAGCTATCAACTAGGTGTCCACGGCTGCTGAAACCCAGCATCGGAGGCTCCTGGAGCTGCGTTTATGAAAGGGCAAGGGTCATCGAGAAGAGTAAGAGCAGGATTGAGAGAGGAGACAATTTGTTGAAAGGACAATGGCGTGTGCAGGCAGGCGGCCACTGGAGATCCAGCTCTTCCTTGTTCCAGGTGGCGGGGTGGGTGGTTCAGGGTCTGCTGGGATATATGCCCTACTGCCATTTGCAGCCTCAGAAAGAGCCCAAGAAGTGTTTTTTCTTCCTGTAAGAACCTGCCTTGGTCTCGTTACCCTGGGGCTCAGGCACGATGATGCTGATCTACCGTTTCCACCACACACGGTCCCAGCACTGCCCAGCCCCACGTGATGCTGCTCTTCACTGTCCAACCAGGAACTCCCAGCCCCACACATCCCTGCACAACACCAGGCAGCCCTGCCACCCCATCTGTGAGCTGCACTGAACTGCAATGTCACAACGCGTCCCTTAGCAGCCCTGTGTGGCACACCCTCACTGCGCTGAATGTCGTTAAACGCCTGGGCGTTACTGCAGACCATGTCCTTGGCCATCTCCTCTGTGCCTGGAATGGGGCCTGGCACCGTACAACATGGATACCTGTTTGTTGAATGAATCAGCGCGTGTTTGTGCCACCTGAGCGGGGCAGGACAGCCTCGCTCACACGGCGCCCACTGAAACCACACTNGTTACTGCAGACCATGTCCTTGGCCATCTCCTCTGTGCCTGGAATGGGGCCTGGCACCGTACAACATGGATACCTGTTTGTTGAATGAATCAGCGCGTGTTTGTGCCACCTGAGCGGGGCAGGACAGCCTCGCTCACACGGCGCCCACTGAAACCACACTGCACTATTGACTCGTGAGGGAATGAAAAGCTTCTCAGGAAACCTGGAAGGAGCTCTTGAAAAGAACAAAAGTGGAAGGAGGAAAGGAACAATATTTCTTTCTGCCTATAGCTTTAGAAGAGTTGTAATTGTGCATGGCCTGTCAATCACATTTGATAAGCTAAATCACACCTTAGAGCAGTATTTCTCAATGTTGTTTTCTTCTCCACACAAAAGCTGTTGCATAGGTAACTTTTATGAGTTATGTGAAATTTTCTTTTCAGGGTGGAAGTCATTCCATTCTTTTCTCCAACTCAAGGTAGCATATTAATATGCTTTTTAAAAGTGATATGGAGTTTTGCCCACTTTCACCCAAAGATCCCAATATGCCCCCCACCTGTCCCTCCTGTTAGTTTGAATTCATATCTGAGGTGCTTCTAACTTCATTTTGCTCATAAATGTCTCTAAGAGCATGATGAAAACTATATTCCCGTTCCCCTCAAATTTATAAATATGTACGTGCAATGTTTTGCAGAATTCATCTTATTGCAGTGGAAAGTGACTGTCTTCAACTCCGTGCAGTTATGAATGTGATCCTTGCAAAAGGTTATGTCTTTTTGCCTCAGCTTTTTAATGTAAAATAAATGATCATTTTCTAGAAGCAAAATGCTCAGAGTTGTGCAAAATAAGATGGGAAAGTAGCCTTTCACTTACTCAAAAGGAAATTTCAATGCTGCTGCTGCCAGCGTTTAGCTGGTATAAGCAGCTGAGATTGTGGGCCAGTGCGCATGCCATCTTTGACACCAAATCAATTCCGGCTTTTGGTTTTGATGGCGATGGACACCTGGCTTACAAAGGTAAGTGGAACCGAGTGGAATCAGAGCTTCTGCAGGTCACTTTGCCCAGTGAGAAGGGCCTGGTGTCTAGGAGCACAAGATTTCCCCAAGGCTCCTTAAGTTGCATTCAACCCGCATCATTTCCTCTGTACTCGTGTCAGGGAGGTCACCTCTAGCCTGGTCTACATATTCTTTGCTTGGCAAAGAAACTTTATTATTTCAGAGATGTGGCCTGCTTTTGCAATTACCCAAAGGAGCTCACAAAATAGGAATTCTTTGATGGTGTCAGAGTGCATGTAAGAGGTGAAAACGGGCTTCTGGCTCCCCAGGGAAAAGAGCAGTGAGTTTGTCCAGCTGCCAAGCCAGAAAGAATGGGACAGTTATCATTCCCCTCATAACCTGCCTCGTGCTGTTAGGAGAGATGTCTGTGGTTCTGGAGTGGATGAGGATGCCCTACGGGGGCACGTCTCACATTTCTTCCTTGGCTCCAGGCCGTCAGCCAGCTCACAGCCACGCTGACTCTTCTTCAACTACTTTGGACATTATCTGTAACACACACTGGTTTAGAAGTTATCCTTCCACTGGTGTCTGAGACAGTAAAGAATCTGCCTGCAATGCAGGAGACCCAGGTACAATCCCTGTGTCAGGAAGACCCCCCCNATCTATTGATGGACATTTAGATTGTCCCCACATTTTAGTATTTAATAATAAAAAAGGTAGGAGCAAAAGTTTGTTAATCTTTCCCCCCTCAGGATAAACCTTTTTCAGAGGAATTTGGGGTTTGAAAATAAGCTTGCTTAATAACGGAAAAGTTTTTCATACAAGTTGCCAACTTTGCTCTACCCTTATTATTGTATAGGTGAGGCACTTATATTCCACTGCTGCTGCTAAGTCGCTTCAGTCGTGTCCGACTCTGTGTGACCCCATAGATGGCAGCCCACCAGGCTCCCGTCCCCAGGATTCTCCAGGCAAAAACACTGGAGTGGGTTGCCATTTCCTTCTCCAATGCATGAAAGGGAAAGGTGAAAGGGAAGTCGCTCAGTCGTGCCTGACTCTTAGCGACCCCATGGACTGCAGCCCACCAGGCTCCTCTGTCCATGGGAGTTTCCAAGCCAGAGTCCTGGAGTGGGGTGCCATCACCTTCTCCATATACTCCACTAGCAGAGACTAAAAGGGCTTTTCCCCACTCTCTTGTCAACCCTATTAACAATCTATTTGATCTTTGTCAGATGAAAGCATTCTCCTTTTAATTTGAAAACTTTGTTATTTATTTTAAAATGCTTACTATAGATTTGTGTATACTTGTTCAATTATTTTGTTGATTGTTTTTTCTGTTGGATTTCTTTTTCTTTTTAAAAGAGGATGCAAGTGACTGATGATGCTTACTCTGGGTTCATCATACCTGTTGTGTCGTATTATTTCAGACATGTTTCTGGTGGGGGAATAGAATCTGGCCAGCTTCTATATTTTCATCTAGTTTGATAATCATCTTAAAATTTTTTTTTGTTTTATTGAAGTGTAGTTGATTTACAATGTGCTGTTAATTTCTGCTGTATAGCAAAGAGATTTATTTGTCTGTGCTGCTGTGCTGTGCTTAGTCGCTCAGTTGTGTCTAACTCTTTGAGGCCCCACGGGCTATAGCCCACCAGGCTCCTCTGTCCATGGGATTCTAGGATTCTCCAGACGAGGATATTAGAGTGGGTTGCCATGCCCTCCTCCAGGGGAGCTTTCCGACCCAGGGATCAAACCCACGTCTCCTGCAGCTTCTGCATTGCAGGCAGATTCTTTACCACTGAGCTACCAGGGAAGCCCCTCAGTTACACATATGTACATTCTTTCTCACATTCTTTTCCATTATGGTTTATCACAGGATATGTATCACAGGTTCCCTGTGCTATACAGTAGGACTTTGTTTATCCATTCTATGTATAGTAGTTTGCATCTGCTCATCCCAAGCACGTGGTCCATTCCTGCCCCCTCCCTCTCCTGCCTTGGCATCTACAAGTCTGTTCTCTGTGCCTGTGACTCTGTATCTGCTTTGCAAGTAAGTTCATCTGAGTCGTGTTCTAGATTCCACATGTGAGCAGTAGCATGTGGTGTTTGCCTTTCTCTGACTTCACTCAGGAAGACAGTCTCTAGGCCCGTCCACGTTGCTGCAGGTGGCATTGTTTCATCCTTTCGATGGCTGAGTTGTGCTCCATTACTCGTGAGAACCGCATCTCTATCCGCTCCTCTGTTGATGAGCATTGAGGCTGTCCCCATGCCTTGGCTATTGTAAATAGTGCTGCTGTGAACATAGGGGTGCACGTATGTTTCTGAATTATTGTTTTCTTCAGATACATACCCAGAAGTGGGATTGCGAGATTACATGGCGACTGTGTTTTTAGTTTTTTGAGGAAACTCTGTACAATTTTCCATAGTGGCTGCACTAATTTACATTCCCACCAACAATGGGGGAGGGCTCCCTCTTTAAAATCATCTCTCAGTAAGAAAGTTTACGTTTTCACGTGTGCTCTGACTATTGATCTATCTGGATTTTACTGTCATTTATTTTGTTCATTTTCAGTTTCTTTTTTCCTTCCTCTACCGACTCTCTGCTATTTGAATTACTGGAGCTTTCTTTATTCCTCCTTGTCTTCCCTCCACTGGGCTGGAAGTTATACAAGCTAATTCTGTGTTTAATAGTTAGTTTTATATCTGACCAAACAAAGCCTTAACAAAGAATAATTTAGAACGCCATGACTCCCACCTTCCCTGCCCCAACTGGTCTTGTTACGATTCCCTTGTATTTTACTGTACTTACTTTTGTGGTTTTAATGTTTGTCAAAGTGGTAGGTCAGCCTCGTCTAAACACTGAAATGATCTCACAAGGCTCTGCACAAAAACAGCAGCTCACTGCCCGACTCCCCACATTCTGATCTCCACTTCATGGAGGCACCTGACACTGATTTCTTTGAGTCCCTCTCTTTGTCCCTCTGTGTTACTAAATACTACTTTTCGATTGCTATGTCTTGTACATCACAACAGGATAACCTTGGGAGTTACAACTGCACCTCTAAATTACTCAGGTAAATGAAGAATTTCAGAACTATAATTGTGCAATGTGTAGAAAATAATGATAATGTGTATACTCAGAAACCAGTCAGATATAGCCAGAGCCCTACTCCACAGCAACCAAGCTTCTTTTTAAAATTTTATTTTTTAATTGCAGGAAAATTGCTTTACAATGTTGTGTTGGTTTCTGGCACACAACAGTGCGCATCACTCATTATTATATACATGTCTTGAGCCTCCCTCTGCTGACCCCCACCCATCCCACCCTGCCTGGTCACAGAGCACCAGGCTGGGCTCTCTATGCTGTATATCGTCACTTCCCACCTGCTCTCTATTTTACACACGATTGTGTATATGCGTCAAAGCTACCTTCTCAATTTGTCCCACCTTCTCCTTCCCCCACTGTATCCACAATACTGTTATCTATATTTGCATCTCACTTTCTTCCTTGTGTATAAGTTCTTTATTAAATGAAGAAGATGAATTGACTGAGGATCCCACTTCTAAGATTAGAAAAATGATAAAACAAATGTAAAGAAATAAGGAAGAAATCTTTTGGAATGATAAAAATAGAACATGAATCTGGGAAAACAGTAACATTGGTTTAAACAAACAAACAAAAAAACCCCAAGAACTTTTTCTCTAAAAAAATCAATAAAATAGACAAACATCTATGGTATTTAATTAAGAACAAAAAAGAGCACAAATAGGCAAAACTAGAAATGAAACAAAGAGAGCAGATCCAGAAGGTTTAAGAAAATCTGTACAGGGCTCAAGCATCTTTGTAATGCTGGAAAAGAACTGGATAAAAGTGAATTTGTATTTAATCCTCATAAAACGCTTGCATACCTCTGTGCTCAGTCACGTCCAACTCTTTGCAACCCCATCAGCTGTAGCCTGCCAGGCTCCTCTGTCCATGGGAGCATCCCATCAGGAATATTGGAGTGGGTTGTCATTTCTTCCTCTAGGGAATCTTCCCAATCCAGGGATAAAACTCATGTCTCCTGCATTGGCAGGCGGATTCTTTACCATTGAGCCACCTGGGAAACCCCATAAAACACTTCAGTTCAGTTCAGTCGCTCAGTTGTGTCCGACTCTTTGCAACCCCATGAATCGCAGCATGCCAGGCCTCCCAGTCCATCACCAACTCCCGGAGTTCACTCAGATTCACGTCCATCCAGCCATCTCATCCTCGGTCGTCCCCTTATCCTCCTGCCCCCAATCCCTCCCAGCATCAGAGTCTTTTCCAATGAGTCAACTCTTCGCGTGAGGTGGCCAAAGTACTGGAGTGTCAGCTTTAGCATTTAGTGCATCCTAAATATACTTTTTACCATTACTTTAAAAATAACTTTCACCATGATATCTTGAGCTTATGTGAGCATCATTTCCCCCAAACTCTGTCTGCTGATGAATCACAGAAGTGCTAGGTTCAGCATAAATAATTGATAAATGAGTTAAAGTGTAACAACTAAAAACAAAAAGCTTACCTGTGAGCTATAGAAAGGAACATCCCCAGGGGCCATGCAGGCTGAGAGCAGAATGGCAACTACTGTTGCCAAGGACTTTACATCTAATTATTACTAAATCATCTCGTATAATGTACCTTCTATTTAAAATATTACATTTGATAGTGTCCACAAGCTTCATTACCATTCGTAGCGTAAGTCTCTGTTTACTGATTCCATGACTTCACCTTCCTTTCTCCATGAATTTTTACCTTCACCGGTTGTTTGTTTTTATTTGTCTCTCAACCAGTTGGAAAACTTTCATCGATATATTTTTTTTCAGTTAGTGTTTTAATTTGAGCCCTTTGGTAGGTTGGTGTTTTTCCCTGTCTCGATGCTTTATGATTTTTCTCTGTTGTTTAAGTGAAAACATTGAATCAGGATATGTTTAGGTGTGGTTTATCTGAGTTTTAACTTGATACTTACTAGCACTTCTTTTCTGATCAATACCTTTCCTCTGGATTTTCCATTAAGTTCTTTACAGGTTTGTCCTCTAAAGTGCTTTTCTCTGTCACTTTCCCTTTGTCTCTGCATTCTAGGATATCTCTTGAGTTGTTTTAGTCACTGATATGTAGCTTGAAATGTGGAATCTGGAGTCCCATCTCCTCTTTTGCTTTCATTTTACCAATTGCTTCCTTTTTTCCATTCTTTTCCTTTTTGACTGCAGATTATTCCCTCTCCACAGTTGAACAGATGTAGTGTGTTTTGAGTCTTTTTGAGAATGCAGTCAGTGGTTTTCTAATATTGCTTTTGTTTCTTGTAGCAACTGTCTTGCTTTCTTAATGTCTACTCTCATTTCTCACACTGATCTGTGAGCTACTTTATCCTTTCATGCACCTGGGGGCCTTTCTCTTTTCACTACAGGAATAGACATGTGACCTGTTTTGGAGATGACTCCTGAAAGCAGGAACGACAGTGGACAGAGGCACAGATGCAAGCGGGGAGAGTCCACCATGCAGCTGGGGCTCGGGGTGCAACATACCGTGGCCTGGGATTTTTGAATGGTCCATGTTGGATTCTGTTGGAATATGTTCCCAGCAGACCTACCAGGCACCAACCTTCATATTCAATATCCTCTGCAACGTTGGATCAAAGAGGCTTTTTTGACAGTTGGCGGAGGCTCCTATCTCTTATGGCAGCTGTGGGATGAATCCTTAAAAATCATAAACGAAAAATTGCCTCTTTGGTTGCTTTGACATCCTTGTTTAGTTCAGTCCCGGTGTGTTGTAGCAGAAGAGTTTTAGGCTTGCTGGGGAGAAAAATCGTTATGAAAAGCTATCAACTAGGTGTCCACGGCTGCTGAAACCCAGCATCGGAGGCTCCTGGAGCTGTGTTTATGAAAGGGCAAGGGTCATCGAGAAGAGTAAGAGCAGGATTGAGAGAGGAGACAATTTGTTGAAAGGACAATGGCGTGTGCAGGCAGGCGGCCACTGGAGATCCAGCTCTTCCTTGTTCCAGGTGGCGGGGTGGGTGGTTCAGGGTCTGCTGGGATATATGCCCTACTGCCATTTGCAGCCTCAGAAAGAGCCCAAGAAGTGTTTTTTCTTCCTGTAAGAACCTGCCTTGGTCTCGTTACCCTGGGGCTCAGGCACGATGATGCTGATCTACCGTTTCCACCACACACGGTCCCAGCACTGCCCAGCCCCACGTGATGCTGCTCTTCACTGTCCAACCAGGAACTCCCAGCCCCACACATCCCTGCACAACACCAGGCAGCCCTGCCACCCCATCTGTGAGCTGCACTGAACTGCAATGTCACAACGCGTCCCTTAGCAGCCCTGTGTGGCACACCCTCACTGCGCTGAATGTCGTTAAACGCCTGGGCGTTACTGCAGACCATGTCCTTGGCCATCTCCTCTGTGCCTGGAATGGGGCCTGGCACCGTACAACATGGATACCTGTTTGTTGAATGAATCAGCGCGTGTTTGTGCCACCTGAGCGGGGCAGGACAGCCTCGCTCACACGGCGCCCACTGAAACCACACTGCACTATTGACTCGTGAGGGAATGAAAAGCTTCTCAGGAAACCTGGAAGGAGCTCTTGAAAAGAACAAAAGTGGAAGGAGGAAAGGAACAATATTTCTTTCTGCCTATAGCTTTAGAAGAGTTGTAATTGTGCATGGCCTGTCAATCACATTTGATAAGCTAAATCACACCTTAGAGCAGTATTTCTCAATGTTGTTTTCTTCTCCACACAAAAGCTGTTGCATAGGTAACTTTTATGAGTTATGTGAAATTTTCTTTTCAGGGTGGAAGTCATTCCATTCTTTTCTCCAACTCAAGGTAGCATATTAATATGCTTTTTAAAAGTGATATGGAGTTTTGCCCACTTTCACCCAAAGATCCCAATATGCCCCCCACCTGTCCCTCCTGTTAGTTTGAATTCATATCTGAGGTGCTTCTAACTTCATTTTGCTCATAAATGTCTCTAAGAGCATGATGAAAACTATATTCCCGTTCCCCTCAAATTTATAAATATGTACGTGCAATGTTTTGCAGAATTCATCTTATTGCAGTGGAAAGTGACTGTCTTCAACTCCGTGCAGTTATGAATGTGATCTTTGCAAAAGGTTATGTCTTTTTGCCTCAGCTTTTTAATGTAAAATAAATGATCATTTTCTAGAAGCAAAATGCTCAGAGTTGTGCAAAATAAGATGGGAAAGTAGCCTTTCACTTACTCAAAAGGAAATTTCAATGCTGCTGCTGCCAGCGTTTAGCTGGTGTAAGCAGCTGAGATTGTGGGCCAGTGCGCATGCCATCTTTGACACCAAATCAATTCCGGCTTTTGGTTTTGATGGCGATGGACACCTGGCTTACAAAGGTAAGTGGAACCGAGTGGAATCAGAGCTTCTGCAGGTCACTTTGCCCAGTGAGAAGGGCCTGGTGTCTAGGAGCACAAGATTTCCCCAAGGCTCCTTAAGTTGCATTCAACCCGCATCATTTCCTCTGTACTCGTGTCAGGGAGGTCACCTCTAGCCTGGTCTACATATTCTTTGCTTGGCAAAGAAACTTTATTATTTCAGAGATGTGGCCTGCTTTTGCAATTACCCAAAGGAGCTCACAAAATAGGAATTCTTTGATGGTGTCAGAGTGCATGTAAGAGGTGAAAACGGGCTTCTGGCTCCCCAGGGAAAAGAGCAGTGAGTTTGTCCAGCTGCCAAGCCAGAAAGAATGGGACAGTTATCATTCCCCTCATAACCTGCCTCGTGCTGTTAGGAGAGATGTCTGTGGTTCTGGAGTGGATGAGGATGC
This sequence comes from Oreotragus oreotragus, assembly GCA_006410675.1. Taxonomy (NCBI): domain Eukaryota; kingdom Metazoa; phylum Chordata; class Mammalia; order Artiodactyla; family Bovidae; genus Oreotragus; species Oreotragus oreotragus. The sequence continues at coordinate 12,012 of SJYX01006915.1, forward strand.
CCTACGGGGGCACGTCTCACATTTCTTCCTTGGCTCCAGGCCGTCAGCCAGCTCACAGCCACGCTGACTCTTCTTCAACTACTTTGGACATTATCTGTAACACACACTGGTTTAGAAGTTATCCTTCCACTGGTGTCTGAGACAGTAAAGAATCTGCCTGCAATGCAGGAGACCCAGGTACAATCCCTGTGTCAGGAAGACCCCCCCTGGAAAAGGGACTGGCAACCCAGTCCAGTATTCTTGCCTGGAGAATTCCGTGGGCAGAGGAGCCTGGCAGGATACAGTGCATGGGGTCGCAGAGGCAGACACGACTGAGTGACTAACACAGTTTTAATTTGACAGTCTAAGACCTATCAATATTTTACCAGCCTACATCCTGTTACCATTATTACCTTCTTTAAGAAAAAAAAAAACAGGAAACTTCTCTGTAGATCTATCCATAGGATCCTCTTCCTACTATGTTTTCTTGCTATTTACTCAAGTATGCCTGCCCTTCAGTAGTTTTCACAAGTAAATTTTATCAATAACTATTTTTCTAAAAATATTTCCTTGAAAATTATACTGTGGTAGTAACCTACTAGTTACTGGTTTCCTCTGCTTGGAACTTTACTATTCGAATTATTTACAGTGGTGATTGATTGAATCTCATAATATCCCCTATTACTCTTCTTTCTGTAACAGACATGCATTATGCTAGTGTAATTAGTGTGTATTTAATTAAAATGTTGTTCTTGCTTATGTTACCAATAGTAGGACTTATTAAAGAATTGAGATAGAGGAAAAAAATATCTTTTTTTTTTTTTTTTTTTCTAAAAATGTCTTCATTTGCCTTCACCCTTGATTAATAGTTAGTTTGCTACAGAATTCTAGACTGGCAGTGATTCTCCCTCAGATCTTGTAAGATATAATTCCAGCATCTTCTGAACTTTCATGGCATTGTTGAGAAATCTTCTCTGAATCTAGTTGTGATTCCTTTACAGGCAAGTATGTCTTTCATCTCTGGTTGCTTTTCACTATGTCTTTGATATTCTGTAATTTCACTACAATGCATCTAAAGTATGGATTTGCTTTCTTTTGATCAGAACATACTTTGTTTCCTAAACCTGAAGATTAATGCTTTCCAGCAAATCTGAGAAATTCTCAAGCCAGCATCTCTGAGTGTTTTCTTTTCACTCCTCTGCTCCCTCTTCTTCCCACTAGGTCCTTCTGTTAGACACATGTTATACTTTCTAATGCACTTCTCTCATCTCTCAAAGAGATGCATTTCAGTCATCTCAATGCATTTTAACCATCTCTTTTTGTCATATCATCTTACTCTCCATTATTTATGATGGGTTAATTCTTGATGTGTTTTTTTAATTTTGAAGTTTTGAGCTCATCTTAGTGGGGGTTGTTTCTGCTGTATGAGTACCACGTATCCTGGGTTGGAAGTGTTTCTACTGAGTGGCTTTACATTTACTTCTGTTGCACTGGGACAGAATTTTGTGTTAATTTCTTGCTTTGGGACTCCTGCACCATGCTTGACACAAGCTCAGGGTTTCAGTTTTTCTTCCCAGACCCTGAATAAAGACAAAGTTCCTTACAGTTCCTCTGAGCCATTGGAAAGACGTTCTCGTCTTCCTTCTCAACAATGACAACCCTTGCAAGTTTCACAGCTCTATACATGGGTCTAGATTCCAGGTAACCACCTCCCATGAGCTTAGGTCACAACTCCAGTCTTCTGGGTCATAACAGCTGCATCGACTAAGGCCTATATGTGGTTTGTTATCCCTTATGGGCCACTGTGGCACCATTCCATCAATGTTCTCTTCATGTCTACATTCAGAGATTTCCCTTTCTTTTTTTGTGAACTCAATTATGTATTATTACTGTAATAGTTTATCCACAGTTTCTACTGATAGGAGAGTCCATGTTAACTCAGGCTACTTTGCTGTGGGGCCTTATGATGTCTCTTTAATTATGGTTGTATTTCTTTAGCAACACAATTAACAACTTAGTAGGATGCTGAAGATAAGGCTTTTTGATAAAGCAAATTCACCTTTTGGTAAAGTCCCAGTCTTTTCAAATTGAGTTTTCCTCTCTTTAACAAAAGATTCTAATTGTCTGATTTCATTTCAGGATAGTCAGACGTAAACTGGTCCTTCAGATGTGTTGCTGCATTGGTCCAAGAGGTTCAATCAGCACTTGCCAATGTATTATCAATGTTGGACAGTGATGTTCTCAATCTCATTGCAAACCCTTCTGTCTTCTCACCCTTAATGCCTCCCTTGTTGTAAGCACGGTCTTACTTTGTACCCTCATGAAATCTTAGTGAGATCCTCAACCATGTCACCTGCTTGTTCCATATCACCCACAGTGCCAAGCACACAGTAGGCAGTTAAAAAAAGACTATATGCTTTGTATAAACTCATCTGTAATTAGAGATATTAAAATTAAAGCAATTTGAGATGTCATTTCACACCTATTAAACTAGGAAAAATTAGATACATGCCATGTGTCAGAGTGGATAAGAGGTTATAAGAACTCTCAGGGAAGAGGAAAGGCAGACTGGTGTAATTCTGAACAGCAATCTGACATGACTGTCAAATTAAACATATCAAACTCCAGAGTTCCACTCCTGGGCAGATAGACAAAAGACAGCCTCACAAAGCTCCGTAAAAAGACATGTGCGAGGAAAGATACAGCAGTGTAGCCCTAGAGATGGGGAGCTGGGCACAGTCTCAGTGTCCATCTCTGGGAAAGCGGGTGAACAGGCGTGGGGATGCATAGCCGGAGTCTGCCGCAGCTCTCGGCATCAGCAGATTAGATAGACTTGAAGCTCCGCAGATACACCCTAACAGTCGAGCCTGGAGTGAGGAAAAGGAATGAGGTACTCTGCATAATATCATTTATGTAAATCTTTTAAACCCGCATGCCAAACAATATACATTTTGCAAGAACATACTCAAGCAAAAAGATGCCCAAGAAATATATGAGGATGGATTGCTTCTGGGAGAAGGAAACACGGAGAAAAGCGAGTACATTAATTAATAAATACATAAGAAAGGGGCCGTCACAGACCAATGATGGTGACAAGCCACAGAGGATGGGTGTGATTAACTCTCAACACCTGATGTTCAGAAGAATAAATAAGAAGGAAACATTTGTTCAGTTGGGAGTCTCATTTTCTCCTTGAATTCTTGCCTGCTCAGGCCAGCCTTGTGTGTTTTCTGGAATCTTGTCATTATTATCTTAATATGTGTCCTTTCCTTCCAAATCACTGATAAGCTCTTCAATTGCAGGAGATGTGTTTCACCTGTGGTTACATGGCTGCTGCAAGATGGAGTTGAAAGAGGATGAACTAGGGGTCAGATGAGCCTCTGCCCTTAACTGTGTGACCTTGGACAAGGTCATGTCATCTTTTTGAGCCCCAGTCTCCTCATTTGGAAAACAGGGGCAAAAAGACCTTCGAGGATTAATACCAGGACTAAATGAGGAAATTTGAACTGTTGTCCCAGTACAGAACCTATGATATTCAGTGAATCCCAGCCTCCATTATATTTGGTATAGCCTCCAGCACATCCTAGAGGTTCTAGCAAGATTTTTAGAATAGAAATGGACTGATGTTCACATGGACTGGGGCAAAAGATAGTGGTTTTCAGTGTAGCTTCTGCACAGCATTGTTTTAAAGCATCCTGTTGCTTCTGACTGTGGTTGTAATATTCTCCTTTGAGCACCTTTAGAAAGGAAGTCTCTGCTGTTACACACGCCTCCGCCATCCCACTTCCCAGCTCTGTTTCAGGCTTGAGGACTCTGACTTCTCACTCACCTTCCTCGCTGCTGGTCCTGGGGAGAAGTACTCTGTGTGTTCAAGTTGATTTCTCTCTCCCTTTTGTTCTCTGCTGTCTGTTAGAGAGACCATAACTTAACATGAGGCCAGATGATTATCCCCACGCTTGCTGCAGCGTTGAGAAACCCTGACACTCTACTGTGGACTGTGGTGATTTTCCGAGGCCTTTAGATTGATTGCATTCATCTTAGCAGCAGGTTTCACACACTATAAAATTATCCAGCTGCTTTCTAAAATCTTGCATTCAACCTGAAAGTCTTTAAAAGCTTTCACATTTTGAACATTTTTAAATCCAGCAGATTTTTAGACAATGCAACTGACTCACTGTGATTTGGGTGGGTTTCTTTTTTTAACTGTTCTATGCCTTGCTTTTCTCATCTAGAAAACGGGAATGATTGCACACAGAGGGATGTGAACCCTGCAACATGCCCTAAATAGCAGGCTGAGCAGAGATACTCACTTTCTGGCAGTTATCATTCCCCAATTTGTGTTATTTCATCACTACCAGTCAGCAGGAGCTCACAGATATATACACTTACCTCTTTGAAATAATTGAGTCCTCTGTCTCTTTCACATAAGCCAGCCCACTCAGATACTAAGACCATAAATTAAGAGAGAGAAAAAAAACCCTCTTTTACTAAAATGTTTACCATATGGAAACATTACAGCTCAACTTCAGTGTGTGGGAATACCAACCATTTTGTTGTCTAATTCTCATTCTAACTTGACATAGACAGACTAAATAGGCTAGGTGCTATGCTGCATAACAAACAACCCCAACATAATCATTAAACTTTGCACAACAAAGGTTTGTTTCTTGCTCATGCTACATGTCCTTAAAGTGTCAGCAGAGGACACCATCTCCTAGTGTCACTGAGGGACCCAGTTCATGGAGACTTCATCTTAACATGGGCTTCCAGGGTCACCGCAGAAGTAGAAAGGGAATGTGTCAAAAAGTGTGCACTGGCTCTTAACATTTCTACCTGGTAGCAGCTTCAGGAAAGGCTTGATCCAGGGCACAAACAAGGCCATTGTGCTCTGTCTTTTGGACCTGCTTCCTCTGGGTTATATGTACCCTCAGACTGTGGCAGTTCAGGGCTTCATGTCAACACAGATCCCAATTCAGCAAAAGAAACAGGGTCCCCTCAAATAGTTCCCACAAACCCTCTAAAAAGTCCCTTTCTGATCGTCCTGGATTGAGTAATACAGCCATCCTGAAGTGATAACCATGGCTAGGGCAATACAATGCATTATTAACTTAGTGTAGTCATCCCCCTCTCTTAGGGCCAGGTTTGGGAGTGGTGTTTTGCTCACATAAAATACAATATAGGATACCCAGTTACATTTAGATTTCAGGTAAACACAGAATTTTGTTTTTAGTATAAATAAATCCCAACAATTTCAAGAGATAAACTAAAAAAATTTAAAAATGATTCATTATTTATCTGAAATTCAAATTTAACTGGATAATCCTGTATTTTATTTTTTAAAACTGGCACCCCCATATGGGAACCCTCTTCCCAAACCAGTGGTTCCTTCAAAACAAAGAGTGGATGCTGTATTATCAGAGTAAGAGGCTTCTGAGTGTCATAAGCTCTTGTTCACCATAATAACTATGCTTCAGCTGAATGGGTGTGGTGTTTCCCCTAGGAGTGATATAGTGTGATATAGTTCTGAAATAATACCTTACAATGGCATGACACTGGGTAACAAACAACCCCTTAGTCAGTTAAACCAATAATTTATTACTATCTCTCATGGTTCCATGCAATGACTGGGCTCAGCCAAGCAGCTCTTACACAGCATTTCTCATGCAGTTGTGGTCAGATGTCAGCTGGGGCCATTACCATCTGAGGGTTCTCCTGAGATGCATGTCCAAGAGGGGTCACTCACAATGCTGGCAGGTGATGCTGGCTGTTGGCCATGAGCTCAGCTGGGGTCGTCAACCGGAGGAATGATGTGTGACCCCTCCACCTGGCTAGGGCTTCTAGCCGCATGACAACCGGATTCTGAGAAGAAGCGTCTCAAGAACAAGTGTTCTGAGAGGTCCAGGCAGAAGCTGCAGGACTTCCTGTAACTTAGCTTCAGAAGTTTTAGAATTTCACTTTCGCTGGCTTCTATGTAGTTGAGCATGTCACTGAGGCTGGTCTCGATGCGAGGACAAAAAGGAATTAGACCTCATCTCACTCTAGAGGAGCAGCATGTACATAGGAGGAAGGAATTGATGGAATCATCTTGGGGGCCGTCAACCATGTGCATTTTACTTACATTATGTAACTTAACCCTTATATTGACCCTATTGGGTAAAAACTGTTATAGCCTCATTTTATAGCTGAGCAAACTAAAGTCTCACTAGAGTCGAAAAACTCTTGCCCCAAATCAAACAGCTAGTAAGTGCAAAACAAGGACTGGAACTCAGGTCTTCCAAGTTCAAGTGAGTTTTTTTCGCCACTGCAGCCCAGCTCTCTCTTCTTTGGAGTGAGATAGCCTTTGTACATAGATTGAAGAATAAAAATGAATACCCATCCTAAAGGAGGATGCAATCATCTTCCCCTGACTCGTGAGGATTTTCCACTCGCTGCTGCTGACTCACATTCCCTGGCTGTCCCCTAGGATAACTTAAGATAAAAGGTAAAGAACTTATTTGTTGTTATTGTTCAGTGACTGAGTCATATTTGACTCTTTGCCACCCCAGGGACTGTGGGCTGCCAGGCTCCTCTGTCCATGGAATTTCCCAGGTAAGAACACTGGAGTGGGTATCCATTTCCTTCTCCAGGGAATCTTTCTGACCCAGGGACTGAACCTGAGTCTGCTTCTTGGCAGACGGATTCTTTACCCTGGAACCACTAGCAAAGCCCAGAGAACTTAATAGACTAACAGTTATCAGCCAATGATGGTGTTGATGGCTGGATTAGTTTGGATTATTATTCCCTAAATCCTCACTCCTATGTCCCCTCCATCAGTGTTGGGTGGCCCGTGACTTGCTTTGCTCAAAAGGATGTTAGTGGAGGTACTGAATTGGCCAAAAAGTTTGCTCAGGTTTTTCCATCAGATGTTATAGAAAAATCCAAAGGAACTTTACGGCCAACCCAATAACATGATCAGAGGTGCGAATGTGCTTGTGTCATTGGGCTTGCTCCCTTGTGCTTCTACAACCAACAGTCCTTGAAGGAGGGGAGACACCTGGACTTAGACTCCTGCCCAGGTGAGTCCAGCCTAAGCTCAACCTGGACCAGTGGTTTTCAACTAAAAGTGACTTTGCCCCTCAGGTAACATTTGGCAATGACTGGAGACACAGCTAAGAGGAAGGTGCTATGGGCGTTTAGTGGCCAGGGATGCTGCTAAATATCCCACAAAAGCCTAGGACAGCCTCCCATGACAAAGAATTATGTGGCCCAAAATGTCAGCGGTGCTGAGACTGAGAAACCTTGATTCCTAGCCTATCGGTAGACATGAGGAAAAATAAGTGATTGCTATTTGAAACCTCTGAGTTTAGAAGGAGGTTTTTAATACAGCATTACAGGGCTTCCCAGGTGGTGTGGTGATAAAAAATATGCCTGCCAATGAAGGAGCCACAGGAGATGCGGGTTCAATCCCTGGGTCAGAAAGATTCCCTGGAGTAGGAAATGGCAACCCACTCAGGTATTCTTGCCTGGAAAATTCCATGGACAGTGGAGTCTGGCAGGCTACAGTCCAGAGGGTGGCAAAGAGTTGGACACAACTGAGCAACACTATTACTCTATTATAGGTAATGAATGACAGATACGATGGCAAATGAGAAAAGCATGTTTTACGGGGCAAGCTCGTGAACGGTTCCTCCCAGCTAGGCTTTGTAATCTCCTTGCTGGGTCCGATCCCCAGGCATTTGCCCTGACAAAGGGCAGTCCGGCAGATCAGCCTGGAATTTTACCTCCTGGGAAGAAAGGCACCACCTCAGGCCCCTAAGATGCCTCCCTCAAGCTTCATGTCATCCTCTTTCTTATGAGAAACCTTGATTCCTAGCCTATCGGTAGACATGAGGAAAAATAAGTGATTGCTATTTGAAACCTCTGAGTTTAGAAGGAGGTTTTTAATACAGCATTACAGGGCTTCCCAGGTGGTGTGGTGATAAAAAATATGCCTGCCAATGAAGGAGCCACAGGAGATGCGGGTTCAATCCCTGGGTCAGAAAGATTCCCTGGAGTAGGAAATGGCAACCCACTCAGGTATTCTTGCCTGGAAAATTCCATGGACAGTGGAGTCTGGCAGGCTACAGTCCAGAGGGTGGCAAAGAGTTGGACACAACTGAGCAACACTATTACTCTATTATAGGTAATGAATGACAGATACGATGGCAAATGAGAAAAGCATGTTTTACGGGGCAAGCTCGTGAACGGTTCCTCCCAGCTAGGCTTTGTAATCTCCTTGCTGGGTCCGATCCCCAGGCATTTGCCCTGACAAAGGGCAGTCCGGCAGATCAGCCTGGAATTTTACCTCCTGGGAAGAAAGGCACCACCTCAGGCCCCTAAGATGCCTCCCTCAAGCTTCATGTCATCCTCTTTCTTGCCTCCTGAAGCCCTTAATGACTCTCTGCCTCACAAGGCCTGCCCCTTCCCCTCTCTGTCACATTCAATTTGTCTGAAGAATTTTCTCCAGCTGGTTATTAATGCTTGTTTTCTCTTGCAAAAAAACTTGCCTTTTCTCTCATCAGTCCAGGCTAGACTCTCCAGTCCTGATGAATACGTGCATTTGATAGTGACTTGTATCCCCAAGAAACTTAATACATTCTGTACTTTTTCAAAAACACAAAAAGTGTTCCTTTTGGTCCCTGTGTCTTTCAGGATCTTTTTATGTAATCTTGGTTTTCAGACTGAGAAAAGAATCAGATTCTGACTAATGTGCACAAAAGAAATTATAGAAATGGACTTCTTTAGTGGCGCAGTGGATAAGAATCTCCCTTCCAATGCAAGGGACACAGGTTCAGTCCCTAGCCCAGGGAGATTCCACATGCCTTAGAGCAACTAAGCCTGTGCTCCATAACTACTGGGCCCGTGTGCCTAGAGCCTGTGCTCTGTACCAGGAGAAGCTGCCATCGGCTGCAACTAGAGAAAGCCCGTGCACAGAAGACCTGATACAATAATAAACAAAATTAAAAAAAGAAATTATAGAAACATTTTAACCCATTGAACATGCAGTTCTGTTTTATACCAGTTCATCTTCCTCATCTACTTGAAAGGGTTTGTTTTTTTTAAATTAATGTATAATTTGCATGCAGTAAGATGCACACATCTGAAGGGTACAGCTTGATCCGTTTTTAGATCTATATACACCAGTGTAACCACTACCCTGATCAAGATCTAGAACATTCTGTCACCTCAGAATGTCCCCGGTTAGTACTCCACGCTTCCACTGCAGGGGATGAGGGTTCAGTCTCTGGTCAGGGAACTAAGATCCTGCAGGCCATGCTGTGTGGCAAAAAGAGAGAGAGAGAAAACAAGATATTAGTAACCCTGTGCCCTGTTCCAGGCAATCACTACCCGACAGAGGCCGTGGCTATTCTGCCTTCTATCATCAACGATTAATTTTACCTGTTCTTGGACTTCATAGAGGTGGAATCATACAGTGTGACATGCAGTATTTATTCACTGGTGTCTGGCCTCTTTCCGTTCATAATAGTCTTATACATGTGGTTGAGTGTATTACTGAGAGGATTTTAAATAGCTTCATCCACAGGGAAGAGGAAAGATTTGGTAGCATTTCTACCACTATTATTTCAGGAGTCCTTGAATGTGTAAAAGAGAAGATTAAGGGCTTCTGAAGAAGATGGACATCTAAGTCCTCCTCTTTCCCTCCATGCCTGTCAGGACGATCAACACAATGGGAGGGAAATCTGCATTGGTTTTATCTCTTTATAATTTTTATTTTTTATTGAAGTATCGTTGATTTATAATGTTCAGGTGTGCAGCAAAGTAATTCAGTTGTGTGTGTATATATGTATATATATACACACATATACATATATTCTTTTCTAAATTTTTTTCCATTGTAGGTTGTAGAATATTGAATATAGTTCCCTGTGCTATGTTCAGTTTGGTTCAGTCACTCAGTCTGTCTGACTCTTTGTGACCCCATGAATCACAACATGTCAGGCCTCCCTGTCCGTCACCCGAAGTTCACTCAAACTCACGTCCATCGAGTCGCTGATGCCATCCAGCCATCTCATCCTCTGTCCTCCCCTTCTCCTCCTGCCTCCAATCCCTCCCAGCATCAGAATCTTTTCCAATGAGTCAACTCTTCGCATGAGGTGGCCAAAGTACTATGTGGTAGGTCCTTTTAATCTATTTTGTATATAGTGGTGTGTGTCTGTTAATGCCAGGGCATTGGTTTTAGATATTAAGAATTTTGTTGTCCAGTCGCCCAGTCATGTCCAACTCTTTGTGACCCTGTGGACTACAGCACTCCAGGCCTCCTTGTCCCTCACCATCTCCTGAAGCCCAAGTACATGCCCGTTGCATCGGTGATGCCATCCAGCCGTCTCATGCTCTGTTGCCCTCTTCTCTTTCTGCCCTCACTCTTTCCAAGAATCAGGGACTTTTCAGGTGAGTTGTCTCTTTGCATCAGATGACCAAAATACTGGAGCTTCAGCATCAGCATCAGTCCTTCCAATGAGTTTTCAGGGTTGATTTCCCTTAAGATTGACTGGTTTGATCACCTTGCTGCCCAAGGGACTTTCAGAAGTCTTCTCCAGCACCACAGTTTGAAGGCATCAATTCTTTGGCATTCTGCCTTCTTTATGGTCCAGTTCTCACAACCATACATGACCGCTGGGAAAACCATAGCCTTGACTACAGGGATCTTTGTTGGCAGAATAATGTCTCCGTTTTTCAGCACACTGTCTAGGTTTATCATAGCTTTCCTGCCGAGAAGCAATTATCTTCTGATTTCATGGCTGCAGGCACCATCCGCAGTGACTTTAGAGCCCAGGAAGAGGAAATTTGTCACTACTTCCACCCTTTCCCCTTCTGTTTGCCATTAACAAAGGGGCCAGATGCCATGATCTTAGTTTTATTTTTAATATTGAGTTTTAAGCTGGCTTTTCCACCCTCCTCCTTCACCCTCATCAAGAGGCTCTTTAATTCCTCTTTGCTTTCTGCCGTTAGAGTGGTATCATCCACATATCTGAGGCTGTTGATGTTTCTCCCTCCTGTCTTGATTCCACCTTGTAATTCATCTAGCCTGGCATTTCTCATGATGTGCTCCGTGTATAGGTTAAATAAACAGGGTGACAGCAGACAGCCCTGTTGGACTCCTTTCTCAATCTTGAACCGATCTGTTGCTCCATATGGGGTTCTAACTAATGCTTCTTGGCTCGCATACAGGTTTCTTAGGAGACAGGTAAGATGGTCAGGTAGTCCCATCTCTCTAAGAGCTTTCCACAATTTGTTATGATCCACAGTCAACGGTTTTTGCATAGTCAACGAAACAGAGGTAGATGTTTTTCTGGAATTCTCTTGCTTTCTCTACGATCCAGCAAATGTTGGCAATCTGATATCTGATTCCTCTGCCTTTTTTAAATTCAGCTTGGACATCTAGAAATTCTTGGTTCATATAATGCTGAAGCCTAGCATGTAAGATTTTAAGCATGGGAGATGAGTGCAATTGTCCAGTGGTTAGAACATTCTTTAGTACTACCCTTCTTGGGAATCGGAATGAGGATTGACCTTTTCCAGTCCTGTGGCCACTGCTGGGTCTTTCAGATTAGCTGACATATTGAGTGCAACACTTTGATAGCATCGTCCTTTAAAGTTTTGAATAGCTCTTCTGGAAATCCATCGCAGCCACAGCTTTATTAACAGCAGTGCTTCCTGAGGCCCACTTGACTTCAGACTCCAATTCTGGAGTGGTTTACTGGCTCTGGTTTACTGAGCACACCATCATCATAATCCTTTTCATTAAGATCGTTTTTGTACAGTTCTTCCATGTATCCTTTCCATGTCTTCTGGGTCTCTTCAGCGTCTAGTAGGTCTCTACTGTTCTGTCCTTTATTGTGCCCATCTTTGGGTGAAATTTCCCTTGATACTTCTGATTTTCCTGAAGAGATCTCTAGTCTTTCCCTTTGTTTTGTTTTCTTCTAGTTTTATGCACTGTTAATTGAAGAAGACCTTCTTGTCTCTCCTTGCTATTCTTTGGAATCTTAAGAATAGCTTCACCTATTTGTAGAAACTTTGTGGGTTTCCTGCCAGACCGGTTACTGATAAAGCTGGTCTGAAGGTGCCTTGGAAGGCAGCCTCCCTTTCCCCATCCTGAGAGGAGGGACGATGCCATGGGCAGGCAGAGAGCTCTAAAGCCAAAGCCCACGTGGTGGGTGACTTTCCTCCGAGACTGGAAGGCTGCCATGCACAGCAAAGTTCTACAGAGGGCATCTCCCCGCTGCTGGCAGTCAAAGCGGACAAAAATCCACTGAGACAGGGCAACCTCCAAGGCCTCCTGTCTGGTTGAGCAAGAAGCCTGGCACCCTAATTGGTCTAAGCAGGTTTCTTGAGTCAATGTTGGTAATTTATCTTTTCCTAGAAAAACTTCCGTTGCATCCAACCTTTCAGTTGATAAGTACAGACGTGTATGGTCTCACATTGTATTTTAAGTCAGCCAATGGTTGGCTGGAGTATTATTTCAATAGAATGTGGCTATTGAACCCTCAGAGCCTTAAATAGCTGAAAATAGCTTCCCTTTTGCCACACATGGGGACAGCAGCTTGGCTGTGTTTATAGAAACCTGGGGTTGCAGGCTCTCAGAACCCCCAAAACTCGACATTGTCTTCTGTCTGATGTTGCAGAGGTGAAGTCAGAGGCCAGGCTGACTCGTCCTTTATAGATAAGCTTTTCCCCTGAATATTTGTAAAGTCATTTTCCTTAAAGTTAGAACTTTGGAATATATATCAGGGTTTTCCTGGGTTTTATGATTTTTTTTCCTGATATGATTTTTGCATTCTTTTGAAACACAGGTTTGGTTTTTCTTTAACTCAAGAAACGTTTTCTCGTATTGAACATTGCTTCTGTTACCTTTGGTTTGGCATCTTGTTTGATCCCTGGGTTGGGAAGATCCCCTGGAGAAGGGAAAGGCTACCCACTCCAGTACTCTGGCCTGGAGAATTCCATGGACTGTATAGTCCATGGGGTCACAAAGAGTCGGACATGACTGAGCGACTTTCACTTCACTCACAAATACGCGTTTTCTTGGTGCTGTATCACTGTGTCTTTACTATCTACCACCTTTCGCAGTTTTCCTCTCGATCCTCTGCCTCTGAACCCTTGGCAACGTTTTCACACTTACCCTATTGTCGCTGAGTTGCTTTTCTGCATTGCTCATTCAGCTGTTGCTGTATCAGGTGCACCTAAACTTTGTTCATATTGGAATATGGTTGACTCACAATGTTGCGTCAGTTTCAGGCATGCAGTTGTGCTCAGTTACTCAGTCATGTCTGATTCCGTGACCCCATGGACTGTAGCCCACCCGGCTCCTCCGTCCATGGAATTTTCCAGGCAAGAATACTGGAGTGGGGTGCCATTTCCTTCTCCAGGGGACCTTCCTGACCCAGGGATTGAACCTACATCTGCTGCATCTCCTGCATTGGCAGGAGGATTCTTTACCACTGTGCCACCGGGGAAGCCAGTTTCAGGTGTACAGCAAAGTGATTTAAAGTATATCTATATATTCGTATATCTATTCTTTTTCAGGTTCTTTTCCCATATAGATTACTACAGAATATTAAGTATAGTTCTCTGTGTTATACAGTAGGTCCTTGTTGATGATCTGTTTTATATATAGCCCTGTGGCTATACCAGTCGCAACTCCCAGTACATTCCTCCTCCCCACCTTCCCCCCTTGACAACCATAAGCCCACCTCTAAATCTCTGAGTCTTTTCTCTTCTGTAAACAAGTTCGCCTGCATGATTTTTTTGGATTCCACATATAAGTAATATCATATGTAATTTGTCTTCATCTGACTTCACTTAATGCGATCATCTCTAGATCCATGCATGTTGCTGCAAATGGTATTATTTCATCCTTTTTAACGGCTGAGCAATATTCCATCATGTGTATGCATCACATCTTCTTTATCCATTCATTTGTCAATGGACACTTATCTAATGCATTTTTAAATGGCTTGATTTCTTTCTGCCTCTACACCAGAATCATTTTCATATCTTTTAATTTTCATCTTGTCTATGCTTTTATTTTATGATGTCTGCATTTTTCTTCAATTTTATTAAAGGTACAAAGCAAATTCTATTGGAATTTACTTCTATTTCCTTTGGTAAATCACTTTCAAAAACATAATTGTGCTCTGTCCATTTATGATGCAGTTTTCTTAGGCTTCAGTACTTTTACCTTTTTATCATTTTTAGTTCATGAGGGTTCCGCCCAGGTCTGGCATTTCCTCTCAAGTAGAAAGCAATGATTTCTCCTTGTGATTTTCCTCCATGTGGATCCTGAGGTGGAAGATTTTGCAGGTTCCTGGATTGAGTTGCCTGAGGGACAGAGAAGGAAGGTGAGGCCACAATGGTCCTAACATTGTGCTGTGACTTCTCCACAATTAACTAGGCCACCAGCACAGGCTTCAGACACTCCAGATGTCCAGACCTCCCAAAACCAGTGAGGGTTATAAGGCTCAGGACTTTTTTGTGTGCGAGTGACATTAAAACAAACTTAGGCTGGCTTGAGCAAAAGAGAACTTTTTATCTCATGTCACTGAAAAGTTCAAGGGTCATTTGGGCTTCAGATCTGGCTGGTACAAGGAAAACAATGCATCAAGCCTCTGTCTTTCCTCTGCTCTGTGTGCTGACTTCATTCTCAGGCCCCCTGCAGAGGCATGATGCTTGCCGCAGCTTCAGCCCTCGTATCCTCGCAATTCTGAATACACCAAAAAGAATATTTTCTTCTCTCCCAGCATTCCCAGGAAATGTCTGGTTGTAGATATATTGGCTTCAGTTGGATCACATGCTCACCTTTGAACCACTCATCACATCTAAGAGGCGGGATATTCCCATTTCTCAAGCAGGGTTTGGAATCTGCCCCATGCGAATCCTGCAAAAGAAATGTTGGGTTAGTGTTACTATAAAAAACAGTGAATGAATGGTAGCGGCACAAACAGTAGATGCGACTGTAGAAGAAGTTTCCACTTAATTCTGTGGAACCATTCTCCTTCCTCAGAGCGGTAAGTAGTGAACTGGCCCAGCAAGAAGGTGGTGTACAATTGGGTAGATCGTGTACTGTACAACCATGCCACCTTTAAAGGATCCCAAGTCATATCATAGACATTATAGATCTGTGTAACTTTTATGGTTTCCCAACAGATAGAAGTATTGTTGCATAAAGATACCTTATTGGTTAGGTGTGCATGCTCAGTTGTGTCTCTTTGCGACCCCATGGATTATAGCCCACCAGGCTCCTCTGCCCATGATATTCTTGGGGCAAGAATACTAAAGTGAGTTACCATTTCCCACTCCAAGGGAGCTTCCTGACCCAGGGATCAAACCCACATCTCCTGCATCTTCTGCAATGGCAGGCAGATTCTTCACCACTATGCCACCTGGGAAGCCCAAAGGTACCTTACAGTCTGACATCAAATGGTAGGCGTCGAGAGGTATAGTTTACTCAGTGGTTCTTTCTACAAGCTGTAATTGCTTTTCTTAAGCTACCAGTCCTGGTGCAGTTTCTCTAGCTTATTTTTGCATGTTTAAGTATGTAAATCCTCAATCCTGTGTCATTTCCAGAAATAGAAATCCCATTGCTGATAAAGGATTATCCTTTTTGCCTGGCCCTGAAACATATACCTTCCCTAAGAAACCAAAGCTTTTCCCATCCCTTAAAAAAAAAAAAATTAGTCACTCAGTCATGTCCTACTCTTTGTGACCCCCATGGATGGTAACCCGCCAGGCTCCTCTGTCCATGGGATTCTTGAGGCAAGAATACTGGAGTGGGATGCCATTCCCTTCTCCAAGGGATCTTCCTGATTCAGGGATTGAACCCAGATCTCCTGCACTGCAGGCAGATTCTTTACTGTCTGAGTCACCAGGGAAGCTTCTCTTTCTTCTTAGCTGTTGAGCACTTCTGGTGGGAAAGAGTGGTGGGAAGTCCATTCTGGGGTAGGTGGATTAGACTCTGGAAGAAAAGGAGACGTTCATATCTACTTCCATCTGGTAGCTGATGTGTCATCAAGTCGGTAGTGACCTTAAAGTGCCCCAGAAAGCAGTAGTCCTGATTGTTCTCTGCCTTGGGCATGTCATGTCTCTCCTCTGGGCCTTTACATGAGGGAACAAGGCTGGGTCATTTCTGAAGGTTTTTGCAGCTTTCAGCTGATGCCTCAGGATGTCATTCAAATGGAAGAGTAGAAACATTTCAACAGATGCTACATAGTCTCAATAACAACCCTTTATTCAGTGATTCTGTATATGAGGCACTGCCCTAGGTATTTTATACCCTAGAATTGACTACATCCGGAGAAGGCAATGGCACACCACTCCAGTACCTTGCCTGGAAAACCCCTTGGATGGAGAAGCCTGGTAGGCTGCAGTTCATGGGGTCGCTGAGAATCAGACACAGCTGAGCGACTTCGCTTTCACTCTTCCCTTTCAGGCATTGGAGAAGGACATGGCAACCCACTCCAATGTTCTTGCCTGGAGAATCCCAGGAACTGGAGAGCCTGGTGGGCTGCTGTCTATGGGGTTGCACAGAGTTGGACATGACTGAAGTGACTTAGCAGCAGCAGCAGCAACATTAACAACATCAGTTAATCCTTACAACTCTGCAGGTATATATTACTATTACTTCCATTTTAAACTTCTTTATTTAGCTGCCTCAGGTCTTAGTTGCCACATGCAGGATCTCTCATTGCAGCACATGGACTCTCTAGTTGTGGCACCTGCGCTCAGTTGCTCCACAGCATGTGGGACCCTAGCTCCCTGACCAGGGATCGAACCCATGTCCCCTGGATTGCAAGGCAGATTCTTAACCACTGGACCGTGAGGGAAATCCCTCAACTCCATTTTATAAGTGAAGAAACTTAGAGAGATTGAATGACACTTGTTTGTATAATAAAAATTCAGTTTGCCCTCGTACCCATGACTTTATGTGAGATTTCCTGAGTACAGTGATAAAAATAATATCGATTTTAATGACTGACATCTATACAGCAAAAGTGGATGAGCGTGAGACATGGATCAGACAGGGCTGCGTTCAGATTGGCCTTTGTTCCTTAATTCTTCTAACCGTCAGCTCTTATTTTCTCTTCTGTAAAGTGGAGATGGTAACACTTGCCTCACGGTCAGGAGGATAAAATGAGTCGATATGACCACTTGGCAATGATATAAGCTCTCAAGAGCTGCTCCTCCTTGATTATTTACATGTTATTTACTTTTAACTTGGGTTTCCACAGTTGAAGTTTTTCACATAAATGAGTAGGAACTCTACTTGTTCCACATTTCTGGCATCTTTCTGCAAGTGTGTTATCCAGCCACTGCATGATTTCCCTTTAAGAAAGCCTTCTTGTTATTTCCACTGGAGCCTCTAGATGAGTATTTGAGATGATTTTAAAGCATAAACAGTGGAAAATGCGTTAATATCATTTCCTTTCCGGCCCCGTTTCAAATGAAAGGAAAATGCGTTTGGGGAAAAATTCACTTACAACTTTGGCCAGATGCCCAAACTCTCAAAAGGGCCTGACAAACAGAGCAAAGTTTAACTCTCTCTAAATGAAATCCTCATGTCTCTGATTCTGCACTGGGGAAAGCTCTTACAGCGACCCATTTGCTAATGATAGCCCGGACATCAATAATGGAATGTGAAAGACAATCTTCTAATCAATTCTTTTTTTCTGCTGGTTTAGATTAAAGCACAGAAAATGCCCAAATGCTCCATCTGCTTCCTCTAAGATTTCTGGTGGGCTGAAGCCCAATTATGGCTGCCTTATCCATTTTTAATAATCTACTTATGATCATGCAAACACAGGGTGTGATTATACCCACGTCGGTTTCTGTTTCAGAGCTTCCATTTCCATCCATAATTAATAAGCCACTCGGTGCATTGGAGGGGAGCTGAAGGAGAGATGTGAGCGATTCGTAAGTAGGTAGGATAGCTTTTTCCATTGTCGTTCATTCATTCATTTTACAAACCTTTCCTGACATCTCCGGCGTGCTGGGCACGGGGCTAGACACCAAAGTTAGAAGAATGACATGCACTGGGCCCTCTCGAGCACCAGTGGGCTGTCAAGGAGGGTGTGTAGGCACCTGCACTCATGGTGTGGATTGTGCTTATTTTTCCACCAGAAAATTCAGCCGCTGAGACAACAAAATTCTTTGTTCTCAAATTATGAAGTATAGGATAATTAGATTACTATATTATTATAAATATAATTCTAAGAAGGCCTATTTTGGAATCAGGTTCTTCTGTTTCAGGGGGAGTGAGCTGTTCTGGGGAGGCAGTCAGTTTAGTGAGGAGGCTAGAGTACCTTTAAAGAGCTTTAAAGTCACCCTTAGACTACCGGGGTTCAAGTCCCTGCTTTGTACTGTGTGACCTTAGACAAGCTCCTTTACCTCTCTGAGCCCGTTTCTGCATTGCACAATGAGGGAAATGCCCTCCTTGCTGGGCTTTTCTGCAATGATGTACATGAATTCGTTGGATAGATTGTAAAAGGCTGCTGCTGCTGATGCTAAGTCACTTCAGTTGTGTCCAACTCTGTGTGACCTCATAGACGGCAGCCCATCAGGCTCCCCCGTCCATGGGATTCTCCAGGCAAGAACACTGGAGTGGGTTGCCATTTCCTTCTCCAATGTGTGAAAGTGAAGAGAGAAAGTGAAGTTGCTCAGCCTTGTCTGACTCTTAGCGACCCCGTGGACTGCAGCTACCAGGCTCCTCTGTCCATTGGATTTTCCAGGCAAGAGTACTGGAGTGGGGTGCCATTGCCTTTTCCTTGTAAAGGGCTACTTCAGTATAATAAAGAAAACCCCAAATCTTGCCGATCAGAAATATGATAAACCCACTCTGTTCTTGGTTTCCGATTTTGCCTCTCTACCTAATGATCCCAGTTAAATATTACCCACACTCAGGGAAGACCCTTCCTGACCCTTCACACTGCCTAGCACAGAGTGTTCTGTAACATTCACGGTACACGTTCTTGTTTGCAAACAATGCAGGCTGCCTCTAATAATTCTTAGCACAAAGAGGATATGTGGGGAAAGACATTGGGAACTCGTAAATTTGCAGAAGGCTAGATAACTGAATTTAGTACATGTTCTGTGATTCTTTACTGAAAATGTAATTGAATCAGTAATTTACTGCTCATTCTCATGGTTGGTATTCCAGCTGCCAGATCTCCTGGCAGCCTTTCTGGGCTGCCTGCCCTCCTGCTTCAGAGACTTCCTTGTTGGGGCCAAAGTGGTCTTCTCCTGTCAAAGCTGACTTCCTTTTTTTTTTTTTTTTTATTGGAGGATAATTGTTTTACAATGTTGTGTTGGCCTCTGCCATACAACAACGTGAATCAGCCATAAGTACACATATGTCCCCTCCTGTCTCTTATACACATCTAGATGTGTATAAGAGACAGCTCTACTTGTTCCACATTTCTGGCATCTTTCTGCAAGTGTGTTATCCAGCCACTGCATGATTTCCCTTTAAGAAAGCCTTCTTGTTATTTCCACTGGAGCCTCTAGATGAGTATTTGAGATGATTTTAAAGCATAAACAGTGGAANCTCTCTCCCACCCCCACCCCTCTAGGTCATCACAGAGCACTGGGCTGGGCTCCCTGTGTCATATAGCAACTTCCCATTAGCGGTGTGTTCTACATATGGTAATGTATATGTTTCAATGCTACTCTCTCAATGCATCCCACTCTCTCCTTCCTCTGTTGTGTCCACAAGTCTATTGCCTACGTCTGCATCTCTTTTCCTGCCTTGCAAATACCTTGCAGCATCATCTTTCTAGATTCTGTAAATATGTGTTAATATATGATATTTGTTTTCTCTTTCTGACTTACTTCAGTCTGTGTAACAGGCTCTAGGTTCATCCACCTCGCTACAACTGCAGAATTGGCTTAGTCCAACTTAGAGGAAGTCTCTACTTCCCTTCAAAATTCCCACTGCCAGTCTTGATGGAAAACTCCAGCAATCTGTAGCCTGTGATTTATGGCTACATTAAACCTACAAACAGTAATCTCTGGCAGAAACTGATCAGTCCCAAGTGAAATGGCAGGAACCAAATGCTTTATTTCCAAGGAAGGAGACTTGCTTTCCACTGGTCGGAAGGTTTCTTGGGGGAGGGGTGGTTGACCTAAGGTGGGCAGGAGGAGAGTGAGCCCCCAGGTGATTGCAGACCCGGAGAGTTTTGATGATGTGCCCCAGATCCTTCTAGCTTCCTCCCCACCCCGACATCCCACCACAGAGCTCGTCCATAAACATCAAGCACACCTGCCTCAAGCCCTTCACACTTGCTATTTGTACTGGAATGCTCTGCCCGGTTAGCCACGTGACTTGCTTCCCTCTTTTGCTCAAATCTCTGTTTCACTGTGAGCAAGACTCCCCCTGAACATTACTTAAAATTACATCCTCGCCTACCCCATGCACATCAGAACTCCCCATCCTGATTGCACACTTTATTTTCTTTTTTTGCCCCCATCCATCTTTATTTTTATTTTATTTTTTTAGTTATTTATTTACTTTGCAATATTGTATTGGGTTTTACCATACATCAACATGAATCCGCCACGGGTGTACACGTGTTCCCAATCCTGAACCCCCCTCCCACCCTCTATATAATTTACCCTGGGGGAATCTCTCTCTCCCTTTAGGCAGGAATTGCCATCAGTTTTGTTCACTGCTGTCCTCAGCACCTAGAACCACCCCTGGCACATTGTAGGCTCCCAGTAAATATTTGTGGAAAGAATGGATGAAACAGCCCTAGTTTTGCCCTGGGCTTTGGATGTGCATATTGCTTTTCTGGCCCCCAGAACTCCAGCCCACTCTGGGGCCCCATCAGTGACACAAGGCTTGCAGGCACCCTTCTCCTCAGCCTTGTCTCAGCTTGTGGCTGAACCCAGTTGGCTGCTGCTGCTGAACATGTTGACACCTGTACCTGCTGGGCAGGTGGGTTTTGTTTCAGAGGGGCCTAGGTTGTGCCCTGGGATGTCTGGGAGGTGAGGTGACAGGGAAACTGGGATCCTCAGAGAAGCCTTGGTCCTCTATCTTGGTAGTAGATAGGCATCTGCACCATCATCCGAATATGAGTTTGTTTTCAGTCCAGAGTTGGGGTGGGAGCCTCCTTCCCGGAGTTGTGAGTGAAGGGAACTTAATAAAATACAAAACTCCTACCATGGCCTCAAGATCTTGGCTATTGTTGACTTCTGTGGCCCCTGGCTCACACAGCCCACACTAGAGCCACAGGGGTCCCCTCTGCTTCCTGAACCCTCTGAGCTCCTTTCCTGCCTCAGGGCCTTTGCACTTGATTCCTAGAGTAAGCTCTCTGCTCCCCAGTCCTGATTCCCTCCCATCATTCAGACCAGAGCCCAGTATATCCATTGGAGAGACCTTTCTAAAGTAGCCTCTCCCATCTATGTGTTTTCTTCATGACATATTTCACATACTTGTTTATTTTCCATGACTTGTCTCTCCATCCCTACCTTAGGAATGTGAGCTCTATGAAATGGGCTGGGAGATGGGGGGAGTTCATTTATGACTGTAGCTTCAATCCTACCACAGCACCCTGCACTTAATTGGTCCTCAGTAAACAACCAGTCCATCCTAAAGGAGATCAGTCCTGGGTGTTCATTGGTAGGACTGATGTTGAAGCTGAAATTCCAATACTTTGGCCACCTGATGCAAAGAGCTGACTCATTTGGAAAGACCCTGATGTTGGGAAAGATTGAAGGCAAGAGGAGAAGGGGACAACAGAAGATAAGATGGTTGGATGGCAACTCAATGGACATGAGTTTGGATAAACTCTGGGAGTTGGTGATGGACAGGGAGGCCTGGCATGCTGCGGTTCATGGGGTCACAAAGAGTTGGACACGACTGAGTGACTGGACCGAACTGAACTGAAACATTCATCAAATGAATAAATGAATGAATGTACCAGCAGGCCTACTAGGCATTCNGGCCTGGCGTGCTGCGATTCATGGGGTCACAAAGAGTTGGACACGACTGAGTGACTGGACTGAACTGAACTGAAACATTCATCAAATGAATAAATGAATGAATGTACCAGCAGGCCTACTAGGCATTCTTGTCTTAGGATCTAAAGGTAACTGGTGTGGCTATGTTTCTCATTCATGAGGCAGGATTCTCCTTAGTTTTTTTAAAGAGAGTCAGCAGCAACAGTTGCAGACTGGTAGGATGTGGAGCTAGATGCAGCCTGTGGATTTGTTGAAGGGGGTTGATTGGCCTCCTGCAGTGTTTAAAAGGCAGGCTACCCAGACACCTGTTATTCTTGTAACTCCAGCTGTTTAGCACCAATTGTCTTATACTCCCCATCTCACATATCTCTGTTACCTGCCTGGCTCCTGCAGCATTTGAGCTTCCTACCCTAGACTGTTGGATCATTTTGGACAAAGAACTCAAGACACCTATTCTGGTTTCTACAGCTGTCCTCATGGATCCGAGTCTGTTCTCAGGAAGCTGGCTGGGGAACCAGTCTTCTTACGTGTCTCTGATGTTCCTGGGCTTGGGGTTTGGGGGATAGCAAGGTATAGCTGCTGGCTTTCATCTTTAAAGGAGTTAAGCAAGGCTGACAGCCGAGAAGTAAAGAGAGTAAAG
Source organism: Oreotragus oreotragus (assembly GCA_006410675.1). Classification (NCBI taxonomy): domain Eukaryota; kingdom Metazoa; phylum Chordata; class Mammalia; order Artiodactyla; family Bovidae; genus Oreotragus; species Oreotragus oreotragus. Next base: position 34,621 of record SJYX01006915.1, read on the forward strand.
GTTTGGAACATCTCTTATGGGGATGCAAGAGGCAGCTCATGAGAGCAGGAAATGGGTCTGTTTTGTTCCATACTAATATCCTCTGCACCTAGCACAGCTTGCAGTGGATGCTGAGGAAATACTCAAGTACAATTTTTTAAATGGCCCTGGCTAAAATGACAGTGCTTCCTTTTGAATTTACAGTATCCCCATTTAGCTAGGTTTTATTACTTTCCCCGTCAGCTTGGTAAGAAAAGCAGAGAAAGCAGATGATGCTGATTTCTGTGTCCTGGGATGCCTTAAAAGATGCGGTGGGACAAAAGGAACAGTGTATGTGGGTGGCCAAATAAAAAATTCAACATACCTGCCAATACCAGTGTATCCTGAGAATTTCCTGGTACAAGCTTCCTACTCTCATCAACTTGAAGTTGACAGGTGACAACTTACTTGGGGCAGAAGGCCTTTGGGCCCTCAAGATGAAGGTGTGTTGTCAAGCCTTCTGCAATGTATTAACCACTCAGCCCCACCACAGGAATCCCAAGATCTCTGGGCTACCATCTGGCTTTGTCAGTCACGGGTGTGCTCTTTGCATCTCGGTCCCCATGTCCACTTGCAGGTCTCTCACATCCTTGCATGTCCAGCCCCCTTCCCCATGGTGATTAGTTCAGGGTACCAGCTGAACTATTAGCGTCTGTGGCAGGACTTTCCTGCCAGAGTCATCAGGACAACTTCATTTTTCTACTGAACTTGCTGGGCTGATAGGATGCTTGGCCCTGGCACGTGGATCAGACTGTCAGGGAGTCGTGACTGGGAGGAGCAGAGAGGGGGCAAACTCGGGACATCATTTTGTGGCAAAAAATTCTCTCTTCATTTAAACCCTTTTGATTTTGGTTTCTGTTGAGCTTGGCAGGGTTCCTCACTCATCAGAAAGCACCCCCTCATCAGAGCTCATGTGACCAGGTTTTAAGACTTTGTTACAAATACACATTTGTTACCTGGAGCACAGGGTGCTGGACAGTGAGGAGGGTCAACAGAAGGCCACAGGAGAAACTTCCACCAGTCCTGGAGGAAGTACGACACACTTCCAAGGGCCACATGGGGAAGTCAAGGTAGGGTTCAGGCAGAGAGAAAGATAGGACCTGGGAAATACACCTTTTTTAGGGGCCATGTGTGGAGTAATTTGGGGTTCCTAGGCTAAGGCCGGACGGTCAATGTGAAGTACAAAGAGTGAGATTTTGAAAAGTTCCACGTGTCTTATCTAAGGGGCATACAAGCAAAAGGCCTTGGGAAGGGTGAGGGGCTGTTGGTGAAGTCATATGAGGAGCTTACATTTGCTTATGACTCTATGAGCTTTATCTGGGATGCATGCTTGCATGTGGAGTCTAGTGTCAGATTAAGGCCTCCGCTGGCCACTTGACCAAACAAAATGAATGTCAACCAAAGCAGCAGTACCATGGAGTAGCTTAACTAAACTCTCAATACCAGTGACTATAAATATATAGCACAAACATTCTTTTAGTAAATCAGGTGGAAGTTGAAGTCTCAAGATAACCCATGAACTTAAAAAGTAAGATGATAAAGGGCTTCCCTGGTTATTCAGTGGCTGAGTCCATGCTTCCAATGCAGGGGGCCCAGGTTTGATCCCTGTTGAAGGAACTAGATCCCGCATGCTACAACTAAGAGGTTGCCTGCCACAACTGGAGATCCTGCACACCTCAACAAAGATCGAAGATCCTGCATGCTGAAACTAAGACTCTGTGCAGCCAAATAAATAAGTAAATAAATAAATATTACCCCCAAAAGTAAGAATATAGAGGGACTGACCATCATCTGATTCACACTATCCCTTCAGTCAAGGTGGTGATATGATGGTTGTTGGACTCAGTGATCGTCTGAATCAAGTATCATCCAGTTGAAAAGAGCAGAAACATTCAAAATAGGTAAAGCAGAAAAGGGTGATTTATTTTAAAGTTATAGGGATATTTCATAGAACCAAGTATAGGCAAGATGACAGGACCTCAAGAAGAACTGTAGCCAGAAACTAAGGCAGTAATTATCTATTGGAGCAAATGGCAGATGTTAACTAGTATGTGTGATTCTCAGTTTCAAGTTCCCAGGGTTGCTTAACTTTAGCTGTAGTTTGAGACAAGTGTCCCTGTACCTGGTCCAGTCCAGATTAGGAGGTCAGGCTATTCAGTACAAACATGGCTGCGGGGCCACTGCTGTAAGTGAAGGGGTTGCTTGCAGAAAGGGAGATGTAGATGAGCAGACAGCCCTGCCATTCCAGTGACTGAGTACATACAAATAACACATTTACTACTTCTTCTAGGAGCATGGCCCTCAATACACTATGCTTAATAAATAAACCCAAGTGCTGCTTTTTAAAGAAATGCAAAATAGATCTCTGGATAGGTAAGTTGGGGGTAGGAGGAGAAAACTTGAATGCACAATATCAGAAAGACAAAACAGCAGATTTTAAAATATAATATTAAAAAAATATATATATATTACTTATTAAAAGGTAAAACCTAGTTTGAGCAAGTGGTTTTCTAGGCAAGAAAATTGACTCAGGAAGATGGAGAAAAACTGAAAACACAACCATGGAATGTATTTGAAAATAATATCTCCCCAATAGCTTCTAGACCAAAGAGAGTCCATGTACGAATTAAATCAAATCTTCAAGGAACTTGAAAATTTATGCTATTCTAGATGTATAAAAATATAATGTTTATTTTACTAACAAGCAACTGGATTTCGCTGATACCAAATTCTGAGCACAAATGCAGAAAACCTGAATGATAAAGGAACAAATAATATCCAGCTAAATTAACACAAAGAAATATATACTTAGAGAATTTGTTAGGGGGTACGTATTGTAGCCAAATAGAATTTCTTCCAAGAATTTCAGTAATGGTTTATTAGAATGCTTCATAATACAATTAAAGCACTCTGGTGGGTAAAAAGAAAGAAAAACTCACAATCAGCTAGATGGCTTTTAAATTAGGCTTTGATGGAAATCAGTGTCGTTTCTGAAGACAAAATACTAAATTAGGATGAGTGGATAGTGTTTTTTATTTATCTGACTAGATTTCTGTGTTATGATTAAGTGGCATTTAAAGCCCACTGTAGTTATTTACTGTTGTTCTGGAAGGTACAGCCAATGCAATAAGATAAGAAAAAAGTGAAACTAGACACAGATTCTGAAAAGAAGTCACCTTTTCTTCATGGTGGTATTGTCTGCCCACAAAACCAGAGAATCAAGCGACAGTCTAGGAACTAATAACAAGGTTTCAAAGAGTTTGGCTGAGAGGAAGATACCTACACACACGCAGACACACACCCAATAACCAGTTAAGAATATTGTGTATTATTCCACATTAAGTGGCATTTAAAGCCCACTGTAGTTATTTACTGTTGTTCTGGAAGGTACAGCCAATGCAATAAGATAAGAAAAAAGTGAAACTAGACACAGATTCTGAAAAGAAGTCACCTTTTCTTCATGGTGGTATTGTCTGCCCACAAAACCAGAGAATCAAGCGACAGTCTAGGAACTAATAACAAGGTTTCAAAGAGTTTGGCTGAGAGGAAGATACCTACACACACGCAGACACACACCCAATAACCAGTTAAGAATATTGTGTATTGTTCCACATATTACACATGGAGGAAGGTTGTTTATGACAGAAATAAAATGCTAACTACTTAAATAAACACCCAGAAGGAATGTGTATGAAGTATCAAACTTTACTAAATAATGTAACCCAAGACCTGAATGATGGAGGGCATGGCATATACCTGGTTGTCAACTCTCCTCAAATTAATCTCTTCCTTTCATTCAGTTAAACGGAAACACCAATAAAAAGAAAAATCTTGACTTTTAAGGTTCATCTGGAGATTGATGAGAACACTGGAGAAAATTTTGAAAATAAGATTGTATTAAAATATAATGTGAGTTAATAATAATTAAAAGTATAGTACTGCTATAAGAAAGATCAATGAAGTAGAATAAAAAATCCATAAAATATTTGAGCTTGTTAAATAATAATGTGACACTTGAATCAGTGGGAAAGACTTATTTAAGAAATGGTATTGGGATAACTGGGTAGCCATTTGGAAGATAGTTCTTCCCTCACATATATCAAAATGTCTCAACATGCTTACAGAGTTAAATGCTAAAAATAAAACCACTTATGTCTATGGAATGGTCAGAATTTTCTTGGCATGACACCAAGACAGAAAACATAAAGGAAAGTATTAAGAAACTGGACTATATTAAAATGTAAGAGCATTTGTACACTTAAAAAATTATTATAAAAGTGAAGCAGAAGTTAAAGTAGATTATGATATGTGCAATACAAATAGTCAAGCATTAACTATCCTTAATTTGTAAAGATCTATAACATATAAATAATGAAGAGACAGAGGCTCTAATAACAAATTGGGCAGTGAGCGTGAAAAAAGAATGTGTAAAGCAGAAATTCAAATGGACAGTCTACAAATGAAAGAAAAGTGTTCGACTCAGTAGCACTTTGTGGACAAAAAATGAAGTAAAATAGTTATAGTACTTTTTCACTGATGAAATTAGGAAATGTGAACATATCCTCCTGAGGTAGTATTATGACTGTCAATTAGTCTAATTGTTCTGAAAGAAAACTCGGTTATTTGCTGAAAAGTCTTAGATTCAGTCACATTCAGAAACTGCTTTTTAGAAAACAAATTCAAGAAAATAAAAGGTAGATGCATATTTAACTTCAAAGATATTTAACATAGTTTTTTAAAATATTTTAAAATGCAAACAAACAAATAGCCAATATTGGAGATGGGTATGGAATACTATACAACCAAGAAATGAAGTATATAAATGTAAGCTATTATCATGGAATATTATCCATTGTATTGTTGTTGTTCAGTTGCTAGGTTGTATCTGACTCTTTGTGACCCCATGGATGGCAGCACGCCAGGCTTCCCTGTCCTTCATGTATTAACAAGTTCTGGAAAGTTATAGAACATCACATTAATTTAGTGTAATTCTGTTTACTTTTTGAAAATATACACACAAAATCATACAAATAGAAACGTAGAGAGTCTGAAGAATGTGTAACGCATTGTTAATAATGTTTATTTCTGCATGGTAGGATTTTACAGGATCTTTGTTTTTTCCTTCTTTCTTATCTGATGTGTTGTTTCCATGTAAATCAGCCAGACAATGCAAAGTCAGGATATATTTTACAGTCAGCAGCAGTTAAGTTTCAGATCCATTTCTGAGCCTGGGCCGTGCCCAGGACTGTTGTTAATCTAAAGATGCATTCATCCACAACTGTGCTCTGTCTTACAATCCCGGGCATTGACTTGTTTCTTTTTGGATTTAACTTTGCTGCTGCAGCGTTCTGAGGTCTCATGAGCTGAGGGTGCCTGTTTAACTAGCAGTCCTTTGTGTCCCTTGGTAGATTTATTCAGCAGTTTATCTGGTGCTTTTCCTAATTGAATAAAACCCATAATTTCATTTTTAAAATACATGAGCCCATTAGTGTCAGTAATTAGACATTAACAAGTATGAAGATGGCCCATTAATGAAACAGCAGTTTTAGGAGGCTCCATTGGTACAGTCTACAGGGGGAATCACATATAAATGCTGTCCCCTGAGGATTTTTGATGGACCTCTTTGTGATCATCTGAACAGCAATGGGATTCATAGTGAAATTAACATTTTCCTGACAGGTATTACACAGCGAGACCTGTAGCTGGGATTTATGTTGTTGTAAGAGCAGAGACTTTGGAAGGACTGATGCTAAAGCTGAAACTCCAATACTTTGGCCACCTCATGTGAAGAGTTGACTCATTGGAAAAGATTCTGATGCTGGGAGGGATTGGGGGCAGGAGGAGGAGACGACAGAGGATGAGATGGCTGGATGGCATCACTGGCTCTATGGACATGAGTTTGGGTGAACTCCGGGAGTTGGTGATGGACAGGGAGGCCTGGCGTGCTGCAATTCATGGGGTCGCAAAGAGTCGGACACGACTGAGCAACTGAACTGAACTGAATTGAACTGAACTGAACAGCACAGAGAAGACCAGTGAAGCTGGAGAAAAGAGTCTCTGTAGAACTAGCCCTCTAAGGCACGGCTGATTCTGACTTTGCCTTCCGTCAGAGACCTCCCTCATCAGCCTTGCTGGACAAATCTTTGAGGAAGAAGTCTTCATCACATTCAGAAAGCAGCATGGTATTATAAAGAAAGGTTAGCATTAGAGAGCTGTGGATTCAAACCCAGCTCTGCCACTTTCTAGCTCTGTAATCTTGAGAGGTTATTGCAAATTACTTTAGCCTACACAAGACTCAGTTTCCTGATACAAGATTATAGGGCACACCTAAGCTAAAACCCCAAGATCTTCAACCTTTTAAAAACTGAAGCCAGAGGAACAAAAGGAGCCCTTTTATACCAGCTGTCATCTGGATCAGGTTGAAGGCAAAGCCTTAGTCTCAACCTTATTTGGGTTACTGACATTTGAAAAAAAATTGGATAAAATTAGCTAATGTATATTGAATACTTACTATGAAGTGTTTTACAAATATAGCCTTCATTTCTTGAAACCCAGGTAGGCATGGTTATTAACAGCCCTGAGTTTACAGGTGAGGAAAGTGAAAGTCGCTCAGTCGTGTCTGACTCTTTGCGACCCCACTAACTGTACAGTCCCTGGAATTCTCCAGGCCAGAACACTGGAGTGGGTAACCTTTCCCTTCTCCAGGGGATCTTCCCAACCCAAGGATCGAACCCAAGTCTCCTGCATTCCAGGTGGATTCTTTACCGGCTGAGCCACAGTAGAAGCCCACAGGGAAGGATACTAAGGTTTAAAAGGTTGTGTGGGGTTACAGAGAGAGTAAGGAGCTCATGTAGAATTTGAGTTCAGGCCATCTGACTACAGTTTGCAATCCCTGGAATGTACTGTCCTGTGCTGACCCTCCCAGATATATACAATACACAGAGCAGCATTCTGTAGACAGTTTCAGGGGATCCATGGGGTCCAGCAAAGCCCACCAGGAATGCCCAATAAACTTGCAATGGCAGTAATAATCGAGAATTTGGGGATCTGGATGTGTCCAATCTGACCACTTCTCACCCTCTCTTGCCAAGCCATCATCATCTCTTTTGTGAATGACTGTCAGTAGCCTCAACTGATTCATGCTTTTGCCCTTTGCTCTCCTCTGTCTGTTTCAAGCACTGTAGCCTGTGAGATCTGCTGAAACATAAGTCAGGTTAGGTTACTGCTCTGCTTCTCAAAGTCCTGCTATGACCTCCCATGTCCTCAGTTCAGTTCAGTTCAGTCGCTCAGTCATGTCTGACTCTTTGCAACTGCATGAATCGCAGCACGCCAGGCCTCCCTGTCCATCACCAACTCCCGGAGTTCACTCAGACTCATGTTCATCGAGTCAGTGATGCCATCCAGCCATCTCATCCTCAGTTGTCCCCTTCTTCTCCTGCCCCCAATCCCTCCCAGCATCAAAGTCTTTTCCAATGAGTAAACTCTTCGCATGAGGTGGCCAAAGTACTGGAGTTTCAGCTTTAGCATCATTCTTTCCAAAGAAATCCCAGGGTTGATCTCCTTCAGAATGGACTGGTTGGATCTCCTTGCAGTCCAAGGGACTCTCAAGAGTCTTCTCCAACACCACAGTTCAAAAGCATCAATTCTTCGGTGCTCAGCTTTCTTCAGAGCCCAACTTTCACATCCATACATGACCACAGGAAAAACCATAGCCTTGACTAGACGGACCTTAGTCGGCGAAGTAATGTCTCTGCTTTTGAATATGCTATCTAGGTAGGTCATAACTTTTCTTCCAAGGAGTAAGCATCTTTTAATTTCATGGCTGAAATCACCATCTGCAGTGATTTAAGTCTGACACTGTTTCCACTGTTTCTCCATCTATTTACCATGGAGTGATGGGACCGGATGCCATGATCTTTGTTTTCTGAATTTTGAGCTTTAAGCCAACTTTTTCACTCTCCTCTTTTACTTTCATCAAGAGGCTTTTGAGTTCCTCTTCACTTTCTGCCATAAGGGTGGTGTCATCTGCATATCTGAGGTTATTGATATTTCTCCCGGCAGTCTTGATTCCAGCTTGTGTTTCTTCCAGTCCAGCGTTTCTCATGATGTACTCTGCATGTAAGTTAAATAAGCAGGGTGACGATATCCAGCTTTTCTGCTTTGTCCCTCTGACCTCCTCCCCTGCTCTTCTGTTCCAGCAGCATGGCTTCCTCACTGTTCCAGATGCAGTGCCTCCTCAGGGATCATGCACCTGTGTTTGCCCCACCTGCAATGCTTTCTCCTCCAAGAGCCTCATGCCCCCTCCGTCACTTGCTATAAAACTCTCCTCTTCTGAGTAAAGCCACCCCCAGACACTCTTTGTAAAATTGTAACCTTTTTGATCCTTCATCATCCATGTCTCTGCTTTATTTTTTCTCCTAACTTACATTCTCTAACATGCTGTTTTGCTTGTTCATCTTGTCTATTGCCCACCTCCCCACCATGATACAATCTCTGTGAAGGCAGGGATTTGTGTCTCTTTTGTTCAGTCTACCTTTGGACTCTGGAACGGTGCCCTGCACACAGTAGGTGCTCACTAAACACTTGATGAATAAATGAACCTAATCCAACATCCTTCCACCTATAGGGGGCTGGGTTTTGGAGGAAAAGTCCCCCAAGGAAGCCAGCAAGACTCTTACATTGAGAACAGCCACTATCAGCAATACTCATGGGCTCGAAACCTGTGTGGCTCAGACTCTGATGCTGGCAGGGGCAAGGATTCACTTCCAGATCCAGACTAGGCTCACCTGGGAGGTGCAGAGGGGCCTGGAATAGCCCTGCGGGGAACCGACCAGGCATATAGACATTTTGTTGGGCGCCAGTGGGATGATTGCAGATAGTGCCTGTACTTCTCCAGACAATGTGTTTATTGTTGATGGAAACGAGATCTGTAGACTACTGTAGATCCCCAAAGAGCCAGTAGCACACCAGACTCTCTGGGATGAAAATTTCAGAATTTTGCTTGTAAATCGGCTCTCTGCACACAAATGGGACAGTCTTGTGATTTGTCAGCTGAGTATTAGAATGTCAAGTGGCAGCCCTGGAGATAAAACCAAGTGGAAGACTATTTAATAATCCACCCTTCACTTCACTTATCGACCCTAAAAATGATTATTTCAGACTTATTTTCCAGGAGATAAGTTCCCCCTTAAACTCATTCTGGTTTTTATTGTCATTTACCCTGGGTTTTATCTCCTCTACCAAATATAGCAAATGCTACTCTTGGGCAATATTTGGCTCAAAGAAATTTTGTTTGGCTCACATGTTTTGGGAGGAAAAAAATGTTTATTGGGTTCCAGCTTAAAAAATGAAAACACATGAAAAAAATTAAATCTCTGGCTTGTCTTGAAAAATGGAAAAGTTAAGGAATAGTAGACCCATATTCCTGTTTGCTAGCAGTCAGCTGGGAAAAATGATTTCCTTTTTACATGAGATGTGCAGCCAAGGGTTCCCCACCAGCCTGCCCAGCCCAGTGACTCACCAGTTACTGGCCTGATCCATGGAAGTGCCTGAACTGGCAACTCCACCAGCCTACCCAGCCCAGTGACTCACCAGTTACTGGCCTGATCCATGGAAGTGCCTGAACTGGCAGCTCTAGCACCCTCCACTGGGCAGGGAGCTGAGGATGGAGGAGGGGACAGCTCTGGACCCCAGAGAATAAGATTCTCCCAAACTTCATCCCAAAGAATCTACAACATGGACATGCAAGGCAATCTGCTTCCCTCCCTGGTGATGGTTAGTTTCTGAGAGGCAAAATTAGAAGGCATTATTTATAAAGTGACTTCCAGACTTTCAGTCATTAACATGGAACAACCTGGCTAAAATGAGCTCTTGAGGAAGGATACCTGGCTTCAGGTCGACCACTCATCAGATGTGTAGCTGTGCACATGTTTCTTAAGCTCTCAATGCCTCAGTTTCGTTATCTATACTGTGGTGGTGACAGTATTCCTACCCCATTGGGTTAGAGGTGAGGATTAAATTTTTTATGTAAAGCACTCAGAAAAGAACCTGGCACCTAAGTAGTGGTCAACAAAGGTTCACTGGAATGGGGATTCTGTGCTATCAGAAAAACCCTCAAAGTTTGAATTGGCAGAGCAGATTTCAAACCCTGGCTCCTCCACTCCCAGGGAAATCATGCCTCTTCTCTGAGCCTGGGCTTCATAACTTGCAGAGGTGGAGTCTGTCTCATTGTTATTAAGTGGGCAGGGAAGGAGGGTAGCAGATGAAACTGAGAATGTTTAAAACACCAAGTTCAAAGCCTGGCACATGGTAGGCATGTCAGTGTCCATTAAATCCTATGTTACTTTAACGGCAAGTTTCTTGGACCATTTTTACTTATTGCAACTTACAGTAAACTAAAACTTTTGGAAGACAGATAAACTAGACTGGAAGTGATGGAGCGATGGGAGATGGCTTTTTCTTTCTGGTACAGGTCATTTTGAATTCATAATTGCTCCTTTGTTCTTTGAATGTTTTAAACAGTCATTCTGGATTATTCTGAACAAACATACCAGAGTCTAGCTGGATTAAGCCACAGTTATCTAGCTATCTCTGACAACACAAAATCCATGTGTCTCCATTTGTTGTGTAACAAACCACTCCAAAACATCGTGACTTATACAACAACCATTTATTAAGCTCAGTGACTCTGCAGGTTGGCGATTTGGCCTGAGCTCACCTGAACAGGCCTTCTGGTCTGGGACAGGCTCACCTGAACTTGGCTGGACTCACTCATGCATCTGCGGTCAACGAGTGGGTTGACCGGGCTGCCTGGTGTCTTGGTCCGGGACAGCTGAGATGATGGGTGTCCCATCTCCACATGGTCTTCCATCCTCCAGCAGATGAACCTGGGAGCACTGAATGGTGGCCACAGGGATCCGGAAGCAGCAAGAGGGAAAACCTCCTTGTACCAGTGATTTTCAAGTATCTGCGTTTCACGTTTGCTGCTCTCCTATTGGCCAAAGGAAGTCACATGGCTAAGTTTAGACTCATTGTGGGCGGGGCTCTACTATAGGGGTTCATACAGAAAGGGGAGTTACTGTAGCCATTTTTGCAAACAGTCAATCTCACAATGACTGTAAGCCAACCTGGAAAGCTACTCCCTTGACTTCTAGTAGGTAGAAAAGTCTGGAAGGGAAGTGTTCCTTTCTCACTCCCAGTCTCTATGTTCCTGAATTTGGGGGAATTTATCCCTTGATGACTGCACCAGCCAGCCTTCCAATGGGGCCCATGCTCTGCTCCCCTCAAGCCTGGTTCACTCATTCAGGTCCCCCAACCCATGCTGCCCTGGGTGACTTAACTTGGCCAGAGTAGTTTGGGCAGTGAGCCCATTTGGCTGTGAGTCGGTGCCTCTTGAATCCCAGACTCTGCCAAGGCCATATGCTGTCTGGGAAAGGGCATTATTCACTGTGAACATCACTGCTGAGAGCTGGCAGAGGCAGCTGCTGGGGCTGGAAGCTGTCACAGTCAGGACAAGTACTGGAACCTGCTGTACCCACAGGTCCCGGAAAGCTGAACCAGTGCGACTGATGACAGCTCTCCTGGTTCTCGTCAGATATCGAGGTCCTATATCCCCAGGCCACTGGTGCCAAAGAGGCCGTGTCTTGAGTCCCTCAGGTCTTCCAAAGATACTCACTAGGCTTTATACCTAGAACTTTCCCAGTATCTGGACAATCTGGGAACTGTCTGATCCTTGTACCGTGTGGGTGGCTCCCCCAGGGCTGGTGGAGGCAGTGGGCAGGGCTCTATGGCTGCAGTAGGAGGGTCAATACCAAACAGGAACAAGAAGTGATGAGGGAGGCCCAAGGCTGCAGAAACATGCCTAGTGGGACCATCATGACAGCAGCTGACAATGGCAGAGCATTTGCTGTGTGCCAGGCACCTTGCTGAGCATGTACCCTGCAGGTCAGTATCATTGTTATCGCTGTTTTAAAGAAGAGGAAACTGAGACCCCAGGAGATAGTGTCATTCGACTGGTCCAGCCAGTGATAAGTGGAAGGGGTGTTGAGGAAACCCTAGCCTGTTGGTCTGACCCTGAGACCCATGCCCTTAATTGCTATCCCTGGATGCCAAAGACAGGGAGGATGAGGTGGCCATGAGTGGCTGGAATGGGGGCTCAGAAGGATGAAAGCAGAAAAGGGGGACAAGTGAACCCAGAAGGGTGGGTTCTTGCCATGGCAGGATTCTCATGTGAATCAGATCTCTGTCAAGGGGCTAGGACTCTGGGGCTTTGGCATGAGTGTTTAGATAAACACTTTAGTCTTCCAACAGTGCCCCCAGTTGGGTCTTGGCTCCAGATTCCCTGACAACTCAAGCCCAGGTCGTCTGCCTAAGCCAGTAACTTCTGGCTTCTGTAGACTTACTTTTTACCCCACTGACCATTGGCACTCGATGGACATGAGTTTGAGCAAGCTCTGGGAGTTGGTGATGGACAGGGAAGCCTGACATGCTGCAGTCCATGGGGTCGCAGAGTCAGACACGACTGAGCAACTGAACTGAACTGATGGGGAGGAGAACAATACTGCATTCTTCTCTTCCCTTCCCAAAGTTCAGAACCAGCTGAGTCGAGAGGCAGACAGATGGTGATCTGAAGGTCAGCTGTGTCACTGATGAAGGTGGCTGAGAGTGTGGTCACGAGAGTGTGCCACTGGCCCTGGTGACTTAGACTCACACCTGGTCTCTGCTGAGCTGGGGCTGTAGCTCTGGGCATCGCCTAGAGACTGTCCCTTGGTGTTGATGGCCCAGAGGAGTGGCAGTGCCCTTTAGGGGGGATAGCTTGTTCTGGCAGGGCTCGGGGAGGGTTGCTGACCACAGTATGGCTGGTTACTTCTTCCAAACTTGCCAGCTAATTAAATCAACATGAAGAATGGCTACAGGGTGGTGAGAGAGATCAAAAGTGTGATTCTCACTGAAGACTTTGCATGTGGTTATAAGTGGGCAGGGAAATGGAGGTCCCTCTGACACAGCCAGCTGGCCAGGTGACTCAGTGTACCAGGAAGGATGCACTGGGCTGGGAGAGTCTCACCTGGACAAAGGAGTGGAATCTGGGGAAGTCCTAAGGTCATGACTTACTCCAGGGAGGGTGCAGGCCAGGATCAGCTTGGATTGCCTTCCAGACTTATCCCTAACCCCAAGTGCCAGGCAATCAGGTTATCCTGTGGAGTATCCATGAGATGGTATTTCACTCAACATTTATTTGGCATCCAATGTGTACTGGCCACTGTACATAGTAGATATGAAGAGGGCAGTCTCTGCTGTCTCAAGGAACTGTTGTCTAAACAAGTGCCATGTAATTCATGCAACAGTACATGTATACAAGTTAGGCAGGCAAGAGTGGAGCGAAGGATAACTTCTGTCTTGCAAAGAGGGACAGCAAGGGGCTTCTCAGAGATGGTGATGCTGGTGCTGACTTCTGAATGGTTAGAGTTCACCCAGGAGACAGTGCTGGGAGGCCCATTCAGCATCCAGATGTGTGAAACTGCCCAGAATGCCAGGGGCATCATGAATACTGCTGCATTTCCAGAGTCAAGTCCATGAGGAGAGTATCTAAGAAACTAAAAATGAACCAAGGGCCAGATCATGGAAGACTGTACTGTTGAAGGATATTTCAAATCTGTTGTATATGTTACAATTTCTTAAACCTCTGTCATGCAGCCCCTTCATGATTTTCTTTGTATCAGGTACTTGGGTTTTCTACTTAAACTTATTTGGGAAGTAAACTTTTTATCACTGGTGCATGGAAAACTGGTATCATTTGTCAAATAAATAAATAAAACAAAAACAAAATGATGTTCTTTAATTCTGATTAGACACTGTCGCCTGCTGAAAGCTCAGAGCCTGAGACTTGTTCTGTCTTTGTTAAAGATGGAGAACACGCTGGAGACATGCTGATATCGACTGAGGCTCTGTCCTTGACTAAGCAGGGGAGAATGGCAGGAGTTAAACTTTTTGATCTATAATTCGATGTTAATTAATACTGAGCCCAAGGACCATCTGCATCACCCCACCCTGTGAGTGACCTGTGAGCCGTGGAGAACTGCTGGAGGATATCAAGTCGGGGGATAACATGATCCAAACAACAGAAATAAGTAGATTATAGAGTATGTTAGAAAGTGGCTAAGCAGAGAAAAATAAATACATGCAGATAAGGAGTGCTGGGGGAAGGTGCTTCAACTGTACTTAGGGTGGTCTTCCCTGAGAAGGTGCACTGAGTACACACTTGAAGAAGGTGGGGGAGGCATAGAGCTCTGAGGAAAGAGCTTTCCATGCAGAGAATGGCACATGCAAAGGCCCTGAGGTGGGAGGGTGCCTGGCATGTCCCACTGCAAATGGCCAGTGAACCTGGAGCAGAGTGAGAGGAGAAATGGTGAGAGATAAAGGCAGAGAAGGGAGGGGGAAGGGTGCAGAAGGTCTCCTGGCATTTGCCCAAAGCCCTATCTATATATTCCTGCTATAGTCTTTGGGGAGAATAGGTGAAAAATCCAGCTGGCCACTTTGTGCTCTGTTTTCACAAGCTGAGCATCAGCCTTCCTCAGTCAGAGCCAAGGTTATCTGTGTAGACAGTCCTGGCACCATTGATGCAGATTACCTGGGCTCTGCCTACACTCTCGGGCTCTGCTTTCTGAGCAAATGACCAGTTTGACTGATTATTTCTTTGGATTCCAACAGACTCGAGCAAGAGTCTTAGCGTCTGGTAGACTTAGGAGCCATTATGTGCCTAATCCCCTGCAGGGCGGGACTGTGAGTTTGAGTTTTGTCCTCAGAACTGTTACTGCAGTAATTGAGTTCCTTGTGTGGAGTGTGTTCCTGCCAGGCGTCCTGTGTGACCCGCGCCATACCCTGGGAAGGATGAAGGCAGTGGTGGATGGAGGCAGGGCACTGAGCACCCTCTGCTGTGTTGGTAGCTGAGCTGGGCATCCACCCCAGGGATCTGCTGTGGAGCGTACATGGCCCCTAGGAGCCGGCCCTATTTTACGTGAGATTAACTGTGTCCAAGGTGTGGTGAGGAAGGAGAAGAAATCGGAGCTAATGAGCTGAGTTTGTGGCAGCATTAATGCGGCTGCACACCCAGCAGGCATCGCCATCCATCAGTCTGTCAGCCTCTCTGGGGGCCGGTAGAGTGTAAATTAATCTGGAGGTAGCAGCTCCAGTGCTGAATCCTTCCTCCAAATATGTCTGAGTCTGAAATCTTTCTCTGGGCTCCCAGAGTGGGTAAGGTAACCACTTTCATCTTGGCCATCAAGGTCGGGGAATCTTCCAGGGCCAAGCATCCAAGACAGGCTTAGGGGCTGTTGATCTGGGACACGATTCCTGATTGCCAGCCATAGACTGGATGGGTCATGGTGAGAAAGAACAAGGAAACCCACCCCCGCTTTTAAGCTCCCACAAAGCTCCATACATCATAGAGTCCAGCCTCCAGGATTATTTAAGGACATTCTGCCAACCTAGATATTAAAGAGTAATCAAATGAATGAGAAAAGGCTCACATTTGCTGAGTCTCCTAACTTGATTTGTCTTCCTTCCAATAAACATGTGTGGGGAAAGCTTTGATATTAGAAAGTGTTGTCGTTGCTGTTGTTAGTTGCTAAGCTGTGTCTGATTCTTTGCAACCCCATGGACTGTAGCCCTCCAGGCTGCTCTGTCCATGGGATTTCCCCAGGAGAAACAGTGGAGTGGGTTGCCATCTGAAAAGTATCAGCTCAGTTCAGTTCAGTCACTCGGTTGTGTCCAACTCTTTGCAACCCCATGGACTACAGCAAGCCAGGCCTCCCAATCCACCAACTCTCGGAGTTAACTCAAACTCATGTCCATTGAGTCGGTAATGCCATCTAACCATCTCATCCTGTCATCCCCTTCTCCTCCTGCTTTCAATCTTTCCCAGCATCAGGGTCTTTTCAAATGAGTCAATTCTTCTCATCAGGTGGCCAAAGTATTGGAGTTTCAGCTCCAGCATCAGTCCTTCCAATGAATATTCAGGACTGACTTCCTTTAGGATGGACTGGTTGGATCTCTTTGCAGTCCAAGGGACTCTCAAGAGTCTTTTCCAACACCACAGTTTAAAAGCATAAATTCTTCAGCACTCAGCTTTCTTTATAGTCCAACTCTCACATTCATACATGACTACTGGAAAAGCCATAGTCTTGACTAGATGGACCTTTGTTGGCAAAGGAGTGTCTCTGCTTTTTAATATGCTGTCTAGGTTGATCATAACTTTTCTTCCAAGGAGCAAGTGTCTTTTAATTTCATGGCTGCAGTCACCATCTGCAGTGGTTTTGGAGCCCAAGAAAATCAAGTCTGTCACTGTTTCCCCATCTATTTGCCATGAAGTAATGAGAAATATAGACAACCTCTATTGGTTTTGCTCACCCAGCATCTACTCCCCTCTTTGGCTGGTAGGAGACCTTGATTTCACCTTGTGCCATGTGATACTGATGAGGAATAGATCGGACCCTGTCAGATGACTGGGCACACGACTTGAGCTGGCCAGTCAGGCAACTCTATCCCTGGGCCATTGTGGTTTGTTCAGGGGTGACATGTGACTCAAACTGAGCCAATCAGAACATCCCTAAGATATGATATATGGACTCCGGTAGAAATCAGTCTTTCTTCCTCTGAGATCTCAGGCTGTGCCAGTGGACATCAGCGGACATCACATGGAGGGAGCGGTCTGCAACCTGAGGCCAGCATACCAAGGACAACAGAGCCAAGTGGTGGTGACAGAATCCCAAGGACACATTTGAATCCCTAGATCTGGATGCGCCTAAAACCTGTTGAGTCACTGAACTTCCAAAGTGTATGTGGCCATAAGTTCCCTTATTGTTTGAGCTGAGCTTCTGTAACTTGCAACAGAGGGACAGACCTCAGTTCAATCCTAGCTCTGCCATCTGCTAATTCTATGATCTCGGGAAAGAATTTGGGCTTCCCCAGTAGCTCAGTTGGTAAAGAATCTGATTGCAATTCAGGAGACCCTGGGTTGATACCTGGGTTAAGAAGATCCGCTGGAGAAGGGAATGGCTACCCTCTCCAGTATTCTGGCCTGGAGACTTCCATGGACCATACAGTCCCTGGGGTTGCAAAGAGTCGGTTACCTCATCTATGCTGTGTGCTCACCTGCAAAATATGGATAACAAAGCATGTCCTCTGTAGGACTGCTGGGAAGAGCAGACGTGAGGGCTGCTGGTGATTCTGTGACCTTAACAGGTGCTTGGCGCCATTCTGGGCCCCGTCCCTCGCGGGTGCTCTACTCTTGGTGGGCAGTGCAGACATCAGTGCTGTCAGGAGGGCAGATGTCAGGATCCACATGAACACTGCAGGCTCTAAGGCCTGCTCTCAGGCTCTGCCCTTGCACTCTCTCTACCTCTTTCCTCTGTGTCCCTCAGTTACTAGCCCTCTCTGTGCTCTAAAAAGGGTACCAGAATGCACGTCCACCCATGTCAGAGTGGAAAGTATCAAGTCACACCAAGCTGAGAGAAAGCAGAGCTTGCAGGAAGCCCACAGAGGTAGGAACAAACATTTGCATAGGGGCAGCTGACTTCCGTGGTAAAATCGTAACCACTCAGCAAAATGAGGACAGAAGGTTCCCAGTGACCTTGTGAAGCTGAAGACACTTCATAGCATCTCAGAAACTGATGCCTTAGGTTCTTGCCTTAATTAACTTATTTGCAGGATCTGCAGCAGCAAGAACTGTGGGTCTTATGCACGCTTCTTTTCTCGAAACATCTTCTCAAGTTCTTGGCACTTAATTGGTCTTTCATAAACATCTGGTCAAAGCAAGAAGATGCCAGTGGCCTAAGGTACACAGGTTGTAAACTGGCCTCAGTAGGCTGCAGTGTCAGGGAACACATTTGATTTGGTTCTTCTTGTGTTTTAAGTAGTTGTTGATGTTGTTTAAAAACACGTGCCAAAATTTTATAATTGAGAACATTCACATGAAAATCTTTATTTCTGACTTCACTTAAAAAATAGCATATGTAGGATTTCCAAAGAGAGTCTTAGGGATCAGCGAGGGAGGCGAACTCAGCTGCATTAAGATTCCCAGACCATAGCAACAATCCTGCTAACCATATGCTCCATTTCGGGCAAATTCAGATCACTTTATAGCATTTGCAGGATATGATAAACTGCAAAAAGATACCAATTCCCAAACACATTGACCATTTATGCTTCCTTCTCTGAGAGTCACAGGCTGAGAGAAAGTGGCAGAAGACACTTAGTGGATGCTCCCCAGCCTTCCTGCATCAGGCAGCTGCTGCCCAGAACATCAGCCCAGCAAGGCAGAGGGTTTCATACCCTCTAAAAGAGAGTCAGATATGTCAGAGAGGCCGGAGGAAACTTTAAAAAAAACTGGTTTAGTGGACAAGGGTTGAGGGAAAAGAACAGTTTCACCTGGACCCAAGAGTTCTAAGATAGAAGTGCTTGGATCATTTTTACTGTCATTATTCTGAATTCTTTTGCAGGCAGCTTGCCTATTTCCTCTTCGTGGTCTTATGGGTTTTTAAGCTTGTTTTCTCATCTGCACGGTATTTCTCTGTCTTTTCATTTCATCTAACTTACTGTCTTTGAGGTCTCCTTTTCCCAGGCTGTGGGGACATAGTTCTTCTTGCTTCTGGTCTCTACCCTCGGTGGGTGAAGTTGATCCAGTGGCTTGTGTAGGCTTCCTGTTGGAAAGGACTTGTGCCTGCATTCTGATGGGTGGAGGTGAGTTTTTTCCCCTCTGATGGGCAGGGCTATGTGAGTTGGTGCATTTTTGAGTGTCCATGGGTAGCCTGTCTGCTGATGGATCTGTGTTCCTGTCTTCCTTGTTGTTTGGGTGTAGCATCCAGCACTGGGTGCTGAAGGCAGTTGTGTGGGGCCAGGTGTTGGATTCAGACAGGGGCCTTCGTGGGAGTTCTCACTGATTAATATTCCCTGGGTTCAGGAGTTCTCTGGAGGTCTAAGAAGTAATTGAAAAGCTATTCCAGAAGAGCTGTTCTGGAAGGCCTGCCTGTGTCATAGATGATAGATGGGAAGTTCAAGGCATCACAATTAACACCGTCAAAAATAATAATAAAATAATAATAATAATAATAATAATGAAGTGAGCTATCTCAGGAAGTCACTGGAATGGCTGGAATAACCACTTAACTGGGTCCCCCCCCTTTTTTTTTTGCTTAAGGATTAAACATTAGATGATAGTTGAATTGTATGCTTCCCTTTTGTTGAGACTAGAGGTTAGCATTTCATCACACCCCTCTTTACTTCCTGATTCTAAACTGAATTTTAAAAATAGATGTAGGTAGAAATGAAAATATAATTTCTACTTGTATTCCTGATGAAGCTAGTTTGAAAAATGCATCTTGAACACCAAACCAAAAGCAGGCACTCCAAAAGTTCCCACCAGTCCTTGAACCTGCAGGAAAAGTTGAAGCACCCCACAGAGAGGTTCTGGATCTGCCAAAGGGTGGTTTCCAGACCTGCTTCCTGAAGCAACAGGTGGGACCTGCACCAGGTGGGATAAGGGCTCCAATTCTGAGCAAATGACAGAGACAGGGGAGAGGAAGAAACACAGGGTCAGGAAGGAAGCTAAGCCATGTTTGGCCAAAATGTCATCATGTAATTAATTAATCTTGACCTCTAACTCAAAGTGCTTATTACATGTCAGGGACCATCTTAAGGGCTTCCTGTGATCTATCTCATTATATTGTCTCACTTAATCCTGGCAACAACCACCCTCTGAGCTATTACTGTTATCATCTCCATTTTGTAGATAAGAAACCTGAGGAAGAGAGAAGTTCAGTAACTTGCTAAGAACATACTAGTAAAATGTTGAGCTGAGCTTCAAATCCAAGTTCATCTGACTCTAAATTGAAGCTCCTGCCAAGATGGAAGGAAATGTAGAGGCTTTATTCACGATGCTTCTCTAAGAGGACACAAGAAGTCTCCCTGGTCCATTGGCCAGGACTCTGTAGTAGAAGGGGGTTCGCATCTCATGTCTCCTCCCTGGATCCCAGGTCCTGCAGCTTCACCCTCCAAGGCAGGCACTGGGTCAGACAGAGCTGAGGTCAAACCTCTGTCACTTTTGAGCTGGATGACCTCAGGTAACTTCCCTTACCTCAGTTTTTCCATCTGTAAAATAGAGGGGAAAGTATCTACTCTCCAATTTATCCCTTGTGAGAAATTAGGCAAGATTTGATCCATCTCGACATCTACCTTGATTGTCATTCTTTATTGCTAGATACACCTTCAGACATAGACAATTGTGTTTTTTCACTCTTATAGGACACAGTACCAATTGCTTCTCCATTTTTTGCCTCTTTAATTTAAGGGTCTGTGAGAAATAGCTTGAAGAAAGCCTACCTACCCTTTTTCCTCTAAGCCTCAAATACAAGAAAATTTTTCAGAGGCTAGCTCAGTCCACAGAGAAGGCAATGGCACCCCACTCCAGTACTCTTGCCTGGAAAATCCCATGGATGGAGGAGCCTGGTGGGCTGCAGTCCATGCTAAGGGTCAGACTCGACTAAGCGACTTCCCTTTCACTTTTCACTTTCATGCATTGGAGAAGGAAATGGCAACCCACTCCAGTGTTCTTGCCTGGAGAATCCCAGGGACGGGGGAGCCTGGTGGGCTGCCGTCTATGGGGTCGCACAGAGTCGGACACGACTGGAGTGACTTAGCAGCAGCAGCTACACAATTAAACCCAAAACAGCCTGGTTTATGAATATGAGATGCCAAGTTTCCCTGCACAACATAGCAAAGTAACAGATGCTTTAGAGCAATAAACAAACTGAAATAGAACTTCTCTTTCTCCCCCCCACCCGCCCCACCCTCTCTGATACAATAGGCAAACCTTTCTGGGAAAATACAGGGGAAGGGAGCTATAAGGTTAGGGGGTTCATATCACTCCCTTGGACATGGGGCCTGCTTTGAGGAGCCACATTTGGTTCAAACCATGGTCAAGGGGACCCCCTGTATGAAACCCTGGGTCACCACCCACCTCCTGCAAAACAGGCATCACTCCCGGTCAACCAGCTGCACAGGAGATGCTTAGTAAACCTGGTGGCGACCGGATTCCACCCTGTTTCTCCCTTGACTGAAGCCCCCGGGGAAAGAGACAGTTTGCACAACTTTGGGTCATGGACATGATGCAGGCACTTTTATGCCCAGAATGTGACCTCTGCGTCACAAAATTTAAGAAAATATAAAAACTCAGGAATTTAAGGGCTTCCCAAATGGCTCAGTGGTAAAGAATCCTCCTGCCCATGCAGGAGCCGCAGAAGACGTGGGTTCAATCCCTGGATTGGGAAGGTTCCCTGGAGGAGGAAACGGCAACCCACTCCAGTATTCTAGTCTGAAGAATCCCATGGATAGAAGAACCTGGTGGGCTACAGTCCAGGGACTGCAAGGAGTCGAACATGACTGAGCAACTGGGCACGCATGCAAGAGGGCAGGTAGACATTTGCTCCACTCTCCTTTGCTGCTTTATTCCTCACTTTTGAAATATGTTCCTGTGGTGCTGATGCCAGTGTTGAATTACGGATCCCACACTTCCTGAAAGCCCTGAGCACTTCCGAGCAGTTTGTGAGCCTTGTGATCCCCTCTCTCTGCCTCCCAGTGGTGGCCTCAAACTTTTCATTCTACCTTCAGTCTTCTGCCTGCCCTGCCCAGCCCTGTGGCTGGTGGCCTTGCTCCCTCAAATCCTTCAATGATCACATGTAGGGTACTGTGCAGCCACGTCATAATACACTTTATTTAACCCTCACAGAAGCCCCATGAGAGGCTGTATCAGCCAGGCTTCTCCAGAGAAACAGAACCAATAGGATATTTATAGATTATGTATAAAAGGAGTTTTATTATAGGAATTGTCTCACGTGGTCGCAGAGGCTCAAAAGTCCCACCATCTGGTGTCTGCAAGCTGGAGGCCTGGGAGAGGTGGTGGAATCCAGTCTACGTCTGAAGGCCTGAGAACCAGGGGAGCCAGTGGTGTGAATCCCAGTCTGAGCCGGAAGGTCTGAGAACCAGAAGCCCTGACTTCCAGGGGCAGGAAAAGATGGATGTTCCAGCTCAAGAAGTGAATGAATTTGCCCTTCCTCATCTTTTTGTTCATCTGCACTCTCAACGCATGGGATGATGCCCTAGATTTTTTTTTTTTTGGAGGCTGTGCCAGACATTGTGCTAAATACCTTTAATGCTCATCTGTCCTCACCCTTATTTATTACCATAATCCTAAGAGGTAGACACCATAATTAGTCCCACTTAACAGATGGAAAAACTGAGGTTTACAGAGGTTAAATAACTTACCCATGATTTCTCAGTTAAGAGGTGATCAAGCAGATTAGAAGCCATGTCAGACCAACTCCAGAGACTGTGTGGGTTTAACCACTAAGATGTGGTGGCTTCCTACTGTTGAAGAACTATCAAACTGACCTACTGTGTGAGAAGGGCCTGCATGCATGCTAAGTCGTTTTGGTCATGTCTGAATCTTTGGGACCCTACGGACTGTAGCCTGCCAAGCTCCTCTGTCTATGAGATTTTCCAGGCAGAAATACTGAAGTGGGTTGCCCTGACCTCCTCCAGGGGATCTTCCAGACCCAGGGATCGAGCCTATGTCTCTTAGATCTCCTGCATTGGCAGGCAGGTTCTTCACCATTAGCACCACCTGAGAAATGCCTTATAGTGGGTTAAATGAACATTAGATTTTGCAATTCAACTCTCCAGGCACTCAGCATCTTGCTGGAGGCACTGGTGGGAAGAAGAAATCGCCTGTATTTAACAGGAAAGGGCCAGGGTTTGCTGACATGTTTAGTTAATCCACATGGAAATGGCTGATGAGGATTCTGGTTAATTAGTTGTGGAATTTTAAAAAACGAGCAGATGTGCCATGGTAAAATGCATTTTACTTCCCAAACCCTGAGGGAAAGCACTGGGTATGTTCTGCGGCTGTATGTACTTACATATCTTGATTGAACATTCAACAGCATGTTTTGCAAGACTCAGGTATCCTGGCTTTGTTCCAACCTGGATAATTGCATTCTGCTTCAGCTCTGTGTACAGTCTCAGGCAGATACAAGATTAATCATAATAACCATGGCTAACAAGCGCCTACTGTGCACCAGCCAACACAGGGAAATTTCCATGCATAACCATCGATCCCTTCCACAATTTTTCAGAGTAAGGCTTATTTTCTACTCTTTAATAGGGAAACTGAGGCTCAGAGAGAGGTCAGTGACTTGCTCAAGGCTGTACACAAGTAAGTGGGAAAACAGAGACTCAAACTCAGACATGTCTGGTTCCAATGCCTATTTTTTTCCCCCTTCTGCACTCTCCATTGAAAACAAAACAAAACAAAAAATACACTTGACAAAAAAATCATAGGATACACAAAGGAAATGGAGTTTCCTCCCAGCCCTTCACCCTCAGGTTTCCCTTCTCGGAGGTCCCCCTCCTAGGCTCTTCCACATCATCTCATATACCTATGCATGTATACATTTTTTTCTTTGAAATTGCTGTTATAAGTTGTTTCACTGAAATGGACCATATGTCTGTACTAAAGTTTCCTATTTAGAATTTATAAATGCTTTGGGAGCAAAACTGGAAAGGATTTTTTATTAACACCAAAAAAAGTTGCCCTTTTTATCATAGGGGACTGAAATGCAAAAGTAGAAAGTCAAGAGATAACCTAGAGTAACAGGCAAGTTTGGCCTTGGAATACAAAATGAAGCAGAGCAAAGTCTAACAGAGTTTTGCCAAGAGAAGACACTGGTCACAGCAAACACCCTCTTCCAACAACATAAAAAACAACTCTACACATGGACGTCACAAGGGGACTGAAATGCAAAAGTAGAAAGTCAAGAGATAACCTAGAGTAACAGGCAAGTTTGGCCTTGGAATACAAAATGAAGCAGAGCAAAGTCTAACAGAGTTTTGCCAAGAGAAGACACTGGTCACAGCAAACACCCTCTTCCAACAACATAAAAAACAACTCTACACATGGACGTCACCATGGACGTCACCAGATGGTCAACACCGAAATCAGATTGATTATATTCTTTGCAGCCAAAGATGGAGAAGCTCTACACAGTCAGCAAAATAAGACTGGAAGTTGCCTGGCTCCAGTCATGAACTCCTTATTGCCAAATTCAGACTTAAATTGAAGAAAGTAGGGAAAACCACTAGACCATTTAGGTACGACCTAAATCAAATATCTTACGGATATACAGTGGAAGTGAGAAGTAGATTCAAGGAATTAGATCTGATAGACAGAGTGCCTGATGAACTATGGACAGAAGTTTGTAACATTGTACGGGAAGTAGTGATCAAAATGATTCCCAAGAAGAAGAATTGCAAAAAGGCAAAATGGTTGTCTGAGGAGGCCTTACAAACAGCTGTGAAAACAAGAGAAGTGAAAGGCAAAGGAGAAAAGGAAAATTATCTCTGTCTGAATGCAGAGTTGCAAAGAATAGCAAGGAGAGATAAGAAAGCCTTCTTAAGTGAGGGATGCAGAGAAAGAGGAAAACAATAGAATGGGAAGGACTAGAGATCTCTTCAAGAAAATTAGAGATACCAAGGAAACATTTCACGTAAAAATGGGCATAGTAAAGGACAGAAACGGTACGGACCTAACAGAAGCAGATGATATTAAGAAGAAGTGGCAAGAATACACAGAAGGACTATACAAAAAAGATATTAATGACCCAGATAACCATGATGGTGTGATCACTCACCTAGAGCCAGACATCCTGGAGTGTGAAGTCAAGTGGGCCTTAGGAAGCATCACTATGAACAAAGCTATGGAGGTGATGGAATTCCAGCTGAGCTACTTCAAATCCTAAAAGACGATGCTGTGAAAGTACTGTACTCAATATGCCAGCAAATTTGGAAAACTCAGCAGTGGCTTTAGGACTGAAAAAGGCCAGTTTTCATTCCAGTCCCAAAGGCAATGCCAAGAATGTTCAAACTACCACATAATTGCACTCATCTCACACACTAGCAATATAATGCCCAACATTCTCCAAACTAGGCTTCAACAGTACGTGAACTGGTAACTTCCAGATGTTCAAGAGGGATTTTAAAAAGGCTGAGGAACCAGAGATCAAATTGCCAACATCCATTGGATCACAGAAAAAGCAAGAGAATTCCAGAAAAACATCTACTTCTGTTTCATTGACTACGCTAAAGCCTTTGACTCTGTGGATCACCACAAACTGTGGAAAATTCTTAGAGATGGGTATACCAGATCACCTCGCCTGCCTCCCAAGAAATCTGTATGCAGGTCAAGAAGCAAAAGCTAGAATCAGACATGTAACAACAGATGGGTTTCAAATTGGGAAAGGAGTACATCAAAGCTGTATATTGTCACCTTGCTTATTTAACTTACATGCAGAGTACATCATGCAAAATGCCAGACTGGATGAAACACAAGCTGGAATCAAGATTGCCCGGAGAAATATCAATAACCTCAGATATGCAGATGATACCACCCTTATGACAGAAAGCAAAGAACTAAAGAGCCCTTGATGAAAGTGAAAGAGGAGGGTGAAAAAGCTGGCTTAAAACTCAACATTCAGAAAATGAAGATTTTGGCATCTAGTCCCATCATGGCAAATAGATGAGGAAACAGTGGAAACACTGGCAGACTTGATTTTCTTGGGTTCCAAAATCACTGCAGATGGTGACTGCAGCCATGAAATTAAAGGACGTTTCCTCCTTTGAAGAAAAAGTATGACCAACCTAGATAGCACATTAAAAAGCAGAGACATTACTTCACTGACAAAGATCTGTCTAGTCAAAGCTAAGGTTTTTCCAGTAGTCACTTATGGATGTGAGAGCTGGACTATAAAGAAAGCTGAGTGCCAAAGAGTTGCTGCTTTTGAGCTGTGATGTTGGAGAAGACTCTTGAGAGCCCCTTGGACTGCAAGGAGATCAAACCGGTCAATCCTAAGGGAAATCAGTCCTGAATATTCACTGGAAGAACTGATGCTGAAGTTGAAACTCCAATACTTTGGCCACCTGATGCAAAGAACTGACTCCTCGGAAAAGAACTTAATGCTGGGAAAGACTGAGGGCAAAAGGAGAAGCAGGCAGCAGAGGATGAGATGATTGGATGGCATCACCAACTCAATGGACATGAGTTCGAGCAGGCTCCAGGAGTTGGTGGTGGACAGGGAAGCCAGATGTGCTGTGATCCATGGGGTCGCAGAGTCAGACACAGCTAAGTGACTGAACTTGTATGAATATCAAATAAAGAACAGACTATTCTATCCACACATCTTTCAGGAAAAATCATTAAGAACAGCAAATCGTATTTTTTTTACATAGTTGGGAGACTTAGAGAACACCAGACTATCCAGGGGTATCCAACTAACTATGTCCTCCCTTTTGATATCCACACACCCACACATAAAGACCACTTGCCATGTGTAATATGATAAGTTCTAACTTCTTTTTTTTTTGCCTACCAGTTTAACACCAGCATTTTCCCATTATCTTAAACATTTTCTGAAACTTTACTCATAATTGCAGCATAGCATTTCATCAAATGCATATACCATCACTTTTTAATCAATATAGTATTGTGTGCATATAAGTTCTTTCCATTATTTTACCACTTTAACTAAAAAAGAATGTGTTGAGCATGCTTATAATATAAATCTTTCAGTAAATGTCTTAACATTTCAACAGGCTGAATTCTAACAAGTGTCTTCCATTAAACTTAAAGTTATTTGAAACCCTAGAATTGTATGAGGGTGCATATTTCTGTGCACCATGGATAACTTTAAATAATTCTTAACTTTGTGGTAGGTTCAGAACGCTGTCTTATTCGGATTGAATTTGTGTTTGTTTGCTATCTAATGAATTTTATCATTTTGCGTGCTGAGTCACTTCAATTCAGTTCAGTCGCTCAGTCGTGTCTGACTCTTTGTGACCCCATGAATCGCAGCACGCCAGGCCTCCCTGTCCATCACCATTTCCCAGAGTTCACTCAAACTCACGTTCATTGAGTCCGTGATGCCATCCANCCCAGCAGTGAGATCACTGAGTGCTAACCACTATACTGCCAGGGAATTCCCCAGAACTTTAACTTCTGCTTTCTTCGTTGATATCACAATAATAGTCTTTCCAAGTCTCAAGAATATATACATTCTTACTGAAATTTTAATCTCTTACTCCACTGTTTTCTTTTCAACATTGAAATGTTTCATTTATCTTGAATTAATATTGATGTAGATGTAAATGAGGAAATCTGACTACATTTTTTCCAGCTTAATCAATTAAGCTTTGTTTCCAGCTATGTTGGGACTCTGTCCTAACAAAGTCGCAGTAATGCATAATTTCCCAACCGACTTGAAATACTACCTTTATCACACGTTTGTTATATAGCTGTGCTTATTTCTGATTTTGTATTCTGTTCTATAAATCCATTTGCCTATTTCTGAGAACCACACTGTTTTAATTACTGCAGCTTTATAATATATATTGTATGACACTGTAGCTTCCTCCCCATGATTCTTCCTGTAACACAACGCATTGGCTCTTATTTTTAATTTATTCATCCAAAAGAAACTTTATAATTGTAATGTCAAGTTCAATTTTTAAAATCCTCTTGGGATTTGGATTGATATTACACTTGATTTATAGATTAATTTGAGAAGTATGGATGTCTTTCTAATATTACGATTTCCCGACTCTCCATTTATTAAACTTTTAATTGAACTGTCTATAAATTATGGAACAATATTAAATATTAATTGTGTTAGCAGGCATCTTTGTCTTGCCTGACTTTAATGAGATTCATAGCCTGGAGGTTCCAGCACAGGCACTAGAGTCAAAACACTTGGGTTTATAACCTGGCTTCACTGATCAGTACTTTGGGTCTTTGGCAGATTATTCTTTTGTTCCAAATTTCCTCAAATTTCCTTTCCTTGTGAGGTTAATACAAATACCTACCCAGTGATACCATGATGAGGTTTAAATGAGATAACAGATATGAAAATAGTTAGAACTATGCCTGCTACATGGCTCTCAATCAAAGTTAGCTATTGAAGAGGACAGATTTGTGGTTGCCAAGAAGAAGGGGAGGACAGGGAAATATTGGGTTTGGGTAGCAAATGCAAATTATTATATATAGGATGAACAAACAGCAAGGTCCTGATCCTACTGAATAGAATGAGTGGGCTTCCCAGGTTGGCGCTAGTGGTAAAGAACCCACCTGCCAGGGTAGGTAGATATAAGAGACATGGGTTCAATCCCTGAGTCAGGAAGATCCCCTGGAGGAGGGCCCAGCAACCCACTTCAGTATTCTTGCCTGGACAATCCCATGGAAAGAGGAGCCTGGCTGCTGTAGTCCAAAGTGTTGCAAAGAGTTGGACACGACTGAAGCGACTTAGCAGGCATACACCGTATAGAACAGGGAACTCTATTCAGTATCCTATAATAAACCATAATGGAAAAACAATATGGAAAAGGAGTATATGTATAACTAAGTCACTTTGCTGTTCAGCAGAAATCACAACATTGTAAATCAACTATATGTCAATAAAACATTTTTAAAAGCTAGCTATTGATACTATTTAATCCTTCAAGTCCCTGTGGGTTTAAGATGTATATTCTTTTTCATGTTGACGATGCAGCCTTCCTGGTTTCTTAGGTAATTTTTTTCTTAATTAGTGATGGATGTTGAATTTACTAAGTGCCTTTTCAGAATCTGTCGAGAGGATCATTTTTTTTTTCTTATGACCTATTTCTACACTGAGTTATGATTCTGTATTACATGTAATGATATGGATCTCAGCAGGATATGGCAGCTTTACTCTTAATAAATTGTGCTTTGGTAGATATTACTTGGAATCTTGACTGGTCAGTTTCTCTCAAGAGGGAGCTTCCACTGTTAGCTTGAGGTAGATAAGCTGCCTGTCAGCATTCTGGCAGGTACCTCACCCCACCTCCCCCCGCTTCACCTTGACAATGTCTGGAGGCTGCCTGTTTCAGAAGAAGGATCATCTCTCCATCTCTGCCCTGCTGGAGAAGTGGCTCCAACCTGGCTGTAGGGCTTGGGGAGAGGAGCTCTGCAAGTCCAGTTGCTGTTTCTAGAGAGTTCTAACATTGACTGTGCTTCTGCCCACACCTATCACCCCACCTGGGTCTCTGGTGCCTCCAATTCCAGAGCTGTGGGAAGACTCCACTCTCTTCTCATTAGTGATGCCCCCTTCTCCCTGCAGCCACTGAAGTTTCAGCTTTCTCTTCCAAAACCAACACCCCTCGCCAGTCACCCTCCCTTCTTCCACAAGCAAGCCTCTCTTCATTTTCTGCAACCAACTCTTCATCCATTCTCTTGCTATTTTGACCTTATGCATTCTATCTCTCCATGATCGATTTAGCGGTGACAGAGGAGGAGAGATGGCGCTGTGTTTGAGCTCCCATGTCTATGGAAGTACTACCATGACTGGGAACTTTTCTCAATGTGAAATGCTGCCCCTTGTCTCATTTAAAGTCTTTTGCCTTGGATTCTTTTTTTTTCTGATGTTAATAACCTGACTTCACTTTCTTTAGACTGGCATTCTCCTGCTGTATCTGAACCTCTCCACTTTCATACAAAATGTTTCCATCCTTGTGTTCTGGGGTGGTCTTGTAAACACAAATATGACTGAAATGAGAAATCTTTATTGTTGTCATTTTTTTAAATTATGGGGTTTAGCTTATTTCCAGTGATTTTTAATATTAACATAGTCAGTCCTACTCCTGCACGTCTGTCATCTGCTGTGCAATTTTGACTGTTTTCTCTTAGCTTTCTTTTCCTGTGTCTTTTCTTGTATGAGCTGCACTTAATTTGCTTTTTTATTTTCCAGTGCCTTGAAAGATACATGTCCTCTTTGTAATTCTTCATTGTATGTTTCTCTAATAGAGCAAATGAGTAGGGGGAACTCTCTGCCTCTTCTCTCCCCCTCTTCCTCTGTTGCCAATTTCTTAGATTGGCACCCTGGATTGGAACCCTGGATTTTGAATTTGATTGATCAGATTATTTATTAATTTTTTTCAACTCTATTGAGGTATAGATTATTACTTTTTACATCTAATTTTTAAAGAAAAATATTAAGAGCTAAATAGGGACTGCCCTGGTGGTTCACTGATTAAGAGTCCGCATTTCCACTTCAGAGAGCACAGGTTTGATACCTGGTTGGGGAACTAAGATCCCACATGCCCTATAGGATGGCCAAAAAAGAAAGAAAGAATGCTAAATGTATTAGTTCTTTGGACTCCAGAGTTTGTTCAATCCTAGTCTGTCCTTTTATGTACAACTTCCCCTGTTCCCAGTTCCTTCACACCATCTCTCAGATCACTGCTTTTATTTTTAAGAAAACTTTTTGGAGAATGAGGTGGAATGCTTTTCAAACTTATAATGCTTTTCTTTTGCCTCCACAAGTGAATAGTCTAAATATTAAGTATTTGGAGTCACATTTTTTCCCACAAAACTCTATAGATGGGACTGCCTTGGTGGTACAGTGGCTAAGACTCCACACTCCCAATGCAGGAGGCCTGGATTCAGTCCCTGTCAGGGAGCTGGATCCAACATGCCTCAGCTAAGAGCTTGCATGCCACAACTGAAGAAGAAAACCCTACACGCCACAGCTAAGACCTGGTGCAGTCAAATAAATATTCGTAAAATCTATGGATGATGATCTGTGTTTTCTAGCATTTAATGGTGCTTTAAAGTCCTCCTCTGGCTTAAATTTGTAGAAAAGCTGTTTCATTTGCTTTACCTAGCTTGGATATCAGTAATACTTATAGAACTTCTGCATTTTCCATATAATTTTAAATGTTTGCCCCGATGCATTTTTGTACAGATAGGTGAAGGGTGGATTGAGGGATAGATGAATGGATGGGTGGATTCACGGATGTAAGTTTTATTTTGTTTGGACTAAGCTGACCTTTTGGTATGTCCGTGTTGCCCTTCTTTGACCTCCGGAAATGCCTCTTTAGTGAAATCTTTTGCCTGTAGTTCTATTCAATTTGCTTCTGGCTTCCTCTTCAATAACATCCCAAACTATTCTTTGCTAGCGACTACTCTGGCACCGCTCCTCTTCCATGTCACCTCTCTCATCAGTTCAGTCCTGCAGGTCTTTACTTGAGAAGCCCAAGATCAGGCTCAAGTTTGTTCTGATTTTTTATTTTCTGCATTGTTAGGCCTCCTCTTGACTGCTGTAGTGTGGTTTGCTAATGCATTTTTAGATTCTCCACGGTACCATCTGACCTCATCTATACCTGTTTCTGTCTTACCCTATTGTCTTTTCATTTCATCCTATGGTCTTTCCATCCCAGCCAATGCTCATCTGTTGATCTTCTGCTCAAATGTCTACTCTGGAGTTTCTTTGACCTCTCAGGCCCTTGTTACGCATGCTGTTCTTTCTCCCAACCCTGGATCATAATTATATATTTGCCCATTTGTTCCTTATGTCCTCCACCAGACCAGAGGTTCCATGAGGGCAAGGGCTATATCTATCTTATTTAGAGCCATGGCCTCAGCGCCTGGCACAATGGCTGGCAAACACGGGTACTTGATAATTATTTGTTGAATGAGTCTGTCTACATTACTCTGGCTTGGACTCCCTTTGGCCAAAATAACATCGTCTGAGCCAGAGGTTCCCAAACTGCTGTCATTGTTAGTATCACCTTTCCCCCCAATAGTCGTATACCATTTGTACTATTATTTACTTAGTATTTGTCTTCAGATCAAGTCACGTTTTCTATGCTCACTACATACTTAAGCCTCATCCTAAGTAATAAAATTAAAGTTTTAGTTCTAGTTTAAACTAGATGTTTAAATGTTCTAGATGTCCTAGTTCTAATTTTCTAAAATGCATTAAAACAAACACAAAAGTGTTTTTAAAAATACAGTTTTCATCCACGAATCACTTGCACACCAGAGATGATATGTGATGGAACACTGGGAAACCCTTTCTAAAGGGCTTGGGTTGCTGCTCCATTTCTTCCTGGTGCCCGGGTCTTCTTGCTTTAGGCTTTGCTTCTTCCCCTGTTATTCATTTGACAAGCATGCATCATACGCTTTTTGGCTGCCTGTGGTGGTATGTCCCAGTGACAAGGACTGAGACTCCACACTCAGCAAAGAAGCAGCATCCCTTCCTGATGGGGTGCGCAGACTGACTAGGAGGAAAGGCAATAGATAAACAGATACACGAGAGAATTACAGATCATGCTCAGTGCAATGAGGGAAATGCGCCATGGGGTTTACAGAGTGACATTTGAGACTAGGGACATTTGAACAGCGACCTGAGATGAGAAGGACTGAGCCACGGAAGAGCCAGGGGAAACTGTGCTAGGCAGAAAAAGCCTGGAGGCAGGAGAGGGTAGGACTGATGCATTTGAGAATATCAGCTAGCTCATCCTGCGGGGTGTCCTGAATACCTTCCAGAACTGAAATGTACACCATTCTACACCACTGCCTGGACACGAATCCATATTTGGGCGAGGCCTGTAGAAGTATTGTTGACTCAGTAACCATACAAGTGCTTCTTTGACCTGGATGATATCTAAGCATTGGATGTAAAAGTCCCCAGGGCTTTTGCCCAAGATCATTGCTCTCCTTCTTTGAAACTGGGATGAAAACTGACTTTGCCAGTTCTGTGGCTACTGCTGGGTTTTCCAAATTTGCTGCCATATTGAATGCAGCACTATAACAGCTTCGTCTTTCATGATTTTAAATAGCTCAATTCATTCCTGGGTCGGGAAGATCCTCTGGAGAAGGGATAGGCTACCCACTCCAGTTTTCTTGGGCTTTTCTTGTGGCTCAACTGGTAAAGAATCCACCTGCAATGCGGGAGACCTGGGTTCAATCCCTGGGTTGGGAAGATCCCCTGAAGAAGGGGAAGGCTACCCACTCCAGTATTCTGGCCTGGAGAATTCCATGGACTGTACAGTCCATGGGGTCACAAAGAGTTGGACACAACTAAGTGACTAGAAGAAGAAAGAAAGAATCCCATCACCTCCACTAGCTTTGTTGGTAGTGATGCTTCCTAAGGCCCACTTGATGTCACGCTCCAGTATGTCTGGCTCTAGGAGAGTGACCACATCATTGTGGTCATCCAGGTTATTAAGACCTTTTTCAGGTGGACCATAAAAAAAGGCTAAGCTCTGAAGAATTGATACTTTCAAATTGTGGTGCTAGAGAAGACTCTTGAGAGTCCCTTGAACAACAAGAAGATCAAACCAGTCAATCCTAAAGGAAATCAACCCTGAATACTCATTAAAAGGACTGATGCTGAAGCTGAGGCGCCAATACTTTGACCACCTGATCCAAAGAGCAGACTCATTGGAAAAGACCCTGATGCTGGAAAAGATTGAGGGCAGGGGGAGAAAAGGTCAGCAGAGGATGAGATGGTTGTATAGCATCACCAGTTCAATGGACATGAACTTGGGCAAGCTCTGGGAGATAGTAAGGGACAAGGAGGTCTGGCATGCTGCAGTCCTTGGCATCGAAAAGAGTTGGACATAACTGAATGACAACAGCAACATTGTTCTCCTTACTCCCTAAATGATCGGAAAGCCAGCCCCTGCTCACCCTTGGAACTGCTGGGATTCGTGTATTCTGAAACACCTGCCTCTTTGGGAGACAAAATGAAAAGGACTCCTGCTGGTGGCTAACTTCTCCCAGGGAGACAACAGGGAACTGAGGCCAGGCAGGAGGTGTTGCTTCCAACAGCTGCAGTTGGATCACCTCCCACTAGGGGGCACTGCTATGCTGCAGGAAGTGGGGGCAGGCTTGCAGCTCTCAACCCTGAAAATTTTAGTACCCCATGAAGGCTCTGGAGTGTGAGATTGTAAGGCTTGCTGTTAAAAAAGAAGATAAACTCACTGACTCATGAAGCCTTTGGCTGGGACGTGTGTAGATGCCTGGAATGCATTCAGACCTGCTGAGGACACCAGGTGGTCCTTAGCATGGATCCAGGCACGGGTGGAATGTGGGGCCTCTGTGGACACGGCAGGCAGGCAGCACTGGGAGGTGAAGGTGGAGGTGAAGATGCACAGGCTGGGGGGAGGAAAGGGCGGTGAAGTTGGCATCAGAAGGCCACTGGGTTGACCAGCTCCATCCTCCACCTGGGGCTGGTCAGTGTGAAAAAACTTATGTTTTTGGCAGCAGGATAGTGAAGATGTTTCATTCTGTTTCTATATTCTGTATGTTGCAAACTCATCTGCTGAGAGGGGCAGCAAAGGGCAGGCTTTGATCACTGGCAGAGTATGGAAAGGGTCTGAAAAAGCTGTTTGCAGAATGGGAGAGCGAGTTGTCCAGGGGAACATGTCAGAATTGCTGGCTGTGCTGAGGCCCCCAGTGTCAGGAATCAGGTATTTGTAATGGAGCCATCCTGCCGGTTTCAAATATTCTCCAGCAGCACTTTCCCTTCTTCCCCTCCATCTGTGTTTACTTAGATTGACTTCCAGAAACTGCAAGGAGGATGAAAGTCTCCTAAGCCACCCCTTGGAACTACCCCTGCCACTTGGTGGAGCAAACTGGCTCAGAATGGATGCTGGCAAGGAGGGTCTATGGAAAGAAAGATGCTGAGCTGCTCCTCCTTGCAGCTCTGACCATGAAAAAAGAAGCTGTGATGGGTCCTAAGCTGGCAGGGACCAATATCAGAACAGACTGGATGGGAGATTACCAGTTGCATTCAGTTATAGATTACCAGTTGCATTCAGTTATAGATTAGTTGCATTCAGTTATAGATCAGTTGGTAAAGAATCTGCCTGCAATGCAGGAGACCCTGGTTCAATTCCTGGGTCAGAGAGATCCCCCGGAGAAGCAAATGGCAACCCACTCTGGTATTCCTGCCTGGACAATCTCATGGACAGAGGAGCCTGCCGGGTTACAGTCCATGGGGTTGCAAGAGTTGGACATGACTGAGCAACTAAACCCCCACCACAGATTAGATGTGAGTGTTGCTGGGTTACTAGTGGCCATTAAGTGAGACATAAAGAGATAAGTGGTAAGGAGAGGGAAAATAACTGAAATATCAGGAGAAGGACTGGTAAGCGGGGTAAAGGGGAAACCAAGGCATTGCGTTCTCAAAGCCAAGAAAGAACATGTTCCTCAAGAAGTAGGGATTGGGCTGCTGCTGCTGCTGCTAAGTCACTTCAGTCATGTCCGACTCTGTGTGACCCCATAGACGGCAGCCCACCAGGCTCCTCCATCCCTGGGATTCTCCAGGCAAGAACACTGGAGTGGGTTGCCATTTCCTTCTCCAATGCATGAAAGAGAAAAGTGAAAGTGAAGTCGCTCAGTCTGTCCAACTGTTAGCGACCCCATGGACTGCAGCCCACCAGGCTACTCCATCCATTGGATTTTCCAGGCAAGAGTACTGGGGTGGGGTGCCATTGCCTTCCCCAGGGATTGGGCTAATGCCTCAGATACCACAGAGGGCAAAACAAGGCCAGGACAAAATGGAACTGCTCAGAGAGAGCTGCTTCAGAGGGTGAGGAGGCAGAAGGCAGATGTGGCAAGTTGGGGATGAATATGAGGGGAGGAAGCAGAGCTGTTGAGATTTCTCTCAAGAATTTGGGGAAGAAAAGGAGCCCTATAGGGCTGTATTGGGAGTTCATGAGGAAACAGATGATTCGCTTTTTGAAAATCAGAAAGACAAATCTTACAGCACAGTAGCTATAGTTAATAACACTATATTGCATATTTGAAAGTTGCTAAGAGAGTTCCCAGGGGGCTCAGTGATAAAGAATCTTCCCAGTGCAGGAGACACAGAAATTGTGGGTTCCATCCCACGTGGTTGTCGGAAAGATTCCCTGGAGGAGGAAATGGCAACCCACTGCAGTATTCTTGCTTAGAGAATCCCATGGACAGAGGAGCCTGGTGAACTACAGTCCATGGGGTCGCAAAGAGCTGGATATAACTGAGCAACTGAGCACTCACACAGCACAAGAGAATAGCTCTCACAAGTTCTCATCAGAAGAAAAAAGAATCATGCATTGGTAGTGGGATGTTCACGAGACTTATCATGGTGATTTCACAAAATATCCATTCATATGTTGAATCATTATGTTGCACAGTTGGAACTAATATACTATTATATGTCAATTATATCTCAACTTTAAAAATAACTGAATAAATAAAAGAACAACAACAAAAAAAGACTTAAACTAATGGGGAGAAATTAGAGAAAGAGGAACCCTTTGATGGGCAGGTACAGCACTTTATGGCTTGCATGGGCCCCTTCCCTGTTCATCCAGCTTAGCCTTCACAACAGCCAGGGGAAGTCCACCTTATTATCATCTGCACATTGAGCTGGGGAAACTGCTATGAAAGTCACAAAGCCAGGAGATGGGAAAGCTGGGCCTCCAATCTGGTTTTCTGAATTCACATCATCTACAGTTCATGATCCATTGCCTGTGTACTAAGTCGCTTCAGTCGTGTCTGACTTTTTGCGACCCTATGGACTATAGTNCTGGGGAAACTGCTATGAAAGTCACAAAGCCAGGAGATGGGAAAGCTGGGCCTCCAATCTGGTTTTCTGAATTCACATCATCTACAGTTCATGATCCATTGCCTGTGTACTAAGTCGCTTCAGTCGTGTCTGACTTTTTGCGACCCTATGGACTATAGTCCGCCAGGCTCCTCAGTCCGTGGGATTCTCTAAGCAAGAATACTGGAGTGGGTTGCCGTGCCCTCCTCCAGGGGGTCTTCCCCACCCAGGAGCAAGCCTGCACCTCTGCTGTCTCCTGCATTGGCAGGAAGGTTCTTTGTCACCGGAGCCACCTGGGAAGTCCCCCAACATCTATTAGCCAGTCCCATTTAGTGCATAAACATTCACTAACTATGTAGTTTGTGCCAGGATGGCCAGCACCTGGCTACTCATACTGTGGGTCACGGACCAACCTATCAGCCTCACTGCAGAGCATTTTAGAAATGCAGAATCTCGGCCCCCTCCCTAGACTTATAGAATCAGAATCTGCATTTCAACAAGACCCCAAGGCAATACAAACGCACATTCAAGTGTGAGAAGGGCTGACCTAGGGATCCACTCCCAGGGCAAAGGGAAAGTAGGCTTAGGTGTGGAGAAGGAGCTAAGCCCAGACCGAGAGAGAAAGTGAGAGTCTCAGAGTTACCCCAGCAGGCACCCTGATAGTGTCCCCGTGGTCAGGCGAGGCTGGCCCGCAGATGGCACCTGAGAAATTGAAGGCCAGTTGCCCGCAAACTTATTCAAGCTGTAGGTGCAGCAGCAAAATCCATTCATTCAACACCCATGGTCACCCTTCCTCCTTTCCAAGCCCAGATTCTGGAGAACGGAGCTGTGCATTCCCAGCCTGACAGATCCGTGCTTTTGACGCACACCCAGGCTCCTCCAGACACGGCTTCTCCAGACATGTTTCCTCCCCTTCGCGTCTCAAAACTGCTTCCGTGCCGGCTATCTTCTCCCTAAATAAGATCAATAGAGACTTTTTAACATAACATTTATTAGCTAGTTTTTTTTAACTACAAACGGGAAAAAAATCCAATGAGTACAGAGAGATCAAGGTGAAAATTAAGTCTGTTGTACACCACAGGCCATCCGGGTCCCCCAAGGTACTCACGGTTAACAGTTGACAGTGTATCTTTTGAGAGATGGTGTGTGCATGTCAATGGTGGGATCTGTGTGTACATTTTGTAGGTAAATAGGCACACACTGAACTCGCTGTTCTGCGTCTTGCTTCTTGTTCACTTAATAATACATCTTGGACTCCTTTCTGTGTCAATAGCTATAGATCCACTTTATTTTTTCACAGCCATAAAACAAGCTATTGTCTGACTTCACTAGAGCTTATTTAACCAACTTCCTACCAATGGACATGTAGATTGTTTCTGGTCTCTTTCTGTTACAACAGTCAGTTATTAGGTCAATGCCAGCTGCTGTAACAAACAAACCCCAAGAGAAAAGTGTGTGTCTTGCTCACGGTAGTCCAAAAAGGTTGTTTCCCTAATTATAGGTAGTCTTCATGCCCCTTCTCCCTTTTAAACCTTCCAAGGCCTCAGAGTTCTTGGCAATTAGCTTGTAGATGTAAAATAAAATGAAAAGGAGACACCTACTTTGTAAACCTGGGCCTGGAGGTCATAGAGTTAGAACCAGCCACAGGGCCCCACCGCAGGGGTCCTGGGAGATGTAGTCCTTGGCTGGGCCACCACCCTCTAGAGACAGAGCTATACAATGGAGTGAGAGGCAGGGATCTTTGGTGGATGCCTCCCCATCTCTGCCACACATACTGCGACAAACATTCTTGCACACAGGTCTTTACACACTTGTAAAATTAAATTTCCAGAAGTGGAATTGCTGGGTTAAAGGGTATGTGTTTTACCTTTGGGTAGTACTCTTGCCTGGAAAATCCTGTGAACGGAGGAGCCTGGTGGGCTGCAGTCCATGGGGTCGCTAAGAGTCAGATACAACTGAGCAACTTCACTTTCAATNCTTGTAAAATTAAATTTCCAGAAGTGGAATTGCTGGGTTAAAGGGTATGTGTTTTACCTTTGGGTAGTACTCTTGCCTGGAAAATCCTGTGAACGGAGGAGCCTGGTGGGCTGCAGTCCATGGGGTCGCTAAGAGTCAGATACAACTGAGCAACTTCACTTTCAATTTTCACTTTCATGCATTGGAGAAGGCAATGGCAACCCACCCCAATGTTCTTGCCTGGAGAATCCCAGGGATGGCGGAGCCTGGTGGGCTGCCATCTATGGCGTCAGACCGAGTTGAACACAACTGAAGTGACTTAGCAGCAGCAGATAATATCTAGGGCTTCCCAAGTGGTGCTAGTAGTAAAGAAACTGCCTGCCAATGCAGGAGACATGAGAGACGCAGGTTTGCTCCGTGGGTCAGGAAGATCCCCTGGAGGAGGGCATGGCAACGCGCTCCAGTATTCTTGCCTGGAGAATCCCATAGACGGAGGAGCCTTGTGGGCTACAGTCCTTGGGGCTGCAAAAAGTTGGACGTGACTGGAGCGACTTAGCATACACACATGCACAGATAATATCTAATTATCCTTCTAAAGATGTATTGATTTACACTCCCTCAAAGTGTTGGCAAGTGCTTTGTTCTACACACTCTTGCCAGCAATACTTGTTAGAATTTATTGACTTATTTGGCTGTGTCAGGTCTTCATTGGGTCACACGGGATCTTTCAGTGTGGTACAGTAGCTGCGGCACGCGGACTGAGCTGCTCCACAGCACGCGGGATCTTTGTTCCCTGACCAGGATCGAACCCACATCCCCTTTATTGCAAGGCATATTCTTAATCATTGGACCACCAGGGAAGTCTTAACAACTGTTGTAATTTTAAAAAGTATATTTTTCAGTCATACAGGTGAATAATAAGATCTCATCTTAGTTTTAATTTGCATGTCTTTAATTTTAACAGAGATGGAGTATCTTTCCTTAACTTTATTTCCCATCAGTAACTCTTTAGATATTAACTTCTCACAGCCTGTGTTCCTTTACTCCATCAGCTGGTTCTTTTTCTTATTAATTTGCAAGGACTTTGAAAAATATATAAAATATATAAATGCATGCTGCTACTGCTGCTAAGTCACTTCAGTCATATCTGACTCTGTGCGACCCTATGGACATCAGCCCACCAGGCTCCTCTGTCCACAGGATTCTGTAGGCAAGAATACTGGAGTGGGTTGCCATTTCCTTCTCTANATGCATGCTGCTACTGCTGCTAAGTCACTTCAGTCATATCTGACTCTGTGCGACCCTATGGACATCAGCCCACCAGGCTCCTCTGTCCACAGGATTCTGTAGGCAAGAATACTGGAGTGGGTTGCCATTTCCTTCTCTAATATAAATGCATATATAGATATTAAAAATATATGAAATCATCCTTTGTTTCCCTATCTCATATGATGCAAATGTTTTTCCAGTGAGTCATTTTCCCATTATTTTATTTATGGGATTTTTCCATCCCAGAGACTTACATTTTTTATGTATCTAACTTTGCAGACTTTTCCTCCATGAGTTTTGTCTCGTGCTTAGAGAGGCTGTCCTCGTGCCAAGATTAATTTTATATTCTCATGTTTTCTTCTAGTGCTAGAGTCACAGTTGCTTGAATCTGGATTTTGCAACTTGCTGCGTTGATTTGGTGACTGCCTTCAGTTCTCCATGTCCCAGTTTCCTTAGCTCATAAAGAGGAATACTCAGAGTGCTGGGCTCATGGAGTTAATGTGAGGACCAAGGGAGGTGGCTCATACACAGAGTAGCGCATCTGACCACTGGTCCCTGAATGAGAAATCTTAGCTATTAGCTTGTTCATGATGTCCAGGGCATCAGTGACCCCATCTCTATCAGCTTGGGCTGCTATCACAAAAATGCCATAGGCTGGGAAGCTTCCATAACAGAAAGCTCTTTCTCACAGCCTGGAGGCTGGAAGTCCAAGATCAAGGTGCCAGCCAATTTGGTTTCTGGTGAGGACTCTCCTTCTGGTTTACAGACAGACATCATCTTACTGTGTCCTCACATGGCAGAGAGGGAGAGATCATCTCTCCCTTTAAAAAAAAATTAATTTAACTTTTTATTTTGCATTGGAATATAGTTGAGTAGCTCAGCTGGTAAAGAATCTACCTACAATACAGAAGACCCCAGTTCGATTCTTGGGTCAGGAAGATCCACTGGAGAAGGGATGGGCTACCCACTCCAGTATTCTTGGGCTTCCCTTGTGGCTCAACTGGTAAAGAATCCACCTGCAACGTGGGAGACCGAGGTTCAATCCCTGGGTTGGGAAGATCCCCTGGAAAAGGGAATGGCTACCCACTCCAGTATTCTGGCCTGGAGAATTCCATGGACTGTACAGTCCATGGGGTCATAAAGAGTTGGACGCGACTGAGCAACTTTCACTTTCATAGTTGAGTAACAATATTGTGTTAGTTTCATGTATACAGCAAAGTGATTCATTCATACGTATACATGTATCTATTCTTTTCCCAATTAGGTTGTTACAGAATATTGAGCAG
This sequence comes from Oreotragus oreotragus, assembly GCA_006410675.1. NCBI lineage: Eukaryota > Metazoa > Chordata > Mammalia > Artiodactyla > Bovidae > Oreotragus > Oreotragus oreotragus. The sequence continues at coordinate 75,641 of SJYX01006915.1, forward strand.
AGTTCCCTGTGCTATACAGTAGGTCCTTGTCACTTCTTATAAGCGCACTAAGGCCTCCTCTCTTGTGAACTAATTACTATAGGCCCTGCCTCCAAGTACCATCACATTGGGAGTTAGGGCATCAACATATGAATCTGAGATGAAGATGATGGGGGACGCAAGCAACCAGTCCGCAGTAGACCGTGTGTGTTGGCTGATGTAGGCTGGGTGCCCTTTTTCCAAGGTGTACAACATAATGATTTTGGTATAAATCATCGTGGTAGACGCAGATGGCACTGGTGGTAAAGAACCCACCTGCCAATGCAGGAGACATAAGAGACGGGGGTTTGACCCCTGGGTCAGGAAGATCCTCTGGAGGAGGAAATGGCAACCCTCTCCAGTATTCTTGCCTGGAAGGTCCCATGGGCAGAGCAGACTGGTGGGCTATGGTCTATAGGGTTGCAGAGTCAGACACACCTGAAGCAACTTAGCACACATGCACGCTAAGTGATTGTGAAGTGATTATCACAATTGGGTTAGTGAACCTATCCATCACCTCGCAGAGTCACCGTTTTTGTATGTGTTTAGTGAGAACACTTAAGACCTACTCTCTCAGCAGATTTCCAGTATGTAACACTGGAATGTGAACTCTTGTCACCAGGCTGTTCATTAGATCCCCAGATCCTATTCTTCTTCAGCTGAAAGTTTGTACCCTTTGACCTTTATCTCCCCGTTTCCCTCTGCCCACCTCCAGCCCCCAGCAACCACCATTCTACTCTCTGGTTCTGCAAGTGTAGCACAGAGATCCCATCTGTAATTGAAATCATGTAGTATCTGTCTTTCTGTGCTTGGCTTATTTTAGTCATAAAAAAGGCAGGAAGACCTGCCGTTTGGGATGGCATGGGTGAACATGTAGGACATTATGTGAAGTGACCTACATGTCCATTTCTTCCATTTCAGTTCAGTTCAGTTCAGTTGCTCATTCGTGTCCAACTCTTTGCGACCCCATGAATTGCAGCACGCCAGGCCTCCCTGTTCATCACCATCTCTCGGAGTTCACTCAGACTTACGTCCATCGAGTCAGTGATGCCATCCAGCCATCTCATCCTCGGTCGTCCCCTTCTCCTCGTGCCCCTAATCCCTCCCAGCATCAGAGTCTTTTCCAATGAGTCAACGCTTCGCATGAGGTGGCCAAAGTACTGGAGTTTCAGCTTCCGCATCATTCCTTCCAAAGAACACCCAGGGCTGATCTCCTTCAGAATGGATTAATTGGGTCTCCTTGCAGTCCAAGGGACTCTCAGGAGTCTTCTCCAACACCACAGTTCAAAAGCATCAATTCTGCGGCGCTCAGCCTTCTTCACAGTCCAACTCTCACATCCATACATGACCATGGGAAAAACAAGTGGCAAAACTCACACTCAGCTCTCTGATTTCAAACCCCACACTCACAACCAGCCGCCAAAGTAGCCTACGGCCCTCCGGACATCTCCATGTGGACATATCAGGCAAGGAGGATTCCATTCTGGTTTCCATCTGGCACCTGGTGGGACTCAAGACAAATTCAATAATTTACGAAGTAGAGGTGAAAGAATAGCTATCACACAGTAGAAGAGGCAGGCTGGGTTACCCTCTCTTCTCACCATCATCCTGGGGAACATGCCAGAGCCCGAACCACTTGGGGATTAACGCTCCAGGAAAGAGACTGTGCCCAGACACTTACATCAGCTTCCCTTCTTATGGAGCAGAGGTGAGAACAGCCTTGTCAACTGGGAGACAGCCAAACTGCTAGGACACCAGGCAGGCTGGACTGAGGTGCCAGCTGTTTACACGAGCTAGTGGGGAAAGCCAACTGCCCAGACCATGGGGACCTTGGTGACTGTCACAGACGGGATTCAGGCCTGGCCCCTCCTAGCAGAAGAGGAAGCCACCAGCCCTAGTGGGGAGGCCAAGTTCCATCAGCCCCTCACACTGGGAAAAGGGGAGCCCCCCTCATCCCTCAGGTTTATAAGGCTGTCACCTCTTTGAGAATCATGCCTATCTTTGTATCCTGGCATACAGCAGGTGCTCAATAAATGTGTGTCCAATAAATGAGCACATGACTGCATACCAGGCCCGGGATAGGCACTGTTGCCAGAGACTTGATGGTAGTGAGCCCTGCCTTTTGTAACCTAACACTCTAGGGTGATGACAGATAATATGTAAAAAATGAGTTATGTCTGTAGTGAGTCCCATGGAATCACAGGGATAACAAATACCTAACTTCTGGGAAGAGGGAGATAATAAAGGCACAGTCAGGGAAGGCTCTCTGGTGGAGGTGATCATGAGCTAAGGGCTAAGGCATGAAGTAGTTCTGCCTGACCAGCTACAGAGGCTTCCCCCAGAGGCCACAACACATCAGAGGTCACCTGGCATGAAAAAATGCAGTTTCAGAAGAGAACTCTGAATAGTCCAGTCTGGCCAGAGCCCAAGATGGCCATGGGCTGAATCAAGTAGAGCCACCTAAATCCTGTTAAGGCCTTTATTCTGTGAGCAGTGAAGAATTACTGATGGGGTTCAAGCTGGGACTCAGCGTGGAGGCAGCGTTTTCCTCCCAGGTCACATCAGTGTAAGGATTTGAGCCGAGGTCTTGGAAGGAGGGGGTTCTGAGATGCTGGAGGGGCTGCAGGTCTGCGCTCACAGGTGCTGTGCCTGCCCTGGCCAGCACATGGAGGGTGAGTGGGTTTAGCAGGTGTGGTTTTTGAAGAACCAGTTTCTTGCAGGAAAGACTTTCCCCTCCTCTTCGCTCCTAATTCCCTCTGGAGACGGCAGTGAATTTTTTTTCCCCCCAAGGAGCCTGATTGCCCAGCCAGGAGCTAATAAATCACTGAAGTCCCCCAGGCAGCCAGGCCTTTTAGAGCACACTCATGGGGTGCACAGATTTAGCAGGAAAGGAAATCTTCTGGTGAACCCTTCCGGTGATAATCGGGGTAAGCCAGCCCCGAACACCATGTCCCCGTGTGGACAGTGGGGCCACAAAATCTGCCTCTTTTCTACTGAGTGGGTCAGAAAATGCCATTTCCGAAGAGTCTCAAATGGACAAGACAGTATTTGGACTTTTTTTTTTTTTTTCTTTCTTCTTTTGGTAAGGGACACAGAAGTCTGTGATTTTTTTCCCTTGGGGAGAAGACATAAAATGGACTTTGGGGCACAGATCTCCACCAGACCAAAGCCTCGCCTTTATTTTTTTTTTCTCTTCAGCAAATATTGACTCTGCGCTTACTAAGTGCCAGTACAACTGAGAGAAAGACAGATACCGTGCTCTTCTCTTGGAACTTCCCATCTATGGTTGGGCTGGGGGAGGGCAGAAATATCCTTCAAATAAATATTTAATGTCTTAGATAACAATGAGTGTGATTGCATGACTTACGAGGGGGTATTTTATTAAGTCCATGCTTCCCAAGCTTCTCTGATCATGAGTCATGGAGCGGGGGTTTGTTAAAATTGTAGGCTCCTAGGCTGAACCCTAAATCCACTGATGCTGAATATACTGAGACTCTTTTCCTCTAAGGAGACAACACTTCTGAACTACTGTATTGAAGGCTATGCAGCTAAAGGAACATGCGGTCCTCAACCATGGTTCTTAGCCCTGGGGGCCCCCTGGGATCAGCTGGGGAGCTTTAAAGTCGCGGATGCCCAGGCCTCTGCACCACCCCGCCCCAGAGATTCTTATTTAATTACTCTGATACAGTGGTCTGGGACTTCCCAAGTGGCACTACTGGTAAAGGACTCGCCTGCCAATGCAGAAGACGTAAGAGATGAGGGTTTGGTCCCTGGATCAGGAAGATCCTCTGAAAGAGGGCATGGCAACCCACTCTAGTATTCTTGCCTGGAGAATCCAATGGACAAAAGAGGTTGGCAGGCAACAGTCCATAGGATTGCACAGAGTCGGACACGATTGAAGTGACTTGGCACACATTAGCACGTGTGGGGGTATTTGTCAAATCTAGTTTGACTTCCCCACTACAGAGGGCCACAGTCCTGTCCTCTTTCAGCATCAGAGGGAACCTGGGCGAAGGACGCCATAGATGGCAAAACAGAAATGGCACAAGATCTGTTTCTTTCAGTCTCATTTTACCTTCTAATGTTGGAAAGTTTTGGCTGAAGCAGAGCTTGAATCCCCCCTGAGCTCATGAACCTGAGCACATGTGGTGGCCGTGATGAACTTTTTAAAATGACACAGTGATCCCTTCACCCCAGGACTATCTGCTGGAACCTTCCTCTGCCCAGGTCCACAATGCCAAGAAAAGGCCAGGCTTCCTCATTTCTGCTAACTTCTGAGGACTCGAGGTAACCCCTCAATAGGCACCTACCTTTGACACTAGATCTTTGATCAATTTATTGAGCACCTATGTTGTGCCAGGTTTGTGCTAAGAAGGCAAAAATGAATAAGACACACGCTCCAAATGCTGATGATCTCTTGATATAAATGGATGTGTACTTAGTAAGCACTACACAATGGGATGAGGTCTTAACAGCTGGATTCAGGAAGTGTCATGAAATTATTTTTTAAAAAGTGTTCACAGAAGGTGTGACTTTTCCTTTGGATTTGGAAAGGTGAGTAGATGTTTGCCAGGGTTAAAGAAACGAGAAAGATGGTCCAGAGTCTTGAAAAAAAAAAAAAAATGAAAGGACAGTATGTGTTTGATGAGTGAAATTTGTGTTCAATATAATTATAAGCATCATATTTCCAGGAGGCGGCAAGAGATTAATTCTGGAAAGGTAGACGGCAGCCTTGAGCACCAAGTCAAGCAATATGGGCTTTATTCAGAAGAATGGCTTATGGTTGACACAATTGGATTTGCTTTGTTTTTTTTGTATTCTCAGTAGATATTTTAAGAATCAAGATGCAAACACCAAAAACGTGGAGCCCAACATTCTTGGCAGATGCTTGCCTATCTTCTTATGGAGAAAGATGTTTACAACTCTCAGTATTGACTCATCTAAATATTTTATCACTGTCTGTGACTGCATTCATTGACTTTACTTTTTAAATTTTTATTGGAATATAGTTGCTTTACAACGCTGTGTTACTTTCTACTATATAGCAAAGGGAATCAGCTGTTACATATACACATATCCCCTCTTTTTTGGATTTCCTTCTCCGTCACCAGAGAGCAGTGAGTAGGGTTCCCTGAACTATACAGGAGGTTCCCATCAGTCACATTTACACAAGAGTGTGGATTTGCTTTAGCATGATTCCCTTGATGGACACAGAATGCAGAATGGATTGAAAGGGAGAAGAAAGTAGAAGTATGGAGGCCAGAGAGAAAGCTGTTGTCAGAGGAACAGATGACACGTGCCTCAGGTGTGTGAATGGGGCCAGGAGATGGGCGTGGACTTGAGAACTTACCAGAAAGACAGACATTAGACGTAAGAAGGATGTGAGGTTTCTGTGCTTTGTGAGTGGATTCGTGGTGATACCATCTACAGAAACAGACAAAAGAGAGAAGTAAGCATGGGAGGGAAATGGCAAGGTCATTACTGAGATGAGGTATCCAGTCCACAGACAGTCGGACAGTCCAGCCCAGAGTGTGGGAAACTTGGAACTGCAGTTACGGAGCTGTGAGGCCTAACAGCTCCCAGGCGGTGCTAAAGGCTAGGGAGGAATGGGATCATTCAGGAAGATCACGTAGAATAAGAGAAAGGGGAGATAGACTCCTGGGAAGGTTCGCAGTGATTTGGGGAGAGTTGAGAATGTGGAAAGGGGGTGAAGGCTGACGTGCGTATCTGGATTTGATTGCTGGCTTCATGTGAGCCCTAGAAATACTGATGGAGACCTGACTTGTGCCACGGCTATGGTAGCCTTTGCAGAGGGAGATGCAAATAAGGCGCACCTGCCCTGCCTCGTGCAGTTTATAACCAAGTGGGGGTGAGCTTAGCTTAGCATAGCTTCCACAGAGAGGAAACCAGGTTGTATAAGGCACGTTAGAATTCTTGGGTTCCAAGCAACAGAAATGGACTCTGATTAACTTCAAGTAGTAAAAAAAATTTCTTAGAAGGATGTGCAGTAACTTATAGAACTACAGAGGAAGGTGGGCAAACCAGGTCTGGGAAAGGGCAAGAACCAAGAGAGCTGAGGGGTTTGGTAAGAGACACTCCTGGGGAGGCTCCTCCAAGCTCCTGTGTCTGGCCGGAAGATTGAGTCCACTTTCCATCTTCATCATGTATTTTTTGTCAGTCACACACCCTCTCCTTGGACTGCTAAGAGTTTATCTAAAGTGGGAGTGATTCCTTTGAAAGAAATCTGGGGGCTACTGCCAGATGTGGTGGAAATTGTTGCTGAGCAAGTTCAAATAACAGATGGGCGGTAAGTCCAATTGGTGAATGTTAGACCACTTTCTGTCATTTTTGCAGAGCCATACAGAAACAAAAGGAGACTGAAGCTTAAAAGGGTTATGCGGGTAAGAGAAAAGTTCAGCTGTTTGTTAGCAGCTGGAAACAAATCAGTAAAATTTGAACAATGGCGTGAGGAGGAAAAATGAGCCTAAGGGAAGGACTAATGCCCCCTTCCCACCACAGATCAAAGAGGTGTGTATCCATAGGGTCTCCTTCTGTGTTACCATCACACGGGCCTCTATTCCAGTGACCTGATGAGAAAGAAATATGTAAGGTGTCCTTTGATGGAACAGAGAAAATTTGAAGTGCACGTTTGGCTCATGGGGTGATGATCTGTGCATGATATTGCTTACAGAGTGGTGTTTATATCTTCCTTAGTAACTGTAATTTGGTTTTGTAGCTGATATGCCAATTAGGAAGGGTGGAACTTCACTTTAATGCACAGCTTAGGGAGTGATGTGACACCCTGAAGATCACTGGAATAGGTCAGAAGTTTCCAAGCTGGTAGCAGAGAGAGGTGTTAACTGGCACTCCTGGCAAAAGTTCATAGCTCCCTAGCCAGATAAGCTTGGGAAATGCTGCAATCTGTTTTCCTCTCTTGGATATTCATTGGTGTATTAAAGGATATTGCAAAGAGATATGTTTAATGGCTTATCAGGTTAACTTTTTTTGTGTTGAAGGCCTTATACCCCCATAAGGCTTGGAAAGTCCCTAAGTTTAAATGCACTGTCACAGATATGTAATTTCATCTACTCTGTCATTAAGGCCAACACCTCATTACAGTGTATTCCAAGATCATAAAATAGTACAGGCAGATTTCTAAGAAAATCCAAAGAAAACTATTCAAGTGCGCCTGTGATTATTTGCTAAGAATGATATCCTCAGTATTAATAAATACTATTAAAATTTTCAACCCATCAAGGTCTAGTACAGACTTTGGGCTTAGATGCAAAATATTAGTTGCATCAGCTTCTCAGTTGCAAAAAGAACTTGAAGATTCAAGGGGAAATGGGAGGTTCGTATGGAAGGCAGTGAAGTCGGGGGTGGGGGTGTGGGGGAGGGATCTGAGAGCACATGTGGGCAAGTGAGCCCCTGTATAACTTGTCCTCTGAGGCTAATGNGCATCAGCTTCTCAGTTGCAAAAAGAACTTGAAGATTCAAGGGGAAATGGGAGGTTCGTATGGAAGGCAGTGAAGTCGGGGGTGGGGGTGTGGGGGAGGGATCTGAGAGCACATGTGGGCAAGTGAGCCCCTGTATAACTTGTCCTCTGAGGCTAATGGTGGTGGTGGTGGTGGTGATGTCAAGATGATGCTATGGAAATGATGGCTTCCTGGGTCCAGAGAAGGTTTAGAAGAAAGTGAAATAAAAAAGAAAGTGAAATCAGATGAATTTGAAGATCAAGTACAATGACTCTGAGACTATGATAAAGACAGAAAGAAAGAAGGTTTTGGTCTGTGTTTACTTCCTGTGGCCACCATGACAAATGCCCTGAAAGGAGGTGTCTTAAAACAATGGAGATTTATTCTTTGAGGTTTGGAAGCCAGAATCCTTAAAAGCAAATTGTCAGCAGGGCTGATTCATCCTGGAGGCTCTGAGGAAGAATCTACTCCATGCTTCTCTCCTGGCTTCTGCCGACTGCCAGCAATGCTTGTCATTTCTTGGCTTGTAGACATATCACTGCATGCTCTGCCTTCATTCTCACATCTCCTCTTCTCTCTGTGTCCCTTCTCTCCTCCTCTTCTCTTCTAAGGATATTCCTTACAAGGAACCCTAATCCAAGATGATCTCATCTCGAGAGCCTTAATTTACTTCTTCTGCAAAGACTCTTTTTCCAAATAAGGTCCCGTTCATAGGTTCTGGGTGAACGTATCTTTTGGAAGATCATCATTCAATCCATGACTAGAGTAGAATTTCAGGGTGAACCTTTTCAGAATTAGGGCAATTCCAAGGACAAAAAGCTAACATGTGGCCATGAGGAAGAGTTTGCCAAAAGGGAAGAGAAAATGGAGCTATTTGGCCAAAGACCTGTGAGGCCAGGTTACTGAAGAGATGATTATGCGGCTGGGACAAAGAAGACTAGACACCAGGTGTCTCTGTTCATAGGACTGTGGAGCTGCCTGCTGTGGGGTCTGGGAAACCATAGTATTAAGAACAGGTGAAGGGTGGGACTTCCCTGGTAGTCCAGTGGTTAAGGCTGTGCACTTCTAATGCCAGGGGCATGGGTTTGATACCTGGTCAAGGAACTAAGATCCCACATGCCAGGCAGCACAACCAAAAATAGATAAATAAATAAACAGTTTTTAACAAATAAATAGGAGTTGGGGAAGGGTGACTGTATTGGTGGTTCTCACCTTTATTTTCACATTGAAATCATCTGAGGGGCTTCAGAAAAGAACCCACCCCCAAATATCTTTAATCAGTTAGTCCAGAATGGGGCTCAGACATCTGGGTATTCTTTTAATTTATTTTTTTATTGAAGGAAAATTGCTTTACAGAATTTTGTTGTTTTCTGTGAAACCTCAACATGAATCAGCCATAGGTATACGTGTATCTCCTCCCTTTTGAACCTCCTCCCATCTCCCTCTCCATCCCACCCCTCTAGGTTGATACAGAGCCCCTGTTTGAGTTGCCTGAGCCATACAGCAAATTCCCGTCGGCGATCTATTTGACATGTGGTAATACGAGTTTCCATGTTACTCTTTCCGCACATCTCACCCTCTCCTCCCCTCTCCCCATGTCCATAATCTGTTCTCAATGTCTGCCTCTCTATTGCTGCCCTGTAAATAAAGTCTTCAGTACCATTTTTCTAGATTCCAAGTATGTGCATTAGAATATGATATGTATCTTTCTCTTTCTGACTCACTTCCCTTTGTATAACAGGTTCTAGGTTCATCCACCTCATCAGAACAGACTCAAATGCCTTCCTCTTTATGGCTGAGTAATATTCCATTCTGCACATGTACCACATCTTCTTTATCCATTCATCTGTCAGTGGACATCTAGGTTGATCCCATGTTCTAGTTATTGTAAATAGTGCTGCAGTGAACAATGGGATACGTGTGTCTTTTTCAATTTTGGTTTCCTCAAGGTATATGCCTAGGGGTGAGATTGCTGGGTCATATGGTGGTTTTATTCCTAGTTTTTTAAGGAATCTCCATACAGTCTTCCATAGTGGCTGTATCAATTTACATTCCCAATAACAGTGCATGAGCATTCCCTTTTCTCTACACCCTCTCCAGCATTTGTTGTCTGCAGACTTCTTGATGATGGCCATTCAAACCGGTGTGAAATGATATCTCATTGTGGTTTTGATTTGTATTTCTCTAATAATGAACAACATTGAGCATCTTTTCATGTGTTTGTTAGTCATCTGTATGTTATCCTTGGAGAAATGTTTGTTTAGGTCTTTTTCCCACTTTTTGATTGGGTTGTTTGTTTTTCTGGTATTGAGTTGTATGAGCTGCTTGTATATTTTAGAAATTAATCCTTCGTCCGTTTCATTTGCTATTATTTTCTCCCTCTCTGAGGGTTGTGTTTTCACCTTGCTTATAGTTTCCTTTGCTGTGCAAAAGGTTTTAAGTTTAATCAGGTCCCACTTGTTTATTTTGGTTTTTATTTCCGTTACTCTAGGAGGTGGGTCATAGAGGATCTTGCTTTGATTTATGTCATCGAGTATTCTGCCTATGTTTTCCTCTAAGAGTTTTATAGTTTCTGGTCTTCAATCCATTTTGAGTTTATCTTTGTTTATGGTGTTAGGAAGTGTTCTAATTTCATTCTTTTACACGTAGCTGTCCAGTTTCCCCAGCACCATTTATTGAAGAGGCTGTCTTTGTCCCATTGTATTTTCTTGGCTCCTTTGTCAAAAATAAGGTACCCATAGGTGCATGGGTTTATTTCTGGGCTTTCTATCTTGTTCCATTGGTCTATTTCTGTTTTTGTGCCAGTACCATACTGTCTTGGTGACTGTAGCTTTGTAGTATAATCTGAAGTCAGGAAGGTTGATTCCTCCAGCTCTATTCTTCTTTCTCTATTCTGCTTTCACTATTTGAGGTCTTCTGTATTTCCGTATGAACTGTGAAATTTTTTGTTCTAGTTCTGTGAAAAATGCCATTGGTAATTTGATAGGGATCACATTGAATCTGTAGATTGCATTTGGTAGTGTAGTCATTTTCACAATATTGATTCTTTCTACCCAGGAACATGGAATATCTCTCCATCTGTTTATGTCATCTTTGATTTCTTTCATCAGTGACTTATAATTTTCTGTGTACCATTCTTTTGTCTCTTTAGGTAAGTTTATTCCTAGATATTTAATTCTTTCTGTTGCAATAGTGAATGGGATTGATTCCTTAATTTCTCTTTCTGATTTTTCATTGTTAGTAAATAGAAACGCAAGTGATTTCTGTGTATTGATTTTGTATCCTGCAACTTTGCTAAATTCAAGGATTAGCTCTAGTAATTTTCTGATACTATCTTTAGGGTTTTCTATGTACAGTATCATGTCATCTGCAAAGAGTGAGAGCTTTACTTCTTCTTTCCTGATCTGGATTCCTTTTATTTCTTTTTCTTCTCTGATTGCTGTAGCTAGGACTTCCAGAGCTATGTTGAATAATAGTGGTGAAAGTGGACATGCTTGTCTTGTTCCTGATCTTAGGGGGAATGCTTTAAGTTTTTCACCATTGAGAATAATGCTTGCTGTAGACTTATCATTTATGGCCTTTACTATGTTGAGGTAGGTTTCTTCTTTGCCCATTTTTTGAAGAGTTTTAATCATAAAAGAGTGCTGAATTCTGTCAAAGTTTTTTTCTGCATCTATTGAGATTATCATATGGTTTTTATCTTTGAATTTGTTAATATAGTGTGTCACATTGATTGATTTGCATATATTGAAGAATCCTTGCATTCCTAAAATAAACCCAACTTGATCATGTTGTATGAGCTTTCTGATGTGTTGCTGAATTCTGTTTGCTAGAATTTTGTTGAGGATTTTTGCATCTATGCTCATCAGTGACATTGGCCTGTAGTTTTCTTTTTTTGTGTTGTCTTTGTTTGGTTTTGGTATCAGGGTGACAGTGGCCTCGCAGAATGAGTTTGGAAGTGTTCCTTCCTCTGCAATTTTTTGGAAGAGTTTTAGAAGGATAGACATTAGCTCTTCTCTAAATGTTTGATAGAATTCTCCTGTGAAGCCATCTGTTCCTGGGCTTTTGTTTTTTGGGGAGATTTTTGATCACAGCTTTAATTTCAGTGCTTGTAATTGGGTTGTTCATAATTTCTATTTCTTTCTGGTTCAGTCTTGAAAGGTTGAACTTTTCTAAGAGTCTGTCCATTTCTTTCAGGTTATCCATTTTATTGCCATACAATTGTTCATAATAGTCTCTTATAATCCTTTGTATGTCTGCACTGTCTGTTGTAACCGCTCCTTTTTCATTTCTAATTTTGTTGATTTGATTCTTCTCTCTCTTTTTTTAAAATGAATCTAGCTAAAGATTTGTCAGTTTTATCTTCTCAAAGAACCAGCTTTTAGTTTTATTAATCTTTACTATTGTTTCTTTCATTTCTTTTTCATTTATTTCTGCTCAGATCTTTATGATTTCTTTCCTTCTACTAATTGGGAGGGGGGGTTGTTCTTCTTTTTCCAGTTGTTTTAGGGGCAAAGTTAGGTTGTCTGTTCAATGTTTTTCTTGTTTCTTGAGGTAGGATTGTATCGCTATCAACTTCCCTCTTAGGACTGCTTTTGCTGCATCCCATGGGTTTTGAATTGTCATGTTTTCACTGTCATTTGTTTCCATACATTTTTTAAATTTACCTTTTGATTTCTTCAGTAACCTGTTGGTTATTTAGAAATGTGTTGTTTAATCTCCATGTGTTTTTGTTTTTTACAGTTTTTTTTTTTTTCTTGTAAGTGATATCTAGTCTCTTAGCATTGGGGTCAGAGAAGATGCTTGATACAATTTCAATTTTCCTAAGTTTACTGAGGTTTGATTTGTGACCCAAGAGGTGGTCTATCCTGGAAAATGTTCCATGTGCACTTGAGAAGAAGGAGTATTCTTCTGCAATTGGATGGAATATCCTGAAGATATCAATGAGATCCATTTCATCTAATGTATCATTTAAGACTTGTGTTTCCTTATTAATTTTCTGTTTTGATGATCTGTCCATTGGTGTGAGTGGGGTGTTAAAGTCTCCTATTATTATTGTGTTACTGTCAGTTTCTCCTTTTATATCTGTTAGTGTTTGTCTTATGTATTGAGGTGCTTCTATGTTGGGTGCATAGATATTTACAAATGTTACGTCTTCCTCTTGGATTGACCCCTTGATCATTATGTAGCGTCTTTCCTTATCTCTTGTAGTCTTTATTTTAAGATCTATTTTGTCTGATATGAGGATTGCTACTCCAGCTTTCCTTTGCTTCCCATTTGCATGGAATATATTTTTCCATCCTCCCACTTTCAGTCTATATGTGTCTTGAGAGCTGAAGTGGGTTTCTTGTAGACAGCATATATATGGGTCTTGTTTTCATATCCATTCAGCCAGTCTGTATCTTTTGGTTGGAGCATTTAATCCATTTACGTTTAAAGTAATTATTGATACATATGTTCCTATTGCCATTTTCTTAATTGTTTGGGGTTGATTTTGTAGATCTTTTTTCTTCTCTTGTATTTCTTGACTATATAAGTCCCCTTAACGTTTGTTGTAAAGCTGGTTTGATGGTACTGAATTCTCTTAACTTTTGCTTGTCTGAAAAAGCTTTTATTTCTCCATCAATTTTGTATAAGATCCTTGCTGGGTATAGTAATCTTGGTTGTAGCTTTTTCCCTTTCAGTACTTTAAATATATCCTGCCATTCCCTTCTGGCCTGCAGAGATTCTGCTGAAAGATCAGCTGTTAAGCATATGGAGTTTCCCTTGTATGTTACTTATTGCTTCTCCCTTGCTGCTTTTAATATTCTTTCTTTGTGTTTAGTATTTGTTAGTTTGATTACTATGTGTCTTGGCATGTTTTTCCTTGGGTTTACTCTGTATGGGATTCTTTGTGCCTCTTGGACTTGATTCACTATTTCCTTTTCCATGTTGGGGAAATTTTCAACTATAATCTCTTCAAAATTTTTCTCATACCCTTTCTTTTTCTCTTCTTCTTCTGGGACCCATATAATTTGAATGTTGGTGCATTTGATATTGTCCCAGAGGTCTCTGAGACTGTCTTCAGTTCTTTTCATTCTTTTTACTTTATTCTGCTCTTCAGAAGTTATTTCCACCATTTTATCTTCCAGCTCACTGACTTGTTCTTCTGCCTCAGATATTGTGCTATTGATTCCTTCTAAAGTATTTTTAATTTCAGTAATTGTGTTGTTTGTCTCTGTATGTTTATTCTTTAATTCTTCTAGGTCTCTGTTAATTGATTCTTGTATTTTCTCCATTTTGTTGTAAGGTTTTTGATCATCTTTATTATCATTATTCTGAATTCTTTTTCAGGTAGCTTGCCTGTTTCCTCATTTATTTGGACTAGTTTGTTTCTTCATTTGTGTAGCATTTATCTACTTTTTCATTATTTTTTGTGACTTATTGTGTTTGAGGTCTCCTTTTCCCAGGTTTCAAGGTTGAATTGTTTCTTCCTTTTGGTTTCTGCCCTCCTAAGGTGGGTCCACTGATTTGTGTAAGCTTCCTATAGGGTGAGATTTGTGCTGAGTTTTTCTTTGTTTTTCCTCTGATGGACAAGGCTGAGTAAGGTGGTAATCCTGTCTGCTGATGATTTGGCTTGTATTTTTGTTTTGTTTGTTGTTTGGATGCAGCGTCCTGCACAGGGTGCTTACTGGTATTTGGGTGATGCCGGGTCTTGTATTCCACTGGTTTCCTTTGTGTGAGTTCTCACTATTTGATACCCCCTAGGGTTAGTTCTCTCGTAGTCTGGGGTCTTGGAGTCAGTGCTCCCACTCCGAAGGCTCAGGGCTTGATCTCGAGCTTTGTGTGGCTCTATATTATTATTTTCTGCTGGCCAGGTACCCCTGTCTGCTCTCAGCTGGTGTTCTGCATGTACTTCTGTGTCTGAAGGTGTATTGCTGATGTATCTGTGGAGAGAGATGTACTCCAGGTCCACCTACCCCTCTGCCATCTTGTTCTCCACCTGGCTGCTTAGTTTTGAACTGAGCTGGAAGCTATCAAGTTTCTGAAGAGATTATAGAACACCTATCTCAGCAGGGCTGGGTTTGTTGTTAATGAATCTCTACAAACAAAATCTGAGTCTGTCAACTAGTAGAAGTTTGCCTGTTCCTTTTCTCAACTGCCAAGTGCTGAGGCCAGCCAGACCACTGCAGGGAATCTTGAAGGAAAGAACCTCAGGACAAATGGTCCCAGCAGCTGCTAGGGTCTTGCCCCAGTATTCCTTGATCAGGATCAGCTAGCCACGAGCAACAAGTCTTCTGGCTGGCTAAGCCAAATTGATGCTGAGTCCAAGGTTGCTCTGCTCGCTGAATGACAAGCCAATGAATCTGAGAGACGAAGGGCTGCGATAAGAAAGAGACTTTATTTGGGGACCAACTGATCGAGAAGATGGCAGGCTAGCACCTCAAAAGAACCATCTTCCTTTAAAAAAAAATTCTTGGGTGATTTAATGTGCAGCCAGGATTAAGAAAAGCTTTGCTATCGCTGTTCAGTCACTAAGTCATATGTCCGACTCTTTGCAGCTCCATGAACTGCAGCATGCCTGGCTCCTCTGTCCTTCACTACATAAGAAAAACTAATTAAGGGTAAAACACAACCTTCAGAAAGAAGTAGCAACTGGAAACCAGAGGTATTTCCCTTCACGAGAACCTGAAAGAGATACACCTGAGAAGGAGACATCAGCTTGTCCTACCATCCTCCCTTAAACCTTAAGCAGAACTAGAAAATAAAGAGGAAAGCAAGAGGTTGCATTACTGGGCTTCCGACTGAGCCCCTCCCCCCACCCACCTGTGATATTCTCCCCCCACCCATCTCACCCCTGATATTCTGTGCTTCTTCAGTCTTTTACCAGGGATATATTTCAGACGTATTTCAGCAGGAAAAGACATCAGAACTCATTTCAAAAACACATGCTATTCCTACAAAACATGCCTTTCCTCTCCCCAAAAGACTTTCTTAATATATTTGGAGAGGTATCTTTTGCCAGAACAATATTCGATGGCTTCCTTTGTATTTTTTGAATATGTAATAAACACAATAAAAATTTCAAGCAGCGTAAAAGATTATACAATAAAAAGTAATTCTCATTTATCCCTGACCTCCCTGCTCTGCTCCCACTCAAGGCCCCTCCCCAGAAGCAATTACTTTTATTGGTTTCTTGGTATCTTTCCCCAGATAAACAAGCTGTGTCTTGCCTTTTTTCATTTAAGCACTAAATCTTGGAAATCATTCCATAACAGTACACACAGATCTACCCAACTGTACTAATTGGCTATGCCATCATGTATCTAACCCATACTGATGGACATTTAGATAGGTTCTTGTCTTAAACTGTTGAAGACTTTGAAAAAAAGGTCAACAAGTGTTAAAACAGGTGCTTCATCAGATGAGAACAGGCGAGGCTCAAATGTCACAGAGGAGAAGGGCGGGCTCCCCTGGAAGGCTGGGTGGAGGGAAGTGATCTCCCGCGGGCCCCCAACACAGCCCTGGCTGATCATGTGCATTTCTGCCCCCCAGGAGCCTCATGCCTCGGACCCTCGAGAGTCAGATCACACTGGAAAAGACCCCCAGCTATTTTGTCACTCAAGAGGCCCCTCGCCGGATCTTCAACATGTCCCGAGACACCAAGCTGATCGTGGTCGTACGGAACCCCGTGACCCGTGCCATCTCGGATTACACCCAGACGCTCTCCAAGAAGCCGGACATCCCTACGTTCGAGGGCCTCTCGTTCCGCAACCGCACGCTGGGCCTGGTGGACGTGTCCTGGAACGCCATCCGCATCGGAATGTACGCGCTGCACCTGGAGAGCTGGCTGCGTTACTTTCCGTTGGCTCAGATCCACTTCGTCAGCGGCGAGCGGCTCATCACCGACCCGGCCGGCGAGATGGGGCGCGTCCAGGACTTCCTGGGCATTAAGAGGCTCATCACGGACAAGCACTTCTACTTCAACAAGACCAAAGGATTCCCTTGCTTGAAAAAAACAGAGTCGAGCCTCCTGCCTCGATGCCTGGGCAAATCAAAAGGCAGAACTCATGTGCAGATCGACCCTGAAGTGATAGACCAACTCCGGGAATTTTATAGACCGTATAATGTTAAATTTTATGAGACTGTGGGGCAGGACTTCAGGTGGGAATGAGCCACGGAGACTCAAGGGCTCTTCCACTAGTCTCTTCCATGAGGTTTGCCCTGAGAGCCTCTGACCCTCTTCCCTCAGCGAATCCAGGCTACAGCCCCTGCTCCCCGCCTGGGTTCCATCCTCTTGGAATGGGGAAGCCCAGCTAAAGGCCAAAGCAAGGGGCGGGGAAGTCCCTGCCACTAGCTCTCCCCAGTCTGTCCAGGCAAAGTTGATCTATTTCTGGCACATCCGGTGAGTTCCTAATAGTTTCCCTTCAGCCCATATGAGGCCTTGGGAAGTTATCTTCGGAAACACAGATCTTCTGATTATAGATACGTATTATAAGTGGTGATGGTTCTGTTGCTAGGAACACAGCAGTCTGTCCCGTCACTGTCCACCCTGGAGTGGGCTTGTTAATTCCAAGTGGCATGTACCTCCCCTCTGAGCTTAACTCTCTGGAGCCGCCCTGGGTGATGGATGGGGACCAGCCTTGTCCTCCTGACCTTAGCAGGCTCGTGCAGAGATTGTGGAGCTGGAAGTGTTCCTCCTGGCCACTCTTAGGAGACAGACCCTTTGCTGATGAAATAAATCAGTGATTTCAAAGCCTGTGGTTTCAACTCTGCTTGAAGGGGAACTGTCTTTGAAAACCACCCTGTGATTCTCCCTGCTCCCTGTGGACAAAAGCACATAATTCTGCTGTTACGGGTACTGTCCTCACGCGAGCTTTCATGTTCAGCATGCAATGGAATCATGCTTGTCCATGTGAAATAAATACGGCTCTCTCGTGTCCTTATGGCTGGGCTTTCTCTGTGAGTCAGGCCTGGGCCATGGCTCATTCCTCCAGCTCCTCCCAGCAAGGTGGGGCTGTGCTGGGGATGGTGTGGGAGGGCAGTGAGAGGAAAAGCTAGGGGGTGGGGGAAGGAGAAGAGGTTCTTGCTGACAAAGGCTGGGGAGACCTGTAAGGGCATCCTCTTCCTGAAACATAGTCTGATGAAGTCCGTGTAAGCTTTACATCTGCAATGAAGCCAAACTAGAGGCTGACAGGACATCAGACATGTTTTTGCTTGGCCAGCTTGACATTTTGAAATAATTTCCCACATTACAAACTTGGGAGTGTTCATATAAAATATGGATTTCCAGCTTCTTAAAAAAATTTTTTTATTGGAGTATAGTTGATTTAGAGTGTTGTGTTCATTCCTGCTCTACAGCAAAATGAATCATATATATATGTGTGTGTGTGTATATATACATGCCCACTCTTTTTTAGATTTTTTTTCCCCATATAGGTCATTACGGAGTATTTGAATAGAGTTCCCTGTACTATACAGTAGGTACTTTTTACATATATATGTCAATCACAGTCTCACAACTTATCCCTCCCCCTATCATTTCCCCCAGTAACCATAAGATCGTTTTCTGCATCTATGACTATACTTCTGTTGTGTAAATAAGTTCATTTGCATCACATTTTAGATTACACATATAAGCAATATCATATATTTGTCTTTCTCTGTCCAACTTACTTCACTCAGTGTGACATGGAGACTTGGCCAGCTTCATGACTGCCACCTCAGATGGGACCTGCACTCCTCAATTTTTCAGACCCCAATTGGACCCCCTCATCATCATGTAAGGCATTGTAATGCCTTACAGTGACCCCTGTAAGGCATTTGAGTTCACAGGCCTGCTTTGAGTATGTACCATGGCCTCAGAATAAAGTCCGAATCCTCCAGCATGGTGCTTGGGACAACGCCAATGGCAGCTTTGGGATTACCTTCTCCCTCCTCACCTTCTGCTCCAGTCTTACAGAACTGTGTGCCTTTTCTTGACATTTTCTGTATCCATACCTTGCTTGCCCCCAGGCATCTGCAGCTAATGGAAACCCCTGCTCCCATAAGACTTCACTCAAGTGTCTCTGGCTTGATATTTGTGCAGCCATCCCCCACCAAGCTGAGTTATCTGCTTGCTCTTCTGCACGTGGTAGTTTGTGTACATCTCAGTTCTAGCTTTTATCACATTAGAGTATCATTACTTGTATAAATGCCTGTCTTGACCACAGACCCTGAACTCCCTGTGAGTCAAGACTGCATCTAGCAGGCACACAGCAAATGTTTGAGGGATGAATGTGTAAGTGGATGAGCGAATGTTTGAAGTCTGGTGACATGGACAGGAATGTCCCATGGAACTGGACTTCTGGGACACGTGCCAGATAGCTCCGCAGGACCCACGGGTAGCTGGGAAAGATTGCCGAACCTCCATGGGCCCCTTTGCCCTTTGTCTGCTTTGTCAGGCATTGTGGAAGGCTCCTGAAAATAAAAGTCTGACTTACAAGACTTGCAAAAGCCTGAGATATTAGCTCTGTGTCTTAGTACATTTTTCTACCCCAAGCATCTTAGGAAATGACTTAGGAAAGTCAAATGACAGAATATGGTACCAATCATCCATGATTCCAAGCATCCCCCATGGGCATGGAGAAGGGGGACAGAGGCCAGTGGGAGCTACCACCACCCAGAAACTGGGTACTGAACCTCTGGGGACCAGAAGAAGAATGAGTTGTATATGGACATTAGTGAATTGCCCTTGTACGTTCCCCTGCAAAAGTATTTGGTGTCCTGTGATCCTGACCAAGGTTGTAGCCAGAAAGAGACAGAATTACACTGGGACCCAGAGGAAATATCCAAGAAACTGTGAAATGTGCTTGTTTATCCTGATCAGGAATTAGAATTGATGAAATTTCTGAATTTTGTATGCACAAATGCAGCTTTATTCCTTTGCATTATAAGCATTCTCAGACCTCCCAGACTAAGTGGCCTCTAAGTATTAATGAATAGATCAGGATCTATTGTAATTAATGTATCAATTATCATATGCAAATAAAAGATGCGAAAGTACCTTAAAAATCCTAGTTTAAACAAGTGAAGTCAGGTGTATACTTGGATCTGTTCAGCAAACTCTGATTTTTAATCCAGTGCAAATATATCCTTTCACCCAGGCTGCCTGAGGGCAAACTTGCACAAGCTCCAAATTAGTGTGGTTTAAATAGATGAAGTCTGGCTATTCAAATCTGAAACAAAGAAGGCTCCTCCAGGCCTCTGTGTGTGTGTGTGTGTTTGAAGCCTGTTTTTCTCTCTCACTAACAGTACAGGGTGCACAGTAATTCCAAAATACCAGAGAATCAGGTTCCTTCCACCCTAGAGCCCGCAGTTCACGATGGCTTATTCCACTAGCATGACAGGAGTGTGGAAGTCACTGGAGATCACCCAAAAGAGAACACACAGAGCCTCCTGACACAAAACCACCATAGCGAATTTATTTTCAGGGCAGCAGTGGAGAAACAGACCTATGGACGTGGGGGGAGGGGAGGAGGGAGAAGAGGAGCTGTATGGAGAGAGTAACATAGAAATTTACAATACCATGTGTAAAATAGGCAACCAATGGGAATGTGCTGTATGACTCAGGGAACTCAAACAGGGGCTCTGTGACAGGCTGAAGGGTGGGATGAGGGGTGTCCCCATATTTGTCTTAAATAGTATGTGTTAGTCGCTCAGTCATATCTGACTCTTTGCGACTCCATGGACTGTAGTCCACCAAGCTCCTCTGTCCAGGCAAGAATATTGGAGTGGATTGCCATTTCATTCTCTAGGGCATCTTCCTGATGCCGGGATTGAACCCAGGTCTCCCACATTGCAGGCATATTCTTTACCCTCACCAGGGAAGCCACTTTCTTACATAAAGTGATATAAACACAAAACAGTAAGAGTGATGAGTCTTTTAGAGGATTCTGTGGGGGATCAAGGTTCCATTGATGCAAATGATAGCTATGACTTTATTCTTCCTAGAGCAACAGTCACCTGATTCTGGCATTGGCTGCAGGCAAATGATGCACCACTGATGTCACTAGTGAGCCTACTCAAGACAAGTATTCTATGACTTCAAGTAAAAGTAGACTCCTAATAAAGAAATTGGGCAAATGGTGGACAAAAGTGATCATTTATAATGAAAACAACTAAAATTTGTATTATTCTAAAAAACAAAATGTTGTTGAAATAACTACTGACAAAGCCAACAGTTTGTCTTCCTAAATGGTCCTCAGTTAATTAAAAATTCAGTAAATCTCCAAAATATTGTCATGGCCCTAACCTTAAAGATTCCAAAGTTAAAAAAATTCCAAAGTCCCTCTTTCACCTTGAAGGGTACATATCTGCATATCAAGTAACCAGATGTGTATAAGAGACAGGGGGTTGGGAGGGAGGTCCAGGAGGGAGGGGACATGGGTGTACCAATGGCTGATTCTTATTGATATATGACAGAAAACCACAAAATTCCGTAAAGCGATTATCCCTCAATTGAAAAAAATTTTGTTTAATGTTATATATTTTTTAAAAAACTTCCATAGCAAGGAGTCTTTGTTGGGAAGGCTCCAGGTGTGCCCTGGAGGTTGTTGGTTCAGGGAAGCTGGAGGCAGGCTAACTAGAAGGGAACATCTCATGTGATTGCAGTGCCTTCCATGTCTTATCAACCCTACAAAGCAAGTCTTGTTTCAAAGTGTAGTAAATACCAGACAGATGGGCGTGATGGTTAAAAGCAGGGACTGTCTGAGTTCTAACTCACTACTCCCTTACTCTGGGATCTTGGGCAAGTTATTTGAGGCTCACTGCTGCCAGTTCCCCCATCTGTGAAACAGAGGTGCTAATAATAGTACCAACATCATAGTGGTTTTATGAGGATTAGACATGTCAATTCATGTGAAGTTTGAGAATCACATTCAAAAGTGGTAACTGATATTGACATTATTCCTATCTTTGAGGTGAGGAAACTGAGGCTGAACAAAGTGAAGAAAGTCAAGTTCACACAAGTAACAGAGGTAGGAGTCAACCCAGGCATTCCTCTCAAGAGAGATGGGTGAGCGAATGAGTCCGGTGCAGTAATTGGAGAGAATGCAAGATGGAGGGTGGCATAAAGGAAGGTGGTGTTAACATAGTCAGCAAGGACTTCGTGAGAAAGAACATGGATCCCCCTCCTGCTCCATCTCCAATTATAAAATCTCACCACCTCTTGAATAAAGCTCAGCTCGTTTATTAGACACCACAGCTGTAATGACATTACATCTCCCAGGAACAAGAAGGACATTATGGGGTCTGGTCCTCAAATTTGGTAAAGAACCTGCTAGATGAAATACAGAAAAAGTAGGAATCGATGGGATTTCTTTTGTTCTGCAAATATTCACTGAACAATTTAGGCAGACACCGAGGATACACAATTGTGTGAACTTTTGTTCCTGTTTCCTCCTCGGAGCTCCCAGACTAGCGACGATGAGAGTCACGTAAACAATTGCTCTATAACATAATAAGCTGCAGCTATGTGATGAGTGCACAGAGAAGAGACGAGAACTTTCTGGAGGAAGCAGCAGTGGAGCCCTGTCTTAAAGAATGCTGAGGAGTTCACCCTTTGGAGAAGAATGTCATTTGCCAGTCTGAAATGCTGCAGGAACCTGTTTCTCTAGGTCAGGACAACCGAAAACAAGGATTAAGGGCACTGGGCTAAATTCCAGTCACTGGATTGGACCCTAGGCCTATCCACACCACATCCCAGTTCAAGGGTTAGTCTCAGTTTTTCCATAAGTTCAGGGTGGACCCCACACCTGCTTACCCAATACTAAGGGCAGAAATGCAAAGCCACTCTTTTTCCAGGATAAGATGAGCCGCTAGTCTGCTTAGATGCCTTCTATGGGAGACAAACGTCCTCTATTCCTCACTCCACCTCCCATTGCCCAGCCCTGGAGAACCAAAGAACCAATTCAGGTGGATAAATAGATGCCCCAAGGGGCCTCTCACACTTGAACAATGAATTTGGTTCTTGATAAAATTGGCTTCCTGATAAATAAGGAGAACATACTGCTTTTATCATTTGGGAGAAACAAGAAAAGAAGAAAGGAAAGAAAGGGAGAGGGAGGGAGGAAGGAAGGAAGGAAACATGCCTCAGCCTCCAAAACAGCTTAGAATGAAACGGAAATATGACTGCCATTTAGGAACTGTATGCCTGACTGCTTTTTATTGACAACAGTAGCTTAAATAAATTAGGGATTTATTTTCTCAAATTAAAGAAGTCTGGAGTTGGACAGTTTAGTACTGGTACAGCAGCTCTGTTAACAGGGATTCAGATGCCTTCTGTCTAGTATATCATCCTTAGTCTGTTGGCTTGTATCCTCATGGTCCAATATGGATGCTGGTGCTCCAGCCACCACATCTCCATTCCAGTCAGAAAGAAAGTAAAAAGAAAGTTAGAAAAACACTCTTGCTAATCAATTCAACCCCATCTGAGGAGATTTCCTAGATATTCTACCCAGTAACTTATACTACATCTCATGGACTACTGTTAGCTGAAAAATGGCCTAAGAAAATATAGTCTGTTAGCTAAACATATTACCTCCTTGACAGCCCAGGATTTTGACACTAAGGAAAAATAAGAGAATGGATACTGAGAAGGCAATTAACAATCTTCGTAACAATAGCCTCCAACAATTTGAAAAATCTGTCTCTTAGATTACTGATATATTCCAACAAGTCTTGAAAATCTCCCACAACCATCTTCCAATACCACCCACTTTGAGACCTTCTGTTTGTCTCCCTATTGCACTTGACGTCTCAAGGCAAATGTCTCCAGAATCAACTTCTCCCAGCCTGCATCTCCAGCTAGTAGATCAATTCTCTGAAGGGAGCATGGTGGACAATGAGGGGAATATCTGCTTTGTAGAATGTGCCAATTTCCCTGATGTAAATGCACCCACTGGAGGCAATTACAAGCTACTGATGTGACATCATTCAATGCAGTCCTGAACCGTCTCTCCAGAGACTGCCTCCTTAGCTCTGGAACACCACCACCATAAAATCTCTCATTCCTTGTCTACCCAACCAGGAAGCACTCGAGAAAATGAGGAGCCTTGGATTCTTGTTATGCACCACTGCCTGGATGAGACCTGAGCTGGGGACACCGGACTGTGATATTTTCAAAACTTCTAAAACAAGTCAGATTGCACTTTATTTGATGATGTGAGGCAGTCACGTCAGACAAGTTTTTAATTGACCTAAATTCAATTATACTCTGTCAGAGAGAGAAGAGGAGAGGTGATTCAAACAGTGAGCAATTCTATCTGTCACCTTGCTCCACGACAGTGACCATGAGAGGCTGCTGGGATTTTCCGTCCCCTCCATCCCCCTCCATGCCCATCACCACGTGTGAGCATTTGGCCTCTCTGATTGTGATGCTGATGTAGATTATTATTTATTCCTCACCCTCCACAGTCCCTAAAAATAAGCCAACTACTGTCTTAATTGTCCAAGTGGATAAATAAACAAATCCATAGCAATGATGGAAAATAAAAATGGTAGTGTTAGACTGGGGAAATTTCTGCAGGCAATTTGGCTTCCCTGCCTTTTTTAGCTTTAGAACCCACTCTCTGAGTGAGAGGCAACTCCTTTTACTTGCCTTCCTCACTTGGCATACAACCCTTGAGTACATGCATACACACACACACACACACACACACACACACACACTCAGGCTGCCTGAGAAGGGACAAGACCATGAGTGAAAGGTGGAAAAAAAAAAAAAAAAAGCAGGGCAAGACAGGAGAGCTGCCAGCAGTTATTTAATTCCTACATCCGCCTTTCTCCTGCTGGGGCCACACGGTTGGGGCCCCTCCCTCACTCTGCAGAGGGTTTGGCGGAATCGCACCCAGTGGGCATGTGTGTGACTGACACTTATTTCACTCCTATGTCCCTTGGAGGATGGGAGACGAGTCTGTGTGACTGACACGTGTCAGGCTGATCCATGTCTAACCGCAACATGATTGATGACGCATGGCTAATTGGATCACGGCTGACTGACACATGCTTTGTGGGCATGGCCCGTCCAGCACACCTCAGCTTGTCTGAGGAACACCAGTCTGATTGACACAGGCTCAGCCCTGCTGTGGAGCTGGCATCTTGCCTGCAGTCCTGCCCTTGGGCTTCTGGAGAGGGGCTCTTCTCCCCACTAAGCCTGAAACAAAGAATGCATTTGCAGCTTGGCTGCAGCAGCTCCTCAGCCCCTGGCTGTCCTTCCATGCTGGGCATCTGGCTCTGTCAGAGCCCAGTATGAGCCCTGTAGTTCACCCGGATGAACTACAGATGAACTACAGGTTCACAGATGAACCTGGTCCCAGTGGGGTCCATTCTAGGCTTCTCAAGTGGCTTTTCAAGGCACCTTATGCCACCTTCAGAGTCTTGAACCCTCTTTCCAGAGGCTGCAGCCACTCAGAGCCCTTGGGCAAAGGTCCAGCAAGAGAACTCAAGTAACATGGAGACATGAAGATAAAATGGCAGAGGCAAAATATCCAGGGAAACAAAGATATTTATACAGGACTTCATCTTTCTCCTGCCTTTGAATGATATTAACCTGACTTATAAACTTGTTTAAGGGCACAAAGTCCTTTCATATACTTTACATAATTTTCTCTTTATAATAACTAAGATTTGTATTTCTGCTTTGCAGAGGGAAAAAATTGACACCCAAAGATTTTTTTAAGCTAGTTGTCTAGGGTCTCACAGCCAGGACTCAAATCTATAATTCTCACTCCAATTCCCTGTTTGTGAGGAAGAGACTTATGCTGCAGTATGAAAATTTAAATCATCTTTTAGGAAGAACTTGACATCAACAAAGGCTGTTAGACCTGGGAATGAAGAAAAGACATGTGGTGGCTTTTAGCTAACATTCTTTAAGTGCAGGAAAATGATATCTGAGAAATGAAGATAAGATCACCGTCAAGTCTGAGTGTTTTGTCTGTGACAACAAAGGCTTGGGATTTGACCCAAGCCTTCCCTTGAAAATTAAACTAACTTTGGAGAGTTGAGTTGCTGCAAGGATCAACATAAAATTTCAGGTCAGAAGTTAAACTATCAAGAGAAAGATAGAATCATATCAAGAAATGTTTGTGATAAATGTTCCATGATGATTGAGCTCAAACATGGCTCTGTGTTTCTGAACAGTCAAGGCAAAGAGAACAACAGATGGGTGATGTGCTTTATATGACCTAATGCTGTGAGCTCAAAGGAGAGAGAATCAGTTTCCTAGGGGAGAGTTAGTGGTCAATAAAACATATTCTTGATAATTACTTTTACAGTAACTCCTGGAATATCCCCTCCCCATATTTGTCTTAAATAGTATGTGTTAGTCGCTCAGTCATATCTGACTCTTTGCGACTCCATGGACTGTAGTCCACCAAGCTCCTCTGTCCAGGCAAGAATATTGGAGTGGATTGCCATTTCATTCTCTAGGGCATCTTCCTGATGCAGGGATTGAACCCAGGTCTCCCACATTGCAGGCATATTCTTTACCCTCACCAGGGAAGCCACTTTCTTACATAAAGTGATATAAACACAAAACAGTAAGAGTGATGAGTCTTTTAGAGGATTCTGTGGGGGATCAAGGTTCCATTGATGCAAATGATAGCTATGACTTTATTCTTCCTAGAGCAACAGTCACCTGATTCTGGCATTGGCTGCAGGCAAATGATGCACCACTGATGTCACTAGTGAGCCTACTCAAGACAAGTATTCTATGACTTCAAGTAAAAGTAGACTCCTAATAAAGAAATTGGGCAAATGGTGGACAAAAGTGATCATTTATAATGAAAACAACTAAAATTTGTATTATTCTAAAAAACGAAATGTTGTTGAAATAACTACTGACAAAGCCAACAGTTTGTCTTCCTAAATGGTCCTCAGTTAATTAAAAATTCAGTAAATCTCCAAAATATTGTCATGGCCCTAACCTTAAAGATTCCAAAGTTAAAAAAATTCCAAAGTCCCTCTTTCACCTTGAAGGGTACATATCTGCATATCAAGTAACCCCACAGCTTGGGTGGCCCATCATGTTCCCAATAATATATTTTCATATGTATTACCAACTTCAGTTTGTGAAGTTGAACCATGTGAAAATGCCAACATTCACCTGCAAAAAATGGCAGTCTTACATGGTTCGACCCAATAGAGATTTGTAGAAATTTAGAGGAAATAGTGAGCTAGCTACTTGTAATGTCTCGATTATTTTACTTCCTCAGATGTATTTAAAATCACATTATCTGGACAGTTATAAGGATTCAAAATACTGCTTTGTTCCCCTTCTGGTATCTTCATGAAATGATATTATTTAAATTCTTCTCATTAATTGTTGGCATCAAGACCTCATTTGAGAGCGAAAAAGTTGGCTTAAAGCTCAACATTCCAAAAACAAAGATCATGGCATCCGGTCCCATCACTTCATGGGAAATAGTTGAGGAAACAGTGGAAACAGTGTCAGATTTTATTTTGGGGGGCTCCAAAATCACTGCAGATGGTGACTGCAGCCATGAAATTAAAAGACGCTTACTCCTTGGAAGAAAAGTTATGACCAACCTAGATAGCATATTCAAAAGCAGAGACATTACTTTGCCGACTAAGGTCCGTCTAGTCAAGGCTATGAGATGTGTATAAGAGACAGTTCTTATTGATATATGACAGAAAACCACAAAATTCCGTAAAGCGATTATCNAAAATCACTGCAGATGATGACTGCAGCCATGAAATTAAAAGACGCTTACTCCTTGGAAGAAAAGTTATGACCAACCTAGATAGCATATTCAAAAACAGAGACATTACTTTGCCGACTAAGGTCCGTCTAGTCAAGGCTATGGTTTTTCCAGTAGTCATGTATGGATGTGAGAGTTGGACTGTGAAGAAGGCTGAGCGCCGAAGAATTGATGCTTTTAAACTGTGGTGTTGGAGAAGACTCTTGAGAGTCCCTTGGACTGCAAGGAGATCCAACCAGTCCATTCTGATGGAGATCAACCCTGGGATTTCTTTGGAAGGAATGATGTTAAAGCTGAAACTCCAGTACTTTGGCCACCTCATGCGAAGAGTTGACTCAGTGGAAAAGACTTTGATGCTGGGAGGGATTGGGGGCAGGAGAAGAAGGGGACGACAGAGGATGAGATGGCTGGATGGCATCACTGACTCGATGGACGCGAGTCTGAGTGAACTCCGGGAGTTGGTGATGGACAAGGAGGCCTGGCGTGCTGCGATTCATGGGGTCGCAAAGAGTCGGACACGACTGAGTGACTGAACTGAAGAGGGGAAACAAACTTACCACAAGAAATAAGAAAAACCACAAATAAACACCCTAATGTTACACCTAAAGCAACCAGAGAAAGGATAAAAGAAAAAGCTTGTTAGTAGAAGGAAAGAAATCATAAAGATAAGAGCAGAATAAATGAAACAGAAATGAAAATAGAAAATATCAATAAAACTAAAAGCTGCTTCCTAAAAAGATTTTTTTAATCGATAAAACTTTAGCAAACTCATCAAAAAAAGAGGGATCAAGTCAGTAAAATTGCAAATGTGAAAGGAGAAGCTACAATATACATTGCAGAAATACAAAGGATTATAAGAGACTACTACAAGCAACTATATGCTAATAAAATGGACAAAATGACAGAAGTGGGCAAATTCTAAAAGCATATATACTGTCTCCCAAGACTGAATCAGGAAGAAATAGAAAATATGAACTGAGCAATCACAAGCACTGAAATTGAAACTGTGATTTTAAAAATTCCCAAGAAACAAAAATCCTAGACATGAAGCTTCACAAGAAAAGTTTATCAAAAGCTTAGAGAATAGTTAACACCTATCCTTCTGAAATGATTCTTTAAAAAAAACTGCAGAGGAAGGAATATGCCAAAATCATTCTACGAGGCCATGAGCACCCTGATACCAAACATTACAAAGATATTACACACAAAAAAAAGAAAACCACAGGCCAGTATCAGTGATGAATGTAGACACAAAAATCATCAACAAAATGCTAGCAATTCAAATCCAACAAATGCCACATTAAAAGGATCATACACTAACGATCAACTGGAATTTACCTTAGGAATGCAAAGATTTTTCAGTATCTCCACAAATCAATGGGATATACCATATCAACAAACTGAATAAAAAGTACATGATTATCTCTAATAGATTCAAAAAAGCTTCTGACAAACTTCAACACCCATTTTTACTTTAAAAAAAAAAAAACCTCTCTATAAAATGGGCACAGAGGGATCATATATCAATATAATAAAGGCCTTCTATGATAAACCAACAGCTAACATCATACTCAATGGTGAAAATCTGAGAGCATTTCATATAAGATCAGAAATGCGAAAGGATGTCCACTCTCCCAATTTTAATTCAGGATAGTTTTGGCAGTCCTAGCCAGGGCAATCGGAGAAGAAAAAAATAAACAAACAGAATCCAGATTGGAAAAGACTTAAAACTCTGTCTTAACTTCCCTGGTGGTCCAGTGGTTAAGAATTCACCTGCCAAGGCAGGGAACAAGGGTTTGATCTCTGGTTCAAGGAGAATCCATGCCGTGGGACAACTAAGCCCAGGTGCCACAAGTCCTGGGCCCAAGTAGCCCAACTACTGAAGCCTGCATGTTCTAGAGCCTGTGCTCCACAACTAGAGAAGCCACCACAGTGAAAAGCCCGTGCACCTCAACTGGAAGCGGACCTGCTCATCCCAACCACAGAAAGCCTGTGGGAAACAGTGAAGACCCAGTGCAGCCAAAAAGAAAGAAATGAGTAAACAAATTTAAAAAGAGTTTGCAAATGAAATGATACTTACTATACAAAGAAAATTCTAAAGATGCTACCAGAAATCTACTAGAGTTCATCAATGAATTTGGTAAAGCTGTAGCATACACAGAAATTTACTGCATTTCCATATGCTAACAACAAAAGATAAAAAAATAATCCCCGACTACTCTGGTGGTCCAGTGGTTGGGAGTCTATGAGCCAATGCAGGGGACATGGGTTCGATCTATGGTCCAGGAAGACCCCACATGCTGAGGGGCAACTAAGTTCATGCACCACAACTACTGAGTTTAGGCTCTTGATTCTGCAAGGTACAACTACTATGACCATGCACAGAAATTACTGAAACCCATGCAGAGCAACCACTGAAGCCCGTCCACTCTAGGGCCTGTGGGCCACAACTACTGACCCTTTGCACTGCAGCCACAGAAGCCTATGCACCTAGAACCAATGTTCTCCAACAAGAAGCCACTGCAGTGGGAAGGCTGTACACTGTAAGAATAGCCTCCACTCATTGCAACTAGAGAAAACCCACACATTGCAATGAACACCAAGCACAGCCCAAAATAAATAGGATTTTCAATAAAGGAATAAAATTTGATTTCAAAAAATTTTAAATAAACAATACCATTTATCATCACATCAAAAAGAATAAAAGATCTAGAAAAAACTCTCTTAAGGAAACAAAAGACCTGTACACAGAAAACTATAAGACACTGAAGACAGAGATTAAAAATGGCAGAAACATATGGGAAAGATTTACAATGTTCTTGGACTGGAAGACTCAATATTGTCCAAATGACCGAAGCCAATCTAGATATTTGATGCAATTCCTATCAAATTACCAATGGCATTTTTCACATAACTATTAATATAACAACAACAACAAAAAAACTTAAATTTGCATGAAGACACAAAAGATCCTGAAGTCGAATCAATCTTAAAAAACAAAACGGACCTGGAGGAATCAGGCTCCCTACCTCAAGGCTATACTATAAAGCTAAAGTCAATATCAAAACAGTATGGTATGGGCACAAAAATACAAATATAAATCAATGGAACAGGATAGAAAGGCTAAACTCATGCACCTGTGGTCACATAATCTATGACAAAGCAGATAAGAACATACAATGGAGAGAAGACAGTCTCTTCAATAGGCAGAGCTGGGAAAATTGTAAAGCTACATGTAAAAGAATAAAATTACAACGCTCTCTAATACTATACACAAAATGAAAACAGATTAGAGATCTAAATGTAAGACCAAATAGTATAAAACTACTAGAGGAAAACATAGGCAGAACGCTCTTTGACATAAATCACAGCAGTATCTTTTCCAACCCATTTCCTAGAGAAATGGAAAACAAACAAACAAACAAACAAATGGGACCTGATTAAATTCAAAAGCTTTTGCACAGCAAAGGAAACCATAAACAGAACAGAAAGTCAAACCACAGAATGGGAGAAAATATTTGCACAGGATTCAACTAACAACGGATTAGTCTCCAAAATTCACAAAGCAGTTCATGTGGCTCAGTATTAAAAAAAAAAAAAGACCAAGGAACCCAATCAAAAAATGGGCAGAAGACCCAAACAGGCAATTCTTTCTCCATAAAAGAGAGATCACCAACAGGCACATGAAGCAACGCTCAACATTTCTACTTATTAGAAAAATGCAAATGAAAACTACAGTGAGAAATCACCTCATACCAGTGAGAACTGCCATCCTCAAAAACCTACAGTGAATGTTGGAGAGGGTGTGGAAAAAAGGGAACCCTCCTACAGTGGTGGTGGGAAGGTAAATTGGTACAGCCACTATGCAGAACTGTATGGAGGTTCCTTAAGAAACTAAACAGTACCATATGATCCTTAAGACCGACCTTAAGACCTGGATCATCTACCATATGAAATTCAGGTGATTTCTGGATCACCTACCATATGATCCAGAAATTCCAATCCTGGGCATGTATCTGGAGAAAAATATGGTTTGAAAGGATACTGGCATGCCAACATTCATAGCAGTGTTGTTAACAATAGCCAAGATATAAAACAACCTAAATGCCCACTGACAGATGAAGAGATAAAGAAGATGTGGTACCAAAACACAGATTATTCAGTCATTAAAAAGAAGGAAATAATGCCATTTGCCACAACATGGACAGAGGTGGAGATTATCAGATAAGTGAAGTCAGACAGAGAAAGACAAATATCAAATAATATTGTATGTTGAATCTAAAAAAAATAGGATACAAATGAACTTATCTAAAAAACAGAAACAGACTCACAGACTTAAGAGAATGACCTTCTGGTTCCCAGCAGGGAAGGGTGGGAGAGGGACAGAATGGGAGTTTGGGGCTGACATGTACACACTGCTATATTTAAAACAGATAGTTAACAAAGACCTACTGCATAGCACAGGGAACACTGCTCAATATTCTGTAAAAATCTAAATGGGAAAGAACTTGAAAAAGTATGGGCTTCCCTGGGAGTTCAGACAGTAAAAAATCTGCTTGCAATGCAGGAGACCTGGGTTCAGTCACTGGATCATGAAGATCCCCCGGAGAAGGAAATGGCAGCCCACTGCAGTATTCTTGCCTGGAAAATGCCATGGACAGAGGAGCCTGGTGGGCTACACGGAGTTGCAAAGAGTCAGACACGATTAAGCAGCTAACACATACATTTACTGAGAAAGTATAGATACATGAACAATATATATAACCTAATCACTTTGCTGTATACCTGAAACTAATACAACATTGTTAACAACTATGCTCTAATATAAAATAAAAATTACAAGAAAACTTAAGAGGATTGAAATCATATTAAGCATACTTTGTGACCACAATGGAATAAAGAAGAAATTAGTTACATGTAGAAAACTGGAAAATTTACAATTTGCAGAGATTAAACCACATATGTTATTAAATAAATAATGTCAAAGAAATTTTTTAAAAATACCTTGAGGCAAGTGAAAATAGATATGCAACATGTCAAATTTTATGAGATACAGCAAAAGCAGTTTTAGGTGGGAAGTTTACTGAGATAAATGCTTACCTCAAGAAACAAGAAAAAAATCTAACTTTACACCTAAATTAATTAGAAAGAGTAGAAAGAAATGAAGCCAAAAGTTAGTAGATGGAAGGAAATAATAAAGATTGGGGCAGTAATGAGGCACAGACTAAAAGGAGAGTAAGCAAGATTAATGAAATGAAGAGGTGAATCTTTGAAAAATGACACTGAGAACTGTTTTGGCTAGACTCACCAAAAGGGGGAAAAAAGACAGAGGACTCAAACTTAAAAAAAGAAATGAAAGAGGTGCTCTATCTTCTTTTATGAAACACCAAGGATCATAAGAAACTACTATAACCAAAGATATGCCAACAAACTGGACAACCTAGAAGAAATGGATAAGTACCTAGAAACAACCTATCTAAATAGTCAAACAAGACAAAATAGAAAATCTGAATAGATAGATTACTAAAGAGATACAAGTAATCAAAGCTCTGCCAACAAACAAAATACAAAACCTAATGCTTCATTGGTGAATTCTATCAACTATTCAAAAAAGTATTAATGCCAAACCTTCTGACACTCTTCGAAACACCAGAATTGGGGGCAAGGGGAAGGGAACTCTTTCAAATACATTTTATGAGACCAGCATTATCCTCATACTAAAATCAGACAAACATGCCACAAAGAGAAAACTGCAGGCCAATATCCCTGATGGACACAGATGTAAAAATCATCAAACAACAAGGAAAATCAAAGATCCTGCATGCTGTAAGACCTGGCACAGCTAAATAAATAAATGAATAAACAAATACATACAAAATTAAACATCCATAAATGATAAATATTCCCAACTTAGCAGTTATAGAGGGAACTTACTGCAACACAGAATAGGCCATGTATGACAAGCCTATGGGCTTCCTAGGTGGCACTACTGGTAAAGAATCTGCCTGCCAATACAGGAGATATAAGAGAGGAAGGTTCCATCCCTGGGTGGGTAAGATCCTCTGGGGTAGGGCATGGCAACCCATTCCAGTATCTTTGCCTAGAGAATCCCCATGGAAAGAGGAGCCTGGCAGGCTACAGTCTACAGGGTCGCACATAGTTGGACAAGACCCAATCAACTTAGCATGCACAAATGCGTGACAAGCCTACAGCTACCATTATACTTCATTGTGCACAGCTGAAGCCTTTTCTCTAAGATCAGGGACAAGACAACAAGGCTCACTATTGTCATTTTTTATTTAAGATAGTACTGAAAATCCTAGTCAGAACAATTAATCAAAAATAAACATACAAACAAAAGGCATCCAAACTGAAAAGCAGCAGTAGCAGCAGCAGCAGCAGCACTATCACTGTTTGCAAATGACATGATCTTATACATAGAGAAAACCCTAAAGATTCCAACAAAAACTTTTGACTACTAAACAAACTTTAAAAAATTGTTAAACTAAGAAAGGGACTATAAGAGACAATAAACCTAAAGTACTTAGCACAGTATCTGCACTATATAAGATGTTCAGTTAGTATACTCTCTTACTTTAAGCATTCATTTTTGGATAGATTATTCTGCAATTTCGGAGGCAAGCTAAGAGCTCTAATTTCTTACCTGACTTCTACTGGACTCCAGATTCCTACTTGTGCATGTTGCCAGGTTAATGCTCTTTGCAGAATGAGATCAGTCACCTCTATTATTCCAGAATTGTGGAAAGTCATGCCAGCAACTTTCCCATCACCTAGACCTTTAGCTTCCACATCCAGAGTGGAGCTGATCAAATACAACAGCAGTAAGCATCTGTGCCCCAAAAGCCTAGAACCTGTCACAGGGAAAAGCTATGGCCATAAAGAATTCATTCTTAGAGAAGTCAAGCAGGAACCAGCAAACTGTCTTATTCTTATATGTATGGATTAATGGCTTAAAGAACATCTCATCTTATCTTCTTCAATCTTTTCAATTTTATCCCTGCACTATTTTATGATACCAAACAGATAGGAACATTAGCCTTCTCTGTATCATTCCAAGAAGATACAGAAGCAGGTAGAAATGAAGAATGAAAAACAATCTATCTAAAAATAACAAAATATTTATAGCTTTTATGACATAGTAACATTACAGCTCACTCAAAATTAACCTGGGAGTTGGGATTTCATGGGTGTAGGACACTAACATTGCCTGGGAGCACTTAACAGAGAGCCTTCCAACCAGCAAATGTTTTCTAAGTAACTGGTCTGTGTATTTAAAAACATTTAAGACTGGTGTTGTTTTTTTTTTTTTTTTTTTTGCAGAGTGGATTGCAGAGTCTAAATAAATAAAATCTAATCTGATGAGGGACCAGAGAAGCCAAGTATGTAACAGGATGGTTTGGTTGTCTTTTATTTTTTTGTCTCATTTTATTTTATCTAATATTCAGCAGACTATGAATCAAAATAAAATGGAGAAAAAACCTGTGTGGTAGTCCAGTGGTTAAGAATCTGCCTGCCAATGCAGGGGACACAGGTTCCATTCCTGGTCCAAGACGATTCCACTGTCTCAGGGCAACTAAGCCCATGCGCTGCAACTACTGAGCACACACTCTAGGGCTGGAGAACTACTGAAGCCTGTGCTCCACAGTAAGAGAAGACACTGTTAGGAGAAGCCCACACACTGCAAACAGAAAGTAGTCCTCACTCTGCACAGGTAGAAAAAGCCTGTTCACAGAAACAAAGCCTGTTCGCAGCCAAAAATAAATTAATTAAATAAAATGAGAAAAATTGAACATAAACATGGTTAAATTTAGCAGAGAAAATTTGAGTCAAAAGAGGGGAAATAAAGCTGAGGCTACTAAAACTGAGGAGTCACTAAAGGAACATCTGCATACCAAAAATGTAGAATGTAACAGAAACCTAGGATTCCAGTGACCATAGGTAAAAGTCTTTCTCAAGATTTAAGAGGAGGGAGTGGGGAAAAGGTAGAGAGAGAGAGATACTTTACTTCCCTTTTAATAAGCATTTCAAGCTTAATTATAAAAATCTTAGGATGTATTTGGTCTAAGTAACATATGAAACTATGGAAAAAGTTAACACACAAGTTATTATAAATAAATATGTACTTTCAGAAACATAAACCTTTCAAAATTGCATAAAAATAAAACTCGTTGTGATGTCCAGTGACACTCTGTCTCTAGATGGCAGCCTGTACTTTGTAACATTCTTTGTTAAGAAAAAAAAGTTTATATACGTCTTCCTCTGTAAATATAGAAGGTAAGGGAAACATCAAAATAAATGCTCAAAAAAAAAAAAAAAAATCACACATCGGCATATGGCATGATGAGTACCAAGTCTTTCAAAACTGAATACAATATATTTCAAACATATCAAGAACAAATAATTTTACTAAAATATTAGAATTTGAAAATTTGGAGCTTGTTTGAGCCATGCTAGTATAGCACAGGGCCAAAGCAAAGCAATGTCCCAGAGCTATAATATTTCAAACTATTTTCACCAAACCTTCAACAATATTGTAATAACTTCATCTTCAGTGCTGTTCATACACACAAGAATTAAAGAAAAGCGAGGAAAATAAACATTTTTTAAATGCCTGTCTGCTACTTGAGGCTTTATTACTAATATTATTAACGTAATTCAAGACAGACAGGTTTTCTTAATCCATAGCACATGGATTCTTACGTATCTATGAACCTTTTGAAACTATATAAAAATTTCTCTCGATGTACCTCTGTAGAGAAAGGTCCAAACTTTTCAGGATATTATTACAGGAATTTGAGAAATCAAAAAAAGTAAAAATTATTCATTGTAGAAAAAATACTAAAGATTTTTCTTCTTAGAAAAAGAAACAGAGAAATAAAACAGTGACAGTAAAGAATAGCTCGAGAGAAAATTCACCCTTCATAATATGGTACAGAACAGCAAAGACTAGACTTTAAAATGGAGAGAAGAAAAGGCTGAACTCTTTCCCATCCTAATAAAACAAGCCACGAGTGAAATAATATTGTTTAAAGAGAACCCCTGTCATCTCTAAATGGCAAAGGAAAAAGCACAAGGGAATCTGCACATTACATTAATCCATAAATAGTGAAAATTTTATTTACCAATTATCCAATTTACAGAAAATGCTACGTATTTCATTCCAGCTACATAATATAAGATTTAAACATTTGAGATTATGTAGGATTATCTGGCAGTTTCTTATCCAACTTCATGTAAATAACCAAGGCCTGTTTGTTTAAACTGTGTTTCAAAGCTTTATCTATCAGTTCAGTTCAGTCGCTCAGTCATGTCCGACTCTTGGCGACCCCATGAATCGCAGCACGCCAGGCCTCCCTGTTCATCACCATCTCTCGGAGTTCACTCAGACTCACGTCCATCGAGTCAGTGATGCCATCCAGCCATCTCATCCTTGGTCGTCCCCTTCTCCTCCTGCCCCCAATCCCTCCCAGCATCAGAGTCTTTTCCAATGAGACAACTCTTCGCATGAGGTGGCCAAAGTACTGGAGTTTCAGCTTTAGCATCATTCCTTCCAAAGAAATCCCAGGGTTGATCTTCAGAATGGACTGGTTGGATCTCCTTGGAGTCAAAGGGACTCAAGAGTCTTCTCCAACACCACAGTTCAAAAGCATCAATTCTTTGGCGCTCAGCTTTCTTCACAGTCCAACTCTCGCATCCATACATGACCATGTGTGATTAATACATAATAAATTTACTGCTTATTTTTAAATAAAGTATTTTTAGAACAGTTTAGCTATACAAAATAAAGTTGTGAAGACAGTACAAGGAACCCCCACATATATTGGATCTAAATAGACCTGTTATTAACACCTTACTATTTGTATATGTTACAATTAATGAACCACTATTGATACATTTAAAAAGTCCATATTTAATTCAGATTTTCCTATTTTTTTTTTAAATGATCTGTTCTAAAAGCCCACCCAAGGGCTCTTAAACATATTCACGTCATGTCTCCCTAAGCTCCTCTTGGCTGCAACAGTTTTTATTCTTTCCTGGTTTATGGTGACCTTGAAAATTTTAAGGAATTTGGACAGCATTCTTCACAGTTCAACTCTCACATCCATACACGACCAGAGGAAAAACCATAGCCTTGACTAGACAGACTTTAGTCGGCAAAGTAATGTCTCTGCTTTTCAATATATTATCTAGGTTGGACATAACTTTTCTTCCAAGGAGTAAGCGTCTCCTAATTTCATGGCTGCAGTCACCATCTGCAGTGATTTTGGAGCCCCCAAAAATAAAGTCTGACACTGTTTCCCCATCTATTTCCCATGAAGTGATGGGACTGGATGCCATGATCTTCGTTTTCTGAATGTTGAGCTTTAAGCCAACTTATTCACTCTCCTCTTTCACTTTCATCAAGAGGCTTTTTAGCTCCTCTTCACTTTCTGCCATAAGGGTGGTGTCATCTGCATATCTGAGGTTGTTGATATTTCTCCCGGCAATCTTGATTCCAGCTTGTGTTTCTTCCAGTCCAGCGTTTCTCATGATGTACTCTGCATAGAAGTTAAATAAGCAGGGTGACAGTATACAGCCTTGACGTACTCCTTTTCCTATTTGGAACCAGTCTGTTGTTCCATGTCCAGTTCTAACTGTTGCTTCCTGACCTGCATACAGATTTCTCAAGAGGCAGGTTAGGTGGTCTGGTATTCCCATCTCTTTCAGAATTTTCCACAGTTTATTGTGATCCACACAGTCAAAGGCTTTGGCATAGTCAATAAAGCAGAAATAGATGTTTTTCTGGAACTCTCTTGCTTTTTCCATGATCCAGCGGATGTTGGCAATTTGATCTCTGGTTCCTCTGCCTTTTCTAAAACCAGCTTGAACATCAGGGAGTTCACGGTTCACATATTGCTGAAGCCTGGCTTGGAGAATTTTGAGCATTACTTTACTAGCGTGTGAGATGAGTGCAATTGTGCGGTAGTTTGAGCATTCTTTGGCATTGCCTTTCTTTGGAATTGGAATGAAAACTGACCTTTTCCAGTCCTGCGGCCACTGCTGAGTTTTCCAAATTTGCTGGCATATTGAGTGCAGCACTTTCACAGCATCATCTTCCAGGATTTGAAACAGCTCAACTGGAATTCCATCACCTCCACTAGCTTTGTTCATAGTGATGCTTTCGAAGGGCCACTTGACTTCACATTCCAAGATGTCTGGCTCTAGATTAGTGATCACATCCTCATGATTATCTGGGTCGTGAAGATCTTTTCTGTACAGTTCTTCCGGGTATTCTTGCCACCTCTTCTTCATATCTTCTGCTTCTGTTAGGTCCATACTATTTCTGTCCTTTATCGAGCCCATCTTTGCATGAAATGTTCCCTTGGTATCTCTAATTTTCTTGAAGAGATCTCTAGTCTTTCCCATTCTGTTGTTTTCCTCTATTTCTTTGCATTGCTGAAGAAGGCTTTCTTATCTCTTCTAGCTATTCTTTGGAACTCTGCATTCATATGCTTATATCTTTCCTTTTCTCCTTTGTTTTTCACCTCTCTTCTTTTCACAGCTATTTGTAAGGCCTCCCCAGAAAAACATTTTGCTTTTTTGCATTTCTTTTCCATGGGGATGGTCTTGATCCCTGTCTCCCATACAATGTCAGGAACCGGATTCAAAGGGCCTAAATATTCTCAAGCACAGTTTTGTAAAATCCCTCTTATAAAATTTTTATGGGCCAT
The DNA here is from genome assembly GCA_006410675.1 of Oreotragus oreotragus. Lineage (NCBI taxonomy): Eukaryota > Metazoa > Chordata > Mammalia > Artiodactyla > Bovidae > Oreotragus > Oreotragus oreotragus. The sequence goes on from SJYX01006915.1 coordinate 114,605, forward strand.
TAAAACTTTCTCAACTTATCTTTGTCTAAAAGGCCTTTTCCTTATTTTATCAAACTTAGGTATGTGATCAAAGAGAGAAAAAACTCACTGGTTTTAATAAGAGTCCCAAAAAGTTTGTCTTAAAGTGAATTCCTCAGTACTTTTTTTTTTTTAGTATTTTCTTAAAATATACATTTTATTTCAGAATAGTTTAGGCTGACAGAAAAGTTATGAACACAATACACAGGTTGTCATATACACCACAACCAGTTTCTCCTACTGTTAGAATGTGATGTTAGTATGGCATATCTGAAACAATAAGCCAATATTGATAACATTACTATTTTCTGACTAACATTATTTTATTGAGAAATTAACATACATCACTGCATGTATGTTTAACACATATAGCATGATGGTTTGACATACATACACAATGAAATGATTACAATAGGTTTAGTTAAAATCCATCAACGCATACAATTACAATAAAAAGAAGAAACTTCTCCTTATGATGAGAACACTTAGGATTTCTACTTAGCATTTTTACTGGAGAATAGAATTAAAAACCAAGATTTGGTCTAGGTGTGTCCATTGCTACTGGCTCACTATTAATAGAATGTCATTTCCTCTAAGCCCTCTCAGCTGAAATAAAAATGAAACATTTATGTGGGGCTTCCCTAGTGGCGCAGTCCCTAAAGAATCTGCCTGCAGTGCAGGAAGCTGCCCCCTGCAGAAGGAAACGGCAACCCACTCCAGCATTCTTGCCTAGGAAATTCCATGGACATAGGAGACTGGTGGGCTACAGTCCCTGCCTGCATGCTTAGTCGTATCTAACTCTCTGTGACCCTTTGGAGTTAGCCCGTCAGGCTCCTCTGTCCATGGGGTTTTCCAGGCAAGAATATTGGAGACGGCTGCCATTTCCTTCTCCAAGGGATCTTCCCGACCCAGGAATCGAACCTGTGTATCCTGTGTCTCCAGCATTGCAAGCAGCTTCTTTAGCGACTGAGCGATCGGGGAAGCTCAGTCCACAGGGTCACAAAAGTCAACAGCTTAGTGACTAAACCATCACCACCATACGAACATACCAATAAATATTTTCATATGTAATAACACACATATATATTATGCTATAAAAGTTATACTAATAACTCCAACAGAATTACCAAATGGATTATTCTAATGTTCTCCCCTCAATTATCTATAATATCTTACTTCAACAGCAAAAAACCCGGTTCCCAATATTAATCATATATTTACTTAATTTTCCAAAACAAGCATACCTCAGAATTGGTAACTGACACTCCCACAGGAAACAACTTGCTATTTAAAGTACAGTACTTATATACAGTTCCTTTTTTTAAAAAAACTGAATTATAGTTGATTTATGGCAGAAAGCGAAGAACTAAAGAGCATCTTGATGAAAGTGAAAGAGGAGAGTAAAAAAGTTGGCTTAAAGCTCAACATTCAGAAAACTAAGATCATGGCATCATCCCATCACTTCATGGCAAACAGATGGGAAAACAGTGGCAGACTTTGTGTTTTGGGGCTCCAAAAATCACTGCAGATGGTGACTGCAGCCATGAAATTAAAAGACGTTTACTCCTTGGAAAGAAAGTTATGATCAACCTAGACAGCATATTATAAAGCAGAGACATTACTTTGCCAAAAAAGGTCTGTCTAGTCAAGGCTATGGTTTTGCCAGTGGTCATGTATGGATGTGAGAGTTACACTATAAAAAAGGTGAGTTCAGAAGAATTGATGTTTTTGAACTGTGGTGTTAGAGAAGACTCTTGAGAGTCCCTTGGACTGCAAGCAGATCCAATCCTGGGTGTTCACTGGAAGGTCTGATGTTGCAGCTGACAATACTTTGGCCACCTGATGTGAAGAGCTGACTCATTTGAAAAGACTCTGATGCTGGGAAAGATTGAGGGCAGAAGAAGAAGGGGACAACAGAGGATGAGATGGTTGGATGGCTTCACCGACACAATGGACGTGGGTTTGAGTGAACTCTGGCAGTTGGTGATGGACAGGGAGGCCTGGCATGCTGCAGTTCATGGGGTCGCAAAGTGTCGGACATGACTGACTGAGCTGAACTGAACTGATTTATGATATTGTGTTACTTTTGGGTGTACATCAAACTGATTTCAGTTATTGAAATGTCTACATTCTACTTTGATTCTTTTCTGTTATATTTTATTGCAAGATACTAAATATAGTTCTCTGTGCTATATAGTAGTACTTCTTGTTTATTGCATATAGTTCCTTTTGTCATTAGTTATGAGTGTTCACTCACATCTTGAGTTATTAAAAACACTGTTTTCCCACATCCATTCAGTGAAGCTGAAAGTGAAAGTATTAGTCAGTCATTTCTGACTCTGCAACCCCAGGGACTGCCAGGCTCCTCTGTCCAAGGAATTCTCCAGGCAAGAATAATGGAGTGGGTTGCCATTCTCTTCTCCAGGAGATCTTCCCAGCCCAGGGAACAAACCCAGGTCTCCGGTAATACAGATTCTTTACAACTGAGCCAACATGGAAGCCAAACAAAAAGTTTTTTAAAAAATACAGGAAATACCCTGCAGTAAGTTTATTTCATGTATTTTTTTTTTTTAATACAGTTAGATCCTTTATCCTTTTGTCATAGTCTGCATTCATCCTGGGATTACCTGATAGGTATTTTTTTTCAACTGTCATGCATTGATTTCTATTCTTTGTGCTATAAAGTTCTAGGGGCTTTGAAAAATGCAGAATGGTCACACAGCCACCATTACATTATCATACAGAATAGTTTCATCCCCTATTCAACCATAATTCTTCCCCGAAACCCTGATGCTGATATGTTTACCATCTTTACAGTTCGCCTTTTCCAGAATGTCACATAAACTTAACTAACACATTATGAAGGCTTTTCAAACTGTTTTTCTTCCACTCAATAATACCCATTAAGATTTCTCTGGTTTTGCATGTCATGGGAACTCATTTCCTTCTCATCAGGAAGGATTCATTCTTTGGCTGCACTGCAGTTTATCCATTTCATCTTCTGAAAGACATCTTGGTTGTTTCCAGTTTTGGCAATGATAATTATTATGAAGGGCTTCCCTAGTGGGGAAGAACCCAGCTGCCAAAGCAGAACACACAAGACTCAGATTTGATACATTCACGTATTTGTATGCACATTAAGTTTCAAATCAGTTAGGTAACACCTTAGAGCATGACTGCTGGATTTATAGTAAGGGTGTGCTTGGTTTTATAAGAAACGCTTAGCTGTCTCGCAAATGACTATGCCATTTTGTATTCCCACCAGTACTGAATTCCTTTTCTTCACATTCTTGGCAATAATTGATTTTATAGGCTTTTCTTGAATTTAGACTTTCTAATGGCTTATATACTGTGGAAAATTCTGAAAGAGATGGGAATACCAGACCACCTGACCTCCCTCTTGAGAAATCAATATGCAGGTCAGGAAGCAATAGTTAGAACTGGATATGGAACAACAGACTGGTTCCAAACAGAAAAAGGAGTATGTCAAGGCTGTATACTGTCACCCTGCTTATTTAACTTATATGCAGGGTACATCATGAGAAAGGCTGGGCTGAAGAAGCACAAGCTGGAATCAAGACTGCTGGGAGAAATATCAATAACCTCAGATATGTAGATGACACACCCTTATGGCAGAAAGTGAAGAGGAACTAAAGAGCCTCTTGATGAAAGTGGAGAGTGAAAAAGTTGGCTTAAAGCTCAACATTCAGAAAAGGAAGATGATGCCATCTGGTCCCATCACTTCATGGGAAAGAGATGGGGAAACAGTGGAAACAGTGTCAGACTTTATTTTTGGGGGCTCCAGAATCACTGCAGATGGTAATTGCAGCCATTAAATTAAAAGACGTGTACTCCTTGGAAATGGTAACCCACTCCAGTACTCTTGCCTAGAAATCCCATGGATGGAGGAGCCTGGTGCACGCTACTGTCCATGGGGTCACAAAGAGTCAGACATGACTGAGCGACTTCACTTTACTCCCTGGAAGGAAAGTTATGACCAACCTAGACAGCATATTGAAAAGCAGAGACATTACTTTGCCAACAAAGGTCTGTCTAGTCAAGGCTATGGTTTTTCCAGGAGCCATGTATGGATGTGAAGAAGGCTGAGCGCTGAAGAATTGATGCTTTTTAACTGTGGTGTTGGAGAAGACACTTGAGAGTCCCTTGGACTGCAAGGAGATCCAACCGGTCCATTCTAAAGGAGATCAATCCTGGGTGTTCTTTGGAAGGAATGATGCTGAAGCTGAAATTCCAGTACTTCGGCCACCTCATGAGAAGAGTTGACTCATTGGAAAGACTCTGATGCTGGGAGGCACTGGGGGCAGGAGGAGAAGGGGACGACAGAGGATAAGATGGCTGGATGGCATCACCGACTCGATGGACATGAGTTTGAGTGAACTCTCGGAGTTGGTGATGGACAGGGAGGCCTGGTGTGCTGCAATTCACAGAGTCGCAAAGAGTCGCACATAACTGAACGACTGAACTGAACTGAATGAGAAATGATGAGTGTCTTTTCTCATGCTCAGTTATTATCTGTATATTTTATTCGGTGAGATGTCTGTTAAGATCTTTTACCCTCTTTTAACACATTAATTTGCTGTTATTGATTTTTAAGGGGTATTTGTATATTTTGGATACAAATGATTTATCATATATGTGTTTTGCAAATATTTCCTCTAACTCTGTGACATTTCTTTAAAAAAATTTTTTTTAATCTATTTATTTTATTTTTCACTGTGCTGGGTCTTCATTGCTGTGAAGAATGTGCTGGCTTCTCTTTAGTTGTGGTGGATGAGTGTCCCATTGTGGTGGACTCTGTTTTTATGGAACTTGTGCAGGCTCTAGGGATGTAGGCCCAGTAGTTGTGACTGTGGGCTCTAGAGCACTGGCACAACAGCTGTGACAGCATGTGGGATATATCTGGATCAGGGATTGAAGGAATGTTCCTTGTACTGGAGAGCAGATTCTTTACCACAAACCACCAGGGAAGCCCTGTGACTTGCTTTTTGCTTTTCTAACCATTATCTTCTACAGGATGAAAAAATTATTTTAATATAATCCAACGTGCCAAATTTTTCGTTCCAGGGATCACATTCTTCATGGTTATATCTATAAACCTCATTGTCTAACCAAGTTCATGGAGACATTCTTCTATGTTTCCTTCTACAAGTTTACAGTTTTGTATTTTACAGGATTGATTTTGACTTAATTTTAGCATAAAGGAGTAAGCTCTATGTTAAAATTCACTTTTTTACATATAAACATCCCGTTGCTCTAGCACCACTTACTGAAAAGATATTTCTCAATTTAACTCCTTTTGCATCTTTTTATATATATATATATATATATTTTTTAAATCAGTTAAATACATTTGGGTGATTTCTGTAATATTTTGAAAGATAATTACAGGTATAAAAATTTGATATCTCATATCCAGGAAGCAAACGGAAAAGAAAGGCAAATATATAACAAAATATTTCAAGTTCCATTCTATCCATATTTTAATAATATTTATCATGTTCTCTTCACATCCAACAGTTTCTCATTAACAATAAACCTTTCAGAATTATCTGTGATTTCAACAGCACTCTATCCAATATATTACCTATATAAGTCTATATTCAAAAGCTCTTTCAAAAACATGAGAATAGTAATGAGTTTAGACTTATAATTAGTCCCAAGAGATTCTAAAGTACATAAAAGTAGAAACTAATTTACAACAAAATAAAAGATGAATATATAAAATATGTTCAAACTGTGAAAATTTTAAAAAATTTCAGTTATATTTATATATACACCTAAGGCTTTCTGCTTTGGACCGGCCACTTCATTCTTTTGGTAGCTATTAGTAGTTGCCCTCCACTGTTCCCCAGTAACATATTGGATACTTTCAGACCCGTGGGACTCATCTTTTGGTGTCATATATTGTTGTTTGGACACTTTGACACTTATCATTATCCAAGAAAAGAAGTTACTTTTGATGAGTCCCACAATTCTGAAGGTATCCAATATGTTACTAAGGAACAGTGGAGGGCAACTACTAATAGCCTCTAAAAGAATGAAGTGGCTGAGCCAAAGCAGAAACGATGCTCAGTTGTGGATATGTCTGGTGATGGAAGTAAAATTTGATGTCACAAAGAACAGACTTGCAGAGGAACCTGGAAACAGTTTCACGAATCAAGGTAAATTCTTTAAGTCATTTTCTCTCTTCCAAGGTCAACAAGCTACAAAAGCAAACTGCTAGTTCAACAAGGATATATAGAACTACCTGCGGCTGGGGAAAATATCTATCACTCACCCTTAGATGGGCCCTGCCAAAAGGACTCTGAGGCTTGAGACTAGCAGGGTTGGGCGGAGGCCCAACACCCCTTGCTGTACCAGCTCAGCAGGAAGTTGCCAGAGAGACCTCGATGCTCCTATTCCCAAAGAATTGGCCCTCCTATCTCTTGAGGGGCGAACATTAGGTACTCAGAATAGGAAAAAGGAGTCCAAAATGGTGGTGGCTACAAGACAAAGAAAGGAAAAAAGCCTGTGAAAACGGAAAAAAAGACAATCCAAGGATGAGAGTGAAAACCTTAGGTGAACTAAACTCAACTCCTTCCTGGCTATCCCAATTTGCATAGGGCAGGTTCAAGGGAGGGAGTAGGTGGAGACAAAACACATAAAAAGAGGAAGCATAGAAGACCCTACACATGGACATCACCAGTGCTCAAAACGGAAATCAGACAGATTATATTCCTTGCAGTCAAAGATGGAAAAGCTCTATAGAGTCAGCAAAAGAAGACCGGGAGCTGACTGTGGTGCAGATCATGAACTCCTTAGTGCCAAATTCAGACTTAAGTTGAAGAAAGTAGACCATTCAGGTATGACCTAAATCAAATCACTAACGATTATACAGTGGAAGTGA
>SJYX01006916.1:8028-38811 GCA_006410675.1 Oreotragus oreotragus
GGACTCGATGAATGTGAGTCTGAGTGAACTCCAGGAGTTGGTGATGAATAGGGAGGCGTGGCGTGCTGCGATTCATGGGGTCACAAAGAGTCGGACACAACTGAATGACTGAACTGAACAATGTCTCATTACCCAGTACAGCCACTGTTAAGTTTAGGAGTATATCCTTCCAGACACTTTTCCACAAAAATATACATTTAAACATGTTTCATTGAAAATAGCATTATGCCACACATAATGTTTTATAACTTGCTTGTTTTTGCTAAGCACCAGTATACTTCTGTATCTAATGAAGTCCTTACCTAAGGACTTCATTTTTCATGACCACATATCTTTCTATTATATAGATTTACCATAATTTATTTAATCTATCTCCTATTGTTAGATATTTTGGTGTGGTTTCTAATTTTTATTATTACAGATAATATCATAATGAACATATTGGTAAATCCTTGTTGCATACTTATCCAGTTATTTCCTTAACCTAAGTTCTAGAAGTCAAATTACTGGTTAAAGTTATGCACTTTTCTAAAAATGTAATGCCAATCTAGAGTTTCATCTTTGAATGGAAAAGAAAATAAGTTAAAATCAGAAGATAAAAATCATTCAAAAGCCTTAATGTCTCATAAAGATCTGATAAAGTAAAATACATGGAAATATTTTAATTAGGCTCTGCTTGTTAAACCACTTACATACACACATACACACAAAGTTATGGGTTTAAGTGAGTCATTAAGTCTACAGATTAGCAAGAGAGATAATTTTCTGAATAACAGGCAAAGCTATTATAATATTATCTTCTAATACTTATTTTAATATAAATTATTTTTAATAATTTAAGAATAATAAGAGCAATATTGATATACAATTCATATAACATAAAATTCACCCTTTTGAAATGTATAGTCAAGTGATTTATAAGTATAGTCACAGAACTGTGCAATCTTCACCACTATCTAATTTCAGAATCCTTTATTACCTTAAATAAAGTCTGTACACATTAACAGTCGCTCCTCAGCCCCCTGCTTCCCAGCCTCCAGCAAACACTAATCTGCTTTCTATTTCTATGCATTTGCCTCTTCTTGGCATTTCACATAAATGGAATCATACAATAAGTGGTCTTTGTGAATGGCTTATTTCACTTAGCATTGTTTTCAAGTTCATTGATGTCAGCGCTTCATTTCTTTCCACTGTCGAATAATATTCCACTGAATATACACGTTTTGTTTGTCCATTCTTAGGACAAATGCTATTCTTAGTATATTAATTAAAATTTTGTGATCATACTTCAAATACTTCAGTAGCTCCCCAAACTGATAAGGATGTCCATTAAAGGCCCGTCTTGATCTGGCACCTACTTAATTTGGGGAGTTGATGGGTTCTTCTCTCATACTCCCAACCCAACCAACCTGAACCCTTCCACAACCACTGCAGTCATAATAGAACTACCTGCAGCCTCCTTAATATAAAAGGCATGCACAAAATAAATAAATAAATAAAAGGCATGCACATTTGTATATGCCATCCCTTCTATGTGGAATATCTTTCCTCTCCTTATCTGCGTGGACCCTTTAATTTTCATTTGTGATCAGTTGCCAGATAGCTCCTCTTTGTGAAAGCTCCAAACTTTAAGGTTAATATGGATGCAATATTTTAAATATTTAACTCTATTATATTTCTATCATAATTAGAAGCTCTGACAAACTGAGGATAAGCTGAATTCAATTTTTTAACTAATTTGTTATCCCTCTATCATAACACTTGTCACACTGCTTTATACTCACTGGTTTTCTTAACTTTTCTTCTACTGTATAGTGCGCTCATTGAGGCCAAAAATTATATTCAGTGTACCTTTATACTACCAGCAATCAAGCCTCAGTTCCGTTCAGTTCATTCACTCAGTCCTGTCCAACTTTCAGAGGCCTGATGGACTGCAGCACCCCAGGCTCCCTGTCCATCACCAGCTCCCAGAATTTACTCAAACTCATGTCCATCGAGTCAGTGATTCCATCCAACCGTCTCATATTCTATCGTCCCCTTCTCCTCCAGCCTTCAATCTTTTCCAGCATCAGGATCTTTTCCAGAAAGTCAGTTCTTCACATAGAGGGCCAAAATATGGAGTATCAGCTTCAGCATCAGTCCTTCCAATGAATATTCAGGATCTCCTTTAGGATGGACTGGTTAGTTATCCTTGCAGTCCAAGAGATTCTCAAGAGTCTTCTCCAACACCATAGTTCAAAAGCATCAATTTTTCAGTGCTCAGCTTTCTTTATGGTCCAACTCTCACATCCACATATGACTACTGGAAAAACCATAGCTTTGACTAGACGGACCTTTATTGGCAAAGTAATGTGTCTGCTTTTTAATATGTCTAGGTTGGTCATAGCTTTTCTCCCAAGAAACAAGCATCTTTTAATTTAATGGCTGCAGTCACCATCTGCAGTGATTTTGGAGCCCCCAAAAATAAAGTCTCTCATTGTTTCCATTGTTTCCCCATCTATTTGCTATTTAGTGATGGGACCAGATGCATGAACTTAGTTTTCTGAACGTTGGGTTTTAATCCAACTTTTTCACTCTTCTCTTTCACTTTCATCAAGAGGCTCCTTAGTTCTTTGCTTTCTGCCATAAGGATGGTGTCATCTGCATGTCTGAGGTTATTAATATTTCTCCCACCAATCTTGATTCCAGCTTGTACTTCATCCAGCCCGGCATTTCTCATGATGTACTCAGCATATAAGTTAAATAAGCAGGGTGACAATATGCACCCTTCATATACTCCTTTCCTGATTTGGAACCAGTCTGTTGTTCCATGTCCAGTTCTATCTGTTGTTTCTTGACATGCATACAGATTTCTCAGAAGGCAGCACAGGAGGTCCAGTATTCCCATCTCTGTAAGAATTTTCCACAGTTTGTTGTGAACCACACATTCAAAGGCTTTGGCATAGTCAATAAAGCAGAAGTAGCTGTTTTTCTGGAACTCTCATTCTTTTTCAACGATCCAAAGGATGTTGGCAATTTGATCTCGGGTTCNGATTTCTCAGAAGGCAGCACAGGAGGTCCAGTATTCCCATCTCTGTAAGAATTTTCCACAGTTTGTTGTGAACCACACATTCAAAGGCTTTGGCATAGTCAATAAAGCAGAAGTAGCTGTTTTTCTGGAACTCTCATTCTTTTTCAACGATCCAAAGGATGTTGGCAATTTGATCTCGGGTTCCTCTGTCTTTCCTAAATCCAGCCTGAATATCTGGAAGGTCATGGTTCATTTAATGCTAAAGCCTGGCTTGGACAATTTTGAGTGCTACTTTGCTAACATGTGAGATGAATGCAGTTGTGTGGTAGTTTGAGCATTCTTTGGCATTGCCTTTCTTTGGGATTGGAATGAAAACTGACCTTTTCCAGTCTTGTGGCCACTGCTGAGTTTTCCAAATTTGCTGGTATATTGAGTGCAGCACTTTCACAGCATCATCTTTTAAAATTTGAAATAGCTCAACTGGAATTCCATCACCTTCACTAGATTTGTTCACAGTGATACTTCCTAAAGCCCACTTGCTTCACATTCCAGGATGTCTGGCTCTAGGTGAGTGATCACACCATCTTGGTTATCTGGGTCATGAAGATCTTTTTTGTACAGTTATTCTGTGTATTCTTGCCACCTCTTCTTAATATCTTCTGCTTCTGTTAGGTCCATACCATTTCTGTCCTTTATTGTGCCCATCTTTGCATGAAATGTTCCCTTGTTATCTCTAATTTTCCTGAAGAGATCTCTAGTCTTTCCCATTATATTGTTTTCCTCTATTTCTTTGCATTCATCACTGAAGAAGGCTTTCTTATCTTTCCTTGCTATTCTTTGGATCTGTGCATTCAAATGGGTATATCTTTCCTTTCCTCCTTTGCCTTTTGTGTCTTTGTGTGTGTGTGTGTGTGTGTGTGTATGTGTGTGTGTCTTTTCTTTTCTCAGCTATTTGTAAGGCCTCCTCAGACACGATTTCCCCTTTTTGCATTTCTTTTTCTTGGGGATGGTCTTGATCACTGCCTCCTGTACAATGTCATGAACTTTTGTCCATAGTTCTTCAGGCACTTTGTCTATAAGATCTAATCCCTTGAACCTATTTGTCACTTCCACTGTATATTCATAAGGGATTTTATTTAGGTCATACCTGAATGGTCTAGTGGTTTTACATACTTTCTTCAATTTGTATCTGAATTTTGCAATAAGTAGTTCATGATATGAGCCACAGTCAGCTCCGGGACTTTTTTTTTTTTTTTTGCTGAATGNCCATCCATTTTAGGTGGCCCTACACATCATGGCTCATAGTTTCATTGAGTTAGACAAGGCTGTGGTCCATGTGATCAGGGCCTCACATATGGTAAAATGCAATAAATGTTTGCTTTGTGTACATGATAAATAAAATGATTTTTTCCCTTGACTGGATAAAGTCTGTCTAAATCTTTTAATTTTTTGAATTATGAGTATATGATAAAACATTTACAAAAAACTTGGAAAATACAGAGCAAAGTTGAATATAGCTCTACTATATATTACAATCATTTTTAAAGTAAATTAATATTTTTAGTTGGAGTTTCAATATCAAACTCTCAAAAATTAATAGAATGAATAGACAGAAGAGCAGAAGGACACAGTACGCTTGAAAAGCACTATGAACCAATTTAGCATAATTAAGATTTATACAATTTTCACACAACAGCAGGGGATAAATTTTATTCAAGTTCCTGTAGATCATAAACCCAGAGACACTGGAACATATCCAGAGACATAAAACAAGGTGCAAAAATTTCATNCACAGTACGCTTGAAAAGCACTATGAACCAATTTAGCATAATTAAGATTTATACAATTTTCACACAACAGCAGGGGATAAATTTTATTCAAGTTCCTGTAGATCATAAACCCAGAGACACTGGAACATATCCAGAGACATGAAACAAGGTGCAAAAATTTCATGGTATAAAGGTTTTAAAGTCATACAGTCTGTTCTCTTATCACTGGTAATTTGACTGTTTTTTAAACTAAATCAATTTAGGAATTTTGTAACTATGTAGATGCACACTTTGTATTTAATATTTGTGTTGGAATTTTCTTATGTTTAATTTGTTCATTTTACTTTAAAATTCTCAGTAACATATGAAGTAATATTCATTAAAATAAACCAGAATTATATGTAATTCTAGTAGGTTTTTAAAGTGTATATTGAATTTACAACCTGTCAAACAGGAGACATTTTCAATGAGGAACAATTTTAGACAACTTCAGACAACTTCAGAAATTACACAAAAGATGATTTAGTACCATATATGAAATTATTTAAGGAAGAAATTAAGAATATGCCATGAATTTAACTTATAAATCATAAGTGCACTTTAAAAACAATATGAGCTTTTTATGCAAATAAAAGTGTCATTCCCCTTAAATGACTTAGAGGTGTGTTGCTTAAAATACCATAATAATCTTTGAACCTTACATGTGTAAACTGTTTTTAATGTTTTTACTGTTTTCTATGTAAATGAAAAAAGTTTTTAAGTAGGTCTAGGTCTTGAAAATAGAATCCTAACCTCTGTTACTTCTGACTTATAGGGTATCTTTGTTACTAGGGTTCAACCTGATGGACCAGCATCCAACCTGCTACAGCCTGGTGATAAAATCCTTCAGGTAAGACAGATACAAAACAATGCTTTCCAAGGCTAATATTGAAACAAATAAGTGACTTGAGTTAAATGACTGAAAACAAGTTTTTATTGCATTTCTTATTTGCCTTTACTGTTTTGGGGTTGAGAGACCAATCAGAAACCAATTCAGCCTGGTAGAGTCCTATATTCTCAGTACCTGGCACTTGGCAGGTGTTCTGCATATTTGTTTAAAGGAATGGTGTTACTTTGGGAATGTAAGAAGAATTGATGTATACAAGAATCTGTGATAGTTATCAAGTGTAAGTAAGAAGGATGAAGCACCCAAATATGGTACTGATGTAACTTTAGATGAGGGAGAAGGGACTGGTTCATATTTAATTTCTCAACAATAATCTTGTTACTGTTTTAATAGTATTCATGGTTATTTCTCTCTACTTTCCCTGCTCAGATAGTTACCAAAATGGAAAGACCCCACTCCACTCAGCTCAGCAGTGATCCTCTACCTTTTATTTACTGAACTCTGTCAAAGAATTGCAGAAAAGTAAAAACTCTATAAAGATAAATTGCCTTGGAATCGTATTCTCACAAATATTTTAAACTAACTAGCAAGATCATGAAAACTTAAGTTTTCAATAACGATAATTATCTGAAAAGACTATGAATTACTCCAACCTCTGGCAATGTCACAGTAGAAATACCACCCAAAAGGTCCATGTCAATTTCATGTATACAGAAGGCCAAACCAACCAAATTTCAAATGTGCTTGTACAGGGATGGCTATCAGAGTGCTGTTATAATAATAGCAAACAGAAAACAGCCTTACTATCCAGTTAATATGAAAAAGGTTAAGGAGCTAATGACAAGGCATTTCTTTAATGAAACACTGTATAGATTTTTAAGAGCCATTGTTCAAACCAGATTTTTATTTATGTATACAGAGAGATTAGTGATATGTTGTTGAGTGGCAGAAGTAGATTACATAAGAGTGAGTTATATGAACACTTTTGTATCCACCTGTTCATCTCTTGGTATCTATACTGTGTGATTATATAACATGTACATTTTATATATAAAACTGTGTTATGTTATGCAAAAAAACAAAAGACCAAATCAGTAGATGGTTTTTTGAGTTAAGACATTGAAACAAAAGAGATACATAAAAGCTAAATATTTTCTTTACTATTTAATTATCAAAGTTCTCTATTTTTTAATTGCATAGCTAGCCCTTTGATGTTAAGCATTTTATATCATTTCTATAGAACTCACATTCATTATATGTAAAATGAACTGTGGTTTATATGATAACTGAGATCCCCTAAATTAAAAATTCAACTGTTCAATAATTTTATCAATTTCCATGGAAAACAGCTATGAATAAACTCACAATGTAACTACCTAACATTTAGTACATGGCGCTATTTAACCAAGGAAATCGCTAGTTCTTTTCCTCTACTGAATTTTGAACAAATTATTTCAAATGTCAGAGTCTATAAAAAATGAAACCAGCTCATCTCAGATCTCTGATCTATTAGAATGCCAGGCTGGATAGAGAAGTATCCCATAGCATGAAACAAGTTTGGAGACTTTGCCTTCATCCGTGACAAAAAGGGGCAGAAGATTTTTCTCTCCAAACTGAGAAAAGAAATATACTTAAATGGATATTAAAATAGTCTATAGATAGAGAGATACAGATATAGATTCCTACAGAAGGAGATGTAAATTAAGGTGATATCTAGTAGCAGGTTTAGAATATGTTCCTGGCTGTGAAACTCTAGAATGGTTATATGTGGGGAAATGAGGATTTAGTAAGTGTTTCTAGTCCCTGAGAAGTATACAGCAACAGCAAAGTACACAGAGAAATTAATTCTTAACACAAGAAGTAAAAAAGAATTAAAAATGGAAAAAGTCAGAAGAGCTGCCCCTGGTTGTCTATTCTCTCCACAGAGGAGTCTCAAGGATGTAACTTTTATTTTTGCTATAGAACTCATTTGTATCTAGTACAATAAAATCAAAGTCCATTTTCAGTAAAAGAAAAATGTACATAGACCTTCATCAAATAAATTGCTGTACTTACAGTTTCATTCATACTAGTTAAAAAGCACAAATGGCCAATTATATTTTCTGAAGGAAATAAAAATGACTAATTCTAAACTGGAATCATTGCCAACATCAGATGTTAAGAGAGAAAATTATATTTTTATCTCTTAATGATACTGTAGCTCTTAGTTTCGGGGAAGGCAATGGCACCCCACCCCAGTACTCTTGCCTGGAAAATCCAATGGACGGAGGAGCCTGGTGGGCTGCAGTCCATGGGGTCGCTAACAGTCGGACAGACTGAGTGACTTCACTTTCACTTTTCTCTTTCATGCATTGGAGAAGGAAATGGCAACCCACTCCAGTATTCTTGCCTGGAGAATCCCAGGGATGGGGGAGCCTGGTGGTCTGCCGTCTATGGGGTCACACAGAGTCGGACACAACTGAAGTGACTTAGCAGCAGCAGCAGCAGCTCTTAGTTTAAAGAACACTGGGATAAAAATGAACTTATAACATTGAGAATCTGTCACTTCAAGATCATTAGAATATATCCTCCCTGGAGCAAATTTATTTATAAATCTTAATGAAAGCATACAACCTGGAAAATCAAGGTAAAAGAAAAGAATAAAATCAATGAATGAGCTCCTCTCTAATGTGAAGGCAGTTTGGGGTTTGATCTAAATCAGTAGCAAGTAGCAAAAGATATATAAAATGGCAAGAGATGTACCTTTCCCAAACCTCTTCCAAGCCCAGAATTTAAGAGCTCTCTCTTTCTTCTTCTGTAACTCTTTTTACCCACAATTTTCTTATCCTGCTGTTGCATTATGAGCGTGTTATTTGAGTTACATGAAAATGTGTGCACTAAGAAATGATGTTAATTAAAACATATTCACATGATTATTCTGTCATTTACTATTCATTTTCCTAGAATAGATACTATAATTCATGAGCTTATTCAAATTACTGACTAAAGTTTAGTAAGTCATTTTGCTTTAAGATAGTGTAAGGAGGAAAGAGCACTCTGCCAGGGGACCTGACCCCTCACAGCTTCATCTCATGTAAAGTCGAATTATAAACGAGTGAGAGAGAAAAAGGGAAAGAGCATGGACCATAAAAAATGTTATTCAGTTGAACCATGTGAACTTGCCAATATTTGACCATTTTTGAAGTGGCAGTTTTGCTGGTTTAAAATCATAGTTGCTTTTCTCTAATATTCTTTCCAGTTAAAAAAGTCAACCTAATTATACATTTTACAATTTAAAATATATTTAAATATAGAAAATCCACTAATTATAGTTATTCTGTTCAAAAGATGAATAGACTGCAAAAAAAAAAAATGTACTTGATAACATGACTCACAGTTGTAGGCCACTTGTAAGTATATTGTATCCTAGTCTATCACAGTAGTCAATTCCTGTCCTCTTCATTCACTTCCCCTCTAACCTTCCCAGAACAAGAGCCTAACTTCATCAGGAGCAGAGAAATTAAATGATTTATAATTATTTATGATATCTAGTTCTACTTTTCCAAAATTTTAATAGCTTTGAAATTTATAATCCAAAGTATATTCCTGGTCTATGGCTATCTCTCAGAGATACCAATATAGAATAATCAAAGAGATGATAATTCAGACAAACCAGATATATATCCCTTTTTCTAATCTTGAAACACCTTGTCCCTACAATTCATACAGACAAGTTGAAAAACCACTGTCAACAAATATATCTGTCAAGTTTCACTAGTTATTGGTAAGCTATTGGGTCAGAGCATATGATATCTTGATGAAGCAGGAGTTATTCCAGGTTTAACAGAGAGGAGAAAAGAGGATAAGCAGAAGGAAGAATAAAAGTGAGAGTGAAAATGTTAGCCTCTCAGTCATGTCCAGCTCTTTGCGACCCTGTGGACTCTAGCCCGCCAGGCTCCTCTGTGTATGGAATTCTCCAGGCAAGAATACTGGATGGGTTGCCATTTCCTTATCCAGGGAAAGAATACCCCTGGGCTAGACTGGCATCTGTCTTCAGGAGCAGAGGTGAGAGCCTTATGCCGGACGGGTGAGTGTGGAGTACAATGAGAGAGGAGAGAGATCCCAAGCACGAAGAAAGAAAACCCTCTAACTTTATAGTTTCTCACTGAGTTGGAGAATTCAAACATGGACATGGCTTGGTGTGGGACTAGGGGTTAGGATAGGATGATGAGTTACAGCTTTCATGGTTCAGAATAGAAAAAGAAAGTTTAGATTTCCCGAAAGTCTAAATGAAATAAATGTCCATGAATGCCTGGGTCAGTTGTATACAGATATACAGTGCTATATCTATAAACAATCACTGAATCAAACCTTCCTTGTCTAAGGGGAAGTTTGATACCTCTTTTAATGACCAATAGGTGTAGTTAGCTGGTAATAGTATTATCTTACTCAAAGTTTACTTATTCAACAACCTCAAACAAAGTTCTCTCGAAATGCCATATTATTGTCACAAATTCCATGCGCTAAATCTCATGACTTTAACTCATAAGAGAGACTTATTTCTTCCTTGGAGTCTTTGGTCTAGTTTTCCAGACCATCAAGGGGAAAGCCTCTGGATCCAGGCACATTGTAGGAACCAAGAAGTCATAACCAACAGCTTTGCTGTCCAGGAAGGAAGAGAGACGTCTTTTAAAAGAAAGAAACAAAATTCAAAAAGTACTATTCAATTTAGAATACTGTTTCCCAATGGAATCTTTTAAAATATTTTTTTTAAAAAAAGAGTTCCTTACTCAAATAAGTTTCAGAGCCACTTTAGAGTCTATCTTTTGTTTCAGAATTTCACAATGTTCTAAGCATATTAAGAACTGAAAAATCTTACATTTCTCAACATACTTAACCATAAAAACCATTTTGACCAGCAACATCAATTAACTATTTCCACAAAATACACTTAGGGAAATGTCTTTCATGGAAGCAACTAATTGGCTTTATTCCAAAATGTTCACATTCATAGTTATTATCATGAGTCACTAAGAATGGGTTCAGTTCAGTTCAGTTCAGTTCAGTCTCTCAGTCGTGTCCGACTCTGCGACCCCATGAATCGCAGCACGCCAGGCCTCCCTGTCCATCACCATCTCCCGGAGTTCACTCAGACTCACGTTCATCGAGTCCGTGATGCCATCCAGCCATCTCATCCTCGGTCGTCCCCTTCTCCTCCTGCCCCCAATCCCTCCCAGCATCAGAGTCTTTTCCAGTGAGTCAACTCTTCACATGAGGTGGCCAAAGTACTGGAGTTTCAGCTTTAGCATCATTCCTTCCAAAGAAATCCCAGGGTTGATCTCCTTCAGAATGGACTGGTTGGATCTCCTTGCTGGAATCAAGATTGCCGGGAGAAATATCAATAACCTCAGATATGCTGATGACACCACCCTTATGGCAGAAAGCGAGGAGGAGCTAAAAAAAGAATGGGTTAGAGTATGTTTATTTCTCTGAATTCTTTACAATTTCTTCCCAAAAGAAGGCCACAAAAAGTAAAGAGGAGACATTTTTGTTATGGTTAAAATGAAGTCAGTCAGTCAATTCAGTCACTCATTTGTGTCCAACTCTTTGCAACCCCATGGACTACAGCACCCCAGGCCTCCCTGTCCATCACTAACTCCCAGAATTTACTCAAACTCATATCCCTGGGTCGGGAAGATCCCCTGGAGAAGGAAATGGCAACCCACTCCAGTATTCTTGCCTGGAGAATCCCATGGATGGAGAAGCCTAGTAGGTTACAGTCCATGGGGTCGCAAAGAGTCGGACACGACTGAGCGACTTCACCTTCACCTTCACCTTCATACCCATTGAATCAGTGATGCCATCCAACCATCTCATCCTCTGTCGTCCCCTTCTCCTCTCACCTTCAATCTTTCCCAGCATCAGGGTCTTTTCCAATGAATCAGTTCTTTGCATCAGATGGCCAAAGGATTGGAGTTTCCGCTTCAGCATCAGTCCTTCCAATGAATATTCAGGACTGATTTCCTTTAAGANGCAATGTGTATATAGAGGGAAGCAGTGTGTGTATAGAGGGAAGCAGTGTACATAGTGAAGCAGTGTGTACCTGAGCCCCACGTGCCTCCTCTCAGTCCCGTAGCCCCTCTGCTAACCACACATTTGTCTTCTCTGTGAGTCTCTTTGTTTTGTAAATAATTTCCTCTGTATGATTTTTTTAGGTTCCACATATAAGTGATAGCACGTGATATTTGTCTTTCTCTGTCTGACTTACTGTACTTAGTGTGATAGTCTCTAGGTTATCATGGTTAGCCATGGTTAACCATCCATATTGTGGCACATGGCACTATGTCTTTCTTTTTTATGACTGAGTAAGATTCCACCGTATATGTTATATATAAACACCCCTAACAGAAGCAGAAGATATTAAGAAAAGGTGGCAAGAATACACAGAAGAACTATAGAAAAACGATCTTAATGACCCAGATAATAACGATGGTGTGATCACTCACCTAGAGCCAGACATCCTGGAATGCAAAGTCAAGTAGACCTTAGGAAGCATCTCTACGAACAAAGCTAGTGGAGGTGATGGAATTCCAATTGAGCTGTTTAAAATCCTAAAAGATGATGCTGTGAATGTGCTGCACTCAATATGCCAGCGAATTTGGAAAACAGCAGTGGCCACAAGACTGGAAAAGGTCAGTTTTCATTCTAATCCCAAAGAAAGGCAGTGCCGAAGAATGCTCAAACTACCGCACAATTGCACTCATCTCACATGCTAGCAAAGTAATACTCAAAATTCTCCAAGCCAGGCTTCAACAGTATGTGAACTGAGAACTTCCAGGTGTTCAAGCTGGATTTAGAAAAGGCAGACGAACCAGAGATCCAATTGCCAACATTCGCTGGATCATCGAAAAAGCAAGAGAGTTCCAGAAAAACATCTACTTCTGTTTTATTGACTATGCCAAAGCCTTTGACTGTGTGGATCACAACAAACTGGAAAATTCTCAAAGAGATGGGAACACCAGACCACCTGACCTGCCTCCTGAGAAATCTGTATACAGATCACGAAGCAACGTGATTGCAGGGTAGAGCTTCCCAGAGGGCGGGATGAGTTGGCAGCGCTCTCTGGTCGCTGAGGCTGCAGTAGGGGCAGGGAGAGCAGAGGGCCTCTCCGACTCTGTGGTGCACATAGAGGTCTTCAGGGCCTGCTATTATTTTACTCCGAAGTGCTCAGCAATCCTGGTTAAAAAAAAACGAGGCTGATTCATGTCTAGTGGTCATTTTGATGATTTTGACGGGATTTGCTAGTAGGCAACCTAGAAGTCGGTGCTGTGCTTGCAGGGGGGTAGGCTAGTAATGAATGTGGATTAGATGGCCTAGTGGGTAGGTTTCCCACACCAACTCATGGCCCTGCCATACTGATGTGCTTCTCTTCCATGTCTACACACTGGGTAGGAAAACCCCCAAGTCAAATTAAAATATATGTTCATTTATTTTATTTATTTGGCTGCACCAGTGTTAGTTGTGGAGCGTGGGCCCTTTGGGCTGCACCATGGGGGGTCTAGTTCCTTGACTGAGAAT
The DNA here is from genome assembly GCA_006410675.1 of Oreotragus oreotragus. Taxonomy (NCBI): domain Eukaryota; kingdom Metazoa; phylum Chordata; class Mammalia; order Artiodactyla; family Bovidae; genus Oreotragus; species Oreotragus oreotragus. The sequence continues at coordinate 21,251 of SJYX01006916.1, forward strand.
AGAACCCAGGCCCTGTACACTGGAAGCGTGGAGAATTAGCCACTGGACCACCAAGGAAGTTCCCCCCTCCACCCCCAAATTAGATTTGAATTGTTTATGCAACTGAAAAGAAAAAAAACTCATTTAAAATTTTACAAAGGATATTATATTAGTCAGGATTTTACAGAGAAACAGAATCAATAGTTGGATGTGTGTAGATGTGTGTGTATAAAGAGAGAAAGAGAGAGAGAGAGATTTTTAATCTATTTTAAGGAATTGGCTCATGTGCTTATGGGCCAATTTAAAGGAAAGACAGTGCAGTTGAAGTCTGAAGGCCATCTGGAGGCAGAATTCCTTCCTCTTCAGCCGACCTCAGTCTTCTCTCTAAGGACTTCAGCTGACTGGATGAGGCCCACCCACATCATGGGGGGTCATCTGCTTTGTCCAAAGTTCATTGATTTAAATGTTAATCACATCTTAAAAAAAAAAAAAAAAGCCTTTGCAACAACATTTAGACTTGTGTTTGATCAAACACTGGGCTCCGTGGCATAGAGAAGTTGATATATAAAATTGGCTATGCTAGATAATAAAGGTTTCACTTTTCAGCAAAAAGAAACATTTTGCACTGATTTCATCTTAAAAATGTCTTTCCCTGTTTGAATTAGTTTGAAGACAATTCAGATAGGTCTTGCTTTCAGATGAAAACTGTGGTTCTTGTATTTTGCACATATACCTGAAGCTTGATTATTAAAAGACATGACTGGGATGAAAAGATTACAATTCTGTACATAATACAGAAAGCAATTTTTAAAAAATCATGTGCCTTTATACAAAGAATTTCAAAAACTGCTTTGCTTAAGGAGAACACTATTATTATACCAGGAAAGATAGCAACCACTGTGATCAGGAGTGGAAACGTTTCTACAGGGCCAACATTGACTCCTCTGTCTACACATGAATTTTCAAAAATCTCATTTTTAGTCTCCTAACATTTATAGATAATTAATTCTAATCAAAAATAAATTTACGCTTTTACAGCTAAACAGGACAAAGCGTTTTGGTGGTTCGAATGCTGAGGTATAAGGGAGAGTCATTCACCGTGTTGCTGCTCCGTCCTGTCCGACTCTCTGTGACCCCATGGACTGCATCACGCCAGGCTTCCCGGTCCTTCACCATCTCCCGGAGCTTGCTCAACCTCATGTCCATTGAGTTGGTGATGCCATCCAGCCATCTTGTCCTCTGTCATCCCCTTCTCCTCCTGCCTTCAATCTTTCCCAGCATCAGGGTCTTTTCCTGTGAGTCAGATCTTTGCATCAGGTGGCCAAAGTCTTGGAGCTTCAACTTCAGCATCAATCCTTCTAATGAATATTCAGGATTGATACTAAGATTGACTGGTTGGGTCTCTTTGCAGCCCAAGGGACTCTCAAGAGTCTTCTCCAACACCACCATGGCTCTATTCTTCCACGCATTCATCATTCAACCATTTCTTGAAGACAGTGTATTCTGGGCACAGTACTAAGTACTGGGCAACAACGTGAATAAGCGAAAGCCACTACCTTCTTGGTCTTATACTCTAACATGGGGATACAAGTATGTAAAAATAGCTGTTCTATGTGTGATAAGAAATATGGAGCTGATGCCTTAGGGTCACATTGGAAAGGCATCTACGAATAGGTAGATTTAACTGAGCACTTACTATGTGAAGTGGTTTACATATGATCTCATTTCCTCCTCCTGATGGTAGGCCTGCCATATAGGTACTATTATCATCCTCCTCCTCCTCTCACAGGCTAGACCACTGCGGCACAGAGGGTTGGAATCTTGCCCAAGATCTGACAACCCGTAATTGTAGGAGCCTCCTGCTCCAAGATTCTGATCTGCTGGAGGAAGAAAGAAGGTGACAGGACTCCGTGTGATGTACCCAGCAGGGCATGGGAGGAAGTTACTGCAATAGATCAGGAGTAGAGGAAGGGCAGGGTGAAGGTGGTGGGAAGAGCTCAAGAAGATGTGGGCGTGGTCACGTGGACTAGATGGTGCGGATTGGCTGAGGGGCGGGAGGAGGAGGAGTCTATTGCGACTGGGGTTTGTGAATGTGGTGCTCTTACCGGGTCTGGTTGCAGCACAGGTACAGCAGGCCGGGGAGGTCAGATGCGAAAGCTCTCAAGTGTCAGCTGTAAAATAGACTGCATGCAGTTGATGGAAACACCCAGAATGGCTTTATTTTTGAGATCCCCTCATGCTTTAAAGTCTCTGGGAAATACTTGTGCTCTGACCCTCTGCAGCTGTGCTCAGGCTGGGACCACGGGGCTGCCCGACTCCTCCTCCTCTGCTAGATCTCAGCTGGGAGAGAAGGGGTGGGGGGTGGCTGTGAATTCCCCTTCGACTTCACGCAGGCAGCGAGCCCGGCACCACTAGAGATGGGCTGTGAAAACCAGCATGCGAGGGGGTGGGGAGAGCAGGGCGGGGTCTGTCATGGTCCCTGGGGTACTGAGCAGCAGGCAGGGGGGCACAGGGCATAGGAGGAGGTGCAGGGGCAGTTGACCGATCCCCGCAGTTTCACTCACCAGGAGCCGAGCCGCAGGCCAAGAGCTTGTTCAGATGGACACTGAAAAGGTCAGGAATTTGCCTGATTCACCAGCCAACACTAGGTTTCTGCCAGTTCTCATGTTCCACCTTGATTAGCTTTCCTAGTAACAACGTGCCCTAGAGTGCTTAGAAGTTATCAAGGCTGGGGGAAAGAACATTTCCTTGTTCTGGGTAAGAGGTATTCCCAACCTCATCACTTAATGAACAAAGAGGGGTAGTCATCAACCCATCAACAGGGGCCTTCAGAGCAGGAGCCAGCAGCAAGGTAATGCAATTATGCAATGAACTGTGAATGCATGCAATTCAAGAAGACTTAAAAGGCTTCTCGGCTGTGTTTTCTAAAGTTTGTAACTCACTCTAAAGATCACGCTGATCTTTTCAATCACAGTGGCCTAAAGGGTTGTTACGGGTTGAACTGGGTTCCCTTCTCCCAAATATTAAAGCCTTAACCCCCAGTTTCTGTGAAAGTGATCTTATTTTGAAATATGATCTTTGCAGATGATCAAGCTAAGATGAAGTCTTTGAGGAGGGGGCCTTTAATTCAATATGACTGGTGTCTTTAAGCAGCGCTTCCCAGGTGGTTCAGTGGTAAAGAATCCACCTGCCAGTGCAGGAGATGCATGAGATGTGGGTTCGATCCCTGAGTCAGGAAGATCCCGTGGAGGAGGAGATGGCAAGCCACGGCAGTATTCTTGTTTGGGATAATCCAATTGACAGAGGAGGCTGGTGGGTTACAGTCCATTGGGGTCACAAAGGGTTGGGCATGACTGAACACACTTGCATGATGTCCTTATAAAGAAGACACAGAGAGAGGCAAGAGGGAAGACAGTGGGGGGTGGAGGGTGGGGGACAGAGACGTCCATTTATAAACCAAAGAGAGATGCCCTCACAGAACCTTCCCTCCTGCCCCTTAGAAGAAATCAACTGTGTAGAAACCTTGGTTTCAGGGCTTCCTGCCTCTGGAACTGTGAATCCTAAACCCTGGTTTAAGCTACCCAGTGTGGAGCTCACTGTTATGGCAGCCTTAAAAAACTTACACAGAGGTTATCTTGAGATTTGAGTTCCTAGAACCCATCATTCCCACACCTGAGCTGCGAGCTATAATGGACCATCAGTTATACGAAAGGGGAAGAAAGCCTATGGACCGACCAGGGTTTACAGTCACAGGCAAAAGAACGTGCCTCTGCTGAGCAAAGCTGAGAGGGGCGGTGGTGGGAGACGCAGGCACAGTGGCTTTTTGGTTACACCCTCTGGTGACCAGCCAGGCTTGCTTCCCAGAGCTTGGTGTTCCGGGATACATCCTCCACGGGAATCCTTCTAACAGCAGTTTCCTACTCTGACGGGGCATCAGAATCACAGGTGTTGTTAGTTGCTTGGTTGTGTCCTACTCTTGGCGACCCCATGGACTTAGCCCACCAGGCTCCTCTGTGCATGGGATTCTCCAGGCAAGAATACTGGAGTGGATTGCCATTTCCTCCTCCAGGGGATCATCCAGACCCAGAGATCGATCCTGGGTCTCCTGCATTGCAGACAGATTCTTTACTGTCTGAGAATCACTGGAGATCTTGTCAAAAGGCAGTCCCCAAGGCCCAGCAGACCCACACTATCAGACCCCAGAGGTGGGGCTGGAGAGGGGCAAATATAGTCACCAAGGAGGGGGTGATGGTGTGCACAGCAGGAGCCAGTGTTCTACAGTGAACAAGGCTTAACTTCACTTCTGTCAAAGAAACTGCAACTCAAAAGTAGTGAGCTCTGAGAAGAGTCTCCATCTGCTGCAGGCTATTTTTGGAACCCTGACTCTCTGTTAATTTGTTTAATCATTAATGTGGCATTTGATAAAACTGGCATGGTTCCTTTTCTCTCTGATTATGAAACACTGCTATTCCCCATGTAGCCCTTCATTCTTTGCTGAGCCAATTAACATAATTTATTCAATGTCGATTTAGATGGCATTGGAATGCATCACATTGGTACACATGCTGTGCTTTAAAATAAAATTTGCTTCAGCCTCGAGTAATGAGAAGCAACACTGTGATACCTGGAGACTAGTCATTTAACCAGAAGTAATGTTCTCACGTCACATGCTGGTTTCCTCACTTTCTAAATAGCAGTCATGGTAACAGAGCTCTGTTGTTCTAGACAATATGAAGCTGAAGTTATAAAGCAGTACCTCCAAACTGATGTACCTGTGGTAACAAGTGGAGAGAATTTGTTAAAAGATTCGGCCATGTTTTGGATGAAAATTAAAGAAAATATTGGGTAAAGATGACAAAGACCAAGATAGGAAATTATGCATTTCCAAATAAGGTGAAGCATGATCCCCAAGAAGGAGACAGGAAGAGGAAGTCAAAAATTCAGGTTTGCATTCCAGTTCTAAAGGAAGTGCAAGTTAACCTTATCACATTTTACCATTTATAAAAATCAGAAGAGGGAGGGTTAAAGGAAGGAATGTTTGTGCCATTGTGTAGCTTAAGGCTCTCAGAGTAGTCGGCATTGAATTTCAGTTTCATTTATAATTAAAAAAAAAAATTAGCCGCTCTTACAAGGGTAGTGCATATTTTGGGAAATACTGAGAGTGATCCTTCATTAAAATCATATACTGTGTATATTTACAATCTTCCAGAAATGTGCTGACAATTGCTGACACCCAGACCTTCGTTACTTAGTTGTGGTCTGTGAACAACCAGCCCTGACGTCACCTGGGAGCAGGAAGAGATTCAGGAGCCCGGTCCTCCCTGCACACGCACTGAACCAGAATTCACATGCAACAAGGCTTCTAGGCAGATTCCATGCACATGAGAGCTGAGACGTTCTGCCCTGGGCTACCGGGTGGTGAGGGATTAAGGAGTATTTTGTTGGTTTATAGAAAATTAGAAGTACTCCTGAAAATAAAATAAAATAAAATATATATGTATGCATATATATACTAGAACATAATATAATATAGTATAACATAACAGAGTACAACATAGCATACATATTCTACCAATTTCTAATTTGATCAAGCATTCATCTTTGATAAAGCAAATGGATAACCCTCAGAAAACAGCAGCAAAATTTTTAGATCTCTCTGAATGCCACATATAAACAGACATCTGGAAAGCAGAACTGAAGTGGATAGACAACATTTACAGCAAAGCTAGGTGACAGGGTGTTCCAATGATCTCCCATACCGATGGGGACATATTACCAACAGTTACAAGTATTATCAGTGTCTATGGGAGTGAAGCAGAGTGAAGGAGCAGGGTGCTAATGGACCTTAGCAAAGAAGAACTTACTGAATAGCCAATGATGCTCACTGGAAACCACGGCAGGGCAGTTTGAGTAGAATAGACTAAACTAGAATCTTTCCCCTCCCCAGCGGCTCCGTGGTGAATAATCCACCTGCAGTTCAGGGGACACAGGAGACGTAGGTTCAGTCTCTGAGTCAGGAAGATCCCCTGGAGGAGGAAAGTGACAACCCACCCCAGTATTCTTGCCTGGACAATCCCATGGACAGAGGAACCTGGTGGGCTACAGCCCATGGGGGCGCAAAGAGTCAGATAGGACTGAGCAACTAAGCACACACCCCCTGCTGTAATAGTGGATAAATGCCTGAGCCCTTGAGGGGGGTCTGATGCGATGATCAGCCTAGTTTCTGTGAGTGCTGGAAAGGCAGCAGCCAGAGCCGCCTTTCAGTTTAGGAACCCCACTGAGGAGAAACTGACTGTGCAGTCAAAACTGAGCAAGAGGAGGACACATGGGTGGAGGGGCAAGATCATTAAGATAAAAATAGGAGAGGGGGACAAAAGCAGACAAATCTCAAAAAGCACTCTCTCTCTCTCTCTCTCTATATATATATATATACACACACTATATGATAAAAATCCTTAAAGTTCAAGATAGCCAAAATTTACATAAAGTTGAGGAATAGAAAAGCATAAGGTCAAATTCCATACAAAATTACTGTAAGAAAAGAATTTAAGAAGCAGAATAACATCCTTGTACATGAAAAAAAATATGCTCAACGTGCTGCTGCTGCTGCTAAGTCGCTTCAGTCGTGTCCGACTCTGTGTGCCTCCATAGACAGCAGCCCATGAGGCTCCCCCATCCCTGGGATTCTCCAGGCAAGAACACTGGAGTGGGTTGCCATTTCCTTCTCCAATGCATAAAAGTGAAAATGAAAGTGAAGTCACTCAGTCGTGCCTGACTCTTAGCGACCCCATGGACTGCGGCCTACCAGGCTTCTTCGTCCATGGGATTTTCCAAGCAAGAGTGCTGGAGTGGGGTGCCATTACACCTTTTCTAAATGAACTCAGAGATGTTAAGAAAATGACACAAGATATAAATGAGAAAATTCAGAAAGAAGATGTGTTAAGTCACTTCAGTTGAGTCCAACTCTGTGACCCCATGGGCTGTAGGCCACCAGGCTTCTCTGTCCATGGGATTCTCCAGGCAAGGATACTAGTGTGGGTTGCCATGCCCTCCACCAAGGGATCTTCCTGACCCAGGGATTGAATCCCCGTCTCCTGCATTGGCAGACTGGTTCTTTAGCACAAGTGCCATCTGGGAAGCCCCAGAATGAGGCAACACAACTTAAAAAAAAATAGAAATAAGAAGGAAAATCATTTTATTTTGAAGGCAAAACTGGAAAGAAATCAAAAGCAAATAAATACAACCAGCAGTGCCTTCAGGGCAATAGGACATGGAAAATACTTTTAATCACAATGAAATGAAGAAGGAGATAGAAAAATATTGGAGAGAAAGTGGCCAATAATGAAGACAGGAAAAGAGGATCTAAACTAGAGGTCTACAGAGAAGATGGCCAACACTTAGTAATAGTATCAAGAATTCCACTTCAAAAAAGATTTGAAATTAAAAAAATATGTACTTGAAGCAATGTGTTAGAAAAACTCTCTGTGGGCTGACTATCAATACATGACAATCAACATCAAGACCTGTTACTAAATGATTGGATTTTAAAGAAAGGAAAGAAGAAACTCTCCAGGTAATGAGGCAAAGGGAGGAGTTCATACAGAGGGAAAGAAAATTCCATGTTTATTAGAATTTTCTACTTAATTCTGTTGCACTCCAAGAAAAGGGAGTGATGTATTTAATATACTCAAGGAAAGCAAATAGGCTGTCAAGTATAAAGACCAGAAATGAGTGTTATGAAAAAGGATGATGGCTCTCATGAGGCCTTTCTAAAAAGGCCACTAAGGAATGACTTTCAAAGGACAAGCGTCATTGTCATAAGACTGGTGGTGAGCATGGATTATCTCCATGCTTCTGGGACTAAGGCTGAGCGAGGTTAAAAGGGAGAGGATACGGGCTTCCCTGTGGCTCAGTGGGGAAAGAATCCGCCTGCAATGCAAGAGACCCAGGAGTTGCACCTCCAGGAAGATCCCTTGGAGAAGAAAATGGCAACCCACTGCAGTATTCTTGCCTGGGAAATCCCATGGACGGAGGAGCCTGCTGGGCTAGGGTTCACAGGGTGGCAAGAGTCAGACATGACTTAGCAACCACACACCTCCATAGTGTGTAGGTCTGTGTGGTCTGATAAGTGAGACCCAGCACCACCCCTGAGAAGTGGTGGGAGGTGGGGAGGTATATTTTGTTGTCTCACCTTTATTGCTGGTGGTGCTCGTGGTACAGTTCTGAGAAGTGTATATAAGGATAGAGCCTGGGGGTAATTATGGGATATTCTATGATCCCCTGTGCTTTTGGGACTGTGGATTCTTAATTTAAAAATTTTTGTTTGTTCAGTTTCTTTTTGACTGCGCTGGGTCCTCTTTGCTTTCCCTGGGCTCTCTCTAGCTGTGGCGCGTGGGCTTCTCACTTCCGTGGCCTCTCTCACTGCAGACCACAGACTCTAGGTGCTCGAGCTCAGTACTTGCAGAATGGGCGCAGTTGCTCCTCAGTATGTGGTCTCATTGGCAGGTGTGTTCTTACCTCCCGCGGCACTAGGGAAGTCCCGAGGCTATGGATTCTCGATATGGGAAACAGGATATAAGGGTGTAATGTAGAAGAGATTAAGTTTAACCCTCTAGTCCTGATTTTGAATTTAAAGTGTATATAAGGATAGAGCCTGGGGGTAATTATGGGATATTCTATGATCCCCTGTGCTTTTGGGACTGCGGATTCTTAATTTTAAAATTTTTGTTTGTTCACTTTCTTTTTGGCTGCACTGGGTCCTCTTTGCTTTCCCTGGGCTCTCTCTAGCTGTGGTGCGTGGGCTTCTCACTTCCGTGGCCTCTCTCACTGCAGACCACGGGCTCTAGGTGCTCGAGCTCAGTACTTGCAGAATGGGCGCAGTTGCTCCTCAGTATGTGGTCTCATTGGCAGGTGTGTTCTTACCTCCCGCGGCACTAGGGAAGTCCCGAGGCTATGGATTCTACGTGGCCTCTCTCACTGCAGACCACGGGCTCTAGGTGCTCGAGCTCAGTACTTGCAGAATGGGCGCAGTTGCTCCTCAGTATGTGGTCTCATTGGCAGGTGTGTTCTTACCTCCCGCGGCACTAGGGAAGTCCCGAGGCTATGGATTCTTGATATGGGAAACAGGATATAAGGGTGTAATGTAGAAGAGATTAAGTTTAACCCTCTAGTCCTGATTTTGAATTTAGAATACTAGTATGGCAACTTCTCTGTTGGTCCAGGGGTTAGGACTCCATGCTGTCTCTGCAGGGGGCATAGGTTCGATTTCTGGTTGGGGAAGTAAGATTCTGCATGCCGTAGGATGTGGCCAAAAAATAAATAAAAACTGATGCAAAAAAAAAAAAATCATGGTAAACAACAATAAAATAAAATATCAGTATGGACTCAAGAGGCATGGGTGCGCCTGTGCACAGGTACACACACACACACTCTATAGACTGAGAGACTATAGGCCTAAAAGCCTGAATTTTTCTTTAGATACATTGTAAGCAAGAGAAAGATTGGCAGGGAAGACTGTTAACGGAAAGACTCACCAAGCTTTAAAACATAGGTAGGGCTAAAACTGTAGTGGAAAAGCTGGCTTAAAACTCAACATTCAAAAAACAAACATCCAGTCCCATTATTTCATGGCAAATAGATGGGAAAACAATGGAAACAGTGGAAAACTTTATTTTCTTGAACTCCAAAATACTGTGGATGGTGACTGCAGCCATGAAATTAAAAGACACTCCTTGGAAGAAAAGCTATGATAAACCTAGACAGCGTATTAAAAAGTAGAGCCATCACTTTGCCTACAAAGGTCTGTCTAGTCAAAGCTATGGTTTTTCCAGTAGTCATGTATGGATGTCAGAGCTGGACAATAAAAAAGGCTGAGCCAAGAAAGGCTGAAGAACTGATGCCTTTGAACTGTGATGCTGGAGAAGACTCTTGAGAGTCCCTTGGACTCTAAGGAGATCAAACCAGTCCATCCTAAAGGAAATCAGTCCTGGGTGTTCATTGGAAGGACTGATGTTGAAGCTGAAACTCCAATACTTTGGCCATCTGATGCAAAGAACTGACTCATTGGAAAAGACCCTGATGCTGGGGAAGATTGAGGACAGGAGGAGAAGGGGGCAACAGAGGATGAGATGGTTGGATGGCATCATGGACCAAATGGAGATGAGTTTGAGCAAACTGGGAGACAGTGAAGGACAGGGAGGCCTGGTGTGCTGCAGTCCATGGGGTCGCAAAGAGTTGGACATGACTGAGAGGCTGAACAACAGCAAAACTGTAGTGAGTGAACCACACACATCTGGATGGTAAAATTATAAAGAAATGCAAAGAAGTTTTTATGACCAAAGCCAGGGTAGCCATCATTTTGGCAGGAGCACTGTCAGGAAGCAACAGTTAGAACTGGACATGGAACAACAGACTGATTCCAAATAGGAAAAGGAGTACGCCAAGGCTGTATATTGCCACCCTGCTTATTTAACGTATATACAGAGTATGTCACCCTGCTTATTTAATGTATATACAGAGTACATCATGAGAAACACTGGGCTGGAGGAAGCACAAGCTGGAATCAAGATTGCCAGGAGAAATATCAATAACTTCAGATATGAAGATGACACCACCCTTATGGCAGAAAGTGAAGAGGAACTCAAAAGCCTCTTGATGAAAGTGAAAGTGGAGAGTGAAAAAGTTGGCTCAAAGCTCAACATTCAGAAAACAAAGATCATGGTATCTGGTCCCATCACTTCATAGCAGATAGATGGGGAAACAGTGGAAACAGTAGAAACAGTGGCTGACTTTATTTTTCTGGGCTCCCATATCACTGCAGATGGTGATTGAAGCCATGAAATTAAAAGACGCTTACTCCTTGGAAGGAAAGTTATGACCAACCTAGATAGCATATTCAAAAGCAGAGACATTACTTTGCTGACTAAGGTCCGTCTAGTCAAGGCTATGGTTTTTCCAGTGGTCATGTATGGATGTGAGAGTTGGACTGTGAAGAAGGCTGAGCACCGAAGAATTGATGCTTTTGAACTGTGGTGTTGGAGAAGACTCTTGAGAGTCCCTTGGACTGCAAGGAGATCCAACCAGTCCATTCTGAAGGAGATCAGCCCTGGGATTTCTTTGGAGGGAATGATGCTAAAGCTGAAACTCCAGTACTTTGGCCACCTCATGCGAAGAGTTGACTCATTGGANGGACTCCAAGGAGATCCAACCAGTCTATTCTGAAGGAGATCAGCCCTGGGGTTTCTTTGGAAGGAATGATGCTAAAGCTGAAACTCCAGTACTTTGGCCACCTCATGTGAAGAGTTGACTCACTGGAGAAGACTCTGATGCTGGGAGAGATTCGGGGCAGGAGGAGAAGGGGACAATCGAGGATGAGATGGCTGGATGGCATCACTGACTCGATGAATGTGAGTCTGAGTGAACTCTGGGAGTTGGTGATGGACAGAGAGGCCTGGCGTGCTGCGATTCATGAGGTCGCAAAGAGTCAGACATGACTGAGCAACTGAATTGAACTGAACTGATAGAAAGTGTAGGCTGTTGGAAAACTGCTTTCAAAAAACATAGGGAATTCATTTGTTAGAAATATTCATTCAACATATTTGATAAAAAAGAAAACAGGCATTCCAAAATTAAAGCAGATAAATAAGTAAATATCTTAAGGATTACTATGTATTATAAGTTTCATGCCAGAATTTCTATAGAAATAATAGACAAAGTTTTCAGTTTAGTGTTTTCTATTTTGCCTGGTCTTTTTTTGAGCCTTAACTCATGAAACGTGCAAGCTGCAGTACATGTGTAAGTTTAAGACAGAAGAGAAATTCTTATTTACGTTTTAGTCTATTAAGATTTTTTAATACTATAATAAAAGCCACTGAGACATCGAACTTTCTCACATTTAAAAAGTGCAGTGTAAAATCTTCATTGGAACTGTCTAAGAATTAAAGTCTGTAGTTCAGATTTTTGATGGAAAGGAAAATTTTTCTAATGACTTGGCACACAGTCAATGTAATATTGATTATACAATATACTCAGCCCTGCTGTTGCTGCTGCCAAGTCACTTCAGTCGTGTCCGACTCTGTGAGACCCCAGAGACAGCAGCCCACCAGGCTCCCGCATCCCTGGGATTCTCCAGGCAAGAACACTGGAGTGGTTTGCCATTTCCCTCTCCAATGCATGAAAGTGAAAAGTGAAAGTGAAGTCGCTCAGTCGTGTCCGACTCTTAGCGACCCCATGGACTGCAGCCCACCAGGCTCCTCCGTCCATGGGATTTTCCAGGCAAGAGTACTGGAGTGGGGTGCCATTGCCCTAAATATATCCTAATATTTAATGAGATTAAAATTCTGCAAAGGGAAATAATTCCAGGTAGTTAATGTGAAACATAATTGTAATTACCTAAGATACTCACTGTTTTCTCTCTTAATGTCTGGCTCTCAGGATTAGACAACATGAAGTCCAATAACTCTAATAAGATTGCTGTATATTTTCATTTTCTTTTGTCCTAAGAGTTATACACAGTCAAAGTACACTATATTAATTTAAAGAATCCACTTGCGATGTGGCAGACCTGGGTTTGATCTCTGGGTTGGGAAGATACCCTGGAGGAGGACATGGCAACCCATTCCAGTATTCTTGCCTGGAGAATCCCCTTGGACAGAGGTGCCTGGAAGGCTACAGTCCATGGGGTCACAAAGAGTCAGACACGACTGAGTGACTAAGAACAGCAGCAATGTATATCTAATTCAGAAGATATATGTGTACTGGTGTTTTAAATGTTTGTTCCTTGAAGGGGAGTTTAAATCAATTTGAAATCATATAACAAATCTCTAATCCCATTTCTCCTTTGGATTCTAAGAGTCAAGCTGTCCTTCTTATTGGATTGTGGCCAAACCTTCTCAGAATATCGTTTTTAAATATAAAGCTTTGAATAATAAGAGTACAATGAAATTCACGGAGAATTACAGCACCCTCTGGAAAATGTCTATGCCACAAACATCCATAATTTAGTCACTTAACAAAATATTTACCAGGAGGAAATCAAAGATAAATTCAGAAAGGAACAAGAGGATGAAATCCAGAAACTGAGTATGTTTTATAGTAAATTGATAAGCTGTAATTGCAAAGCTCTACTTTTTGTTAGAATTGCAAATATTATGTTCATTAACCCTCTATCTTTTCATGTCTAAATCATGCAAAGGAGGAATTTAAAAACATTTTGTGGCACAGATGTTAACTGGAATTAAAATAAGGAAGGATACCTTCTGGAAATAATGTTGCTATAGTAAAATGATCCTTTATACTTCAAATCAGTTAAAGTCAGAAATCAATGAATTATGTATTCTTGAAGTATAAAATTTTTTGAGTATCTTTTCTTTTGTAGATTTTTTTTAACTTCATTTTTACTTAATAAACCATTCAGTTAAGTTGCAATTTCCTCAAAATTTGACATATTTCATTATAAGCCATGATAGTCTGTATTTATATAAAACATACATGTAGCCAAATTTGACAACATATTTTAAAGCTTCATTAATTTATTAATAGAATTTGTTCTTTATATTGTCTTTTGTATTTATATTATATATATTCAAGATATCAAATGCATAAATGTAGATTGTATGCATTTACATTTCAAAGCATTATCAGATTTATACTCTGCAATTAAATGGAATAGTATCCTCCTTTATTTCCTCAGCTCTTCTTCTAATCACACACATGAAGTAGCCACAAGACTTTTCTAAATGAAATACTGTGCTTCTTCTAAACTTCATGTGGATTGGAAAAGTCCCACATACATGTAGTAACATAACTGTCTGATTCCCTGTCTGAACCATCCAAGATGTAAGCCAGATAGCCATAATCACTTTAACAAATACAATATCATTTTTTTTAGCTCTTCTAATAATGGAAGAAGAAAGTTCTCTACAAGTGAGATTTTTATCTTTTCCTTCCATTCAAACCCCTCTCTATTCTTGCCTCTCCTGGCATCATGGCTACTGTAATGTTCCATATCAAGAAATAGCTCAATTAATCTTAAAAAGTGAATTCACTGAATGAGTCTGTGACACTTAATGAACCTAAAAACATTTGTTTCAACCTCACAACACCCAGTGAAATGAACTGTGTCAAGATACAAAGTCATGACATAAATTCCCATCTAGACACTACCTGTGTGAGCTTGGATATTTCATGTAATCTTGTTGATCTTCACAATTCTCATCTAAAAAATTGCTAAGGAAAAAACCAAAACAAAAGTTAAAAATTGCTAAGATTAACTAAAATAGCTCCTTCCTCTGACATTTTGCCCTTCTGTTCTTGTTACTGTTCTTGCTACTTAATGAAAATTGTATTTCTGAAACTCAAGAAAGTAATAGTGAAGTAATATTAATAGTAGTAGCTAATATTTATTAATTGTTTATAGTGTGCCAGGCCTTGTCCCTAAGCAGTTTACATATGTTAACTCATTTAATCTTTAATAAACTTTCTAAAATAGTTTGCTTTCTGATCTTTCAGAATCCTTTCGGTAATTTGAAGCCATTCCCTGGAAGTCTCTAGCTGTGGTCTTTTAAATAGGCCCCTTGAGATTCACCAAAGTTCTGACTTAGAACCAAAACATTTCTGGGGACTAGAATTACAGGTAGAGTCCTACTGTTTGACTCAATGATCTAATTTATCAACCTGCTTATTTCCTTCTGGGAAATCAGTTCTTTGTGTTTCTAACTATATGACTATTATTTATATAGTTACAAAGCATGTACTTTGAACTTACAAAGCATGAAAACTAAAAGTTGATGCTTTAAAGCAGTATTAAAGCTAAATTTATACAAGGGGTTTCCCTAGCCTTGAATCAGAACCTGGATGGTGGGTCTGAACATCTTGAAGCCTGATTTATTGGAAACGGACCCAGATTTCATACCAGAGTTCATCTCAGTTCAGTTCAGTTCAGTCGCTCAGTCGTGTCCGACTCTTTGCGACCCTGTGAATCACAGCACGCCAGGCCTCCCTGTTCATCACCATCTCCCAGAGTTGACTCAGACACACATTCATCGAGTCTGTGATGCCATCCAGCCATCTCATCCTCGGTCGTCCCCTTCTCCTCCTGCCCCCAATTTCTCACAGCATCAGAGTCTTCTCCAGTGAGTCAACTCTTCACATGAGGTGGCCAAAGTACTGGAGTTTCAGCTTTAGCATCATTCCTTCCAAAGAAATCCCAGGGTTGATCTCCTTCAGAATGGACTGGTTGGATCTCCTTGCAGTCCAAGGGACTCTCAAGTCTTCTACAACACCACAGTTCAAAAGCATCAATTCTTCGGCTCTCAGCCTTCTTCACAGTCCAACCCTCACATCCACACATGACCACAGGAAAATCATCTAGCTACGTTTTCTTCCCTGCTGTTTCCTCTGTGAGGCAGAAAACTGAAGCCATTGCAAAGTACTTGATCACCTTGGATTTCCTGCTACCTTTATGAACCCTCTACTTTCATCCCCATCAGGACAACCCTTTCCAGTTCTCCTCCTGCCAGTTTTCCTGTTCCCTCCACTCAATGCACCTATATCTTCTTCCTTTAGTTCAGCCACCAGGCCTGAGTGAGCTTTCTGTCACCCTCTGGCAGAAAAGACTGGGCCCTCTTTCACTTTTCCCTCCCTCACTTCAGACAGGTTTACCTAGATGCCCAGGTCCATGGGGTTGCAAAGAGTCGAACACGACTTAGCAACAGAGCAAGAACAACAAGGTCAACAGAAAACGCCGTCTTTCAGTTCTGCTCCTTGAATTCAAAGCTACGACCAATCCTGCTCCCCGCCCTAGATTTTCCTTCTTTCACAATGCTCCTTTTTAAACTTATTTTCTGATAATTCTCTCAGCAATAAATAATAAGAAGGAATATTACAGTATCAGATGATTCAGCCCTAGTTTAGCTGCGTAACCCTAACCTAATGCCTGTTGCTAAAGGGCCACTCTGACCTCCTTCCTGAACTCCAGTTTTTTATTTCTAAATGTATGATCAACATTTCCTTGCATGTGTTGCCAGTACCACAAACTCTGTTGTTTTCCTGACTAAGCCTGCTGCTTCTCCAAGATTTCCATTTTCTGTTAACGGCATCATACTTTGATTTTTTATTTATTTCTTATGCCCTTATCCAATCAGATGCCTTAAAGTTTTCTCCTTTTTAATGTTCTCTTTCAGGTCTCACCGCCCTAGCAGATGATCTCACTTAGTCTTTCTACTTTTGAGATGGTTCATATGTAACTACAACAACAATTAAGCCAGAGTTAAAAATTAAAACTATAAGAATGAGAGATTCAACATTTCCTTAGATTCTAATTTAGGACAAAGTGTTATTTTTACAAGTACTCAAGTTAGATTAAACCTGTTAGGAATCTGAATGAGAATTATAGCTTTGAAACCATGATGTACTAGGCATCACCACCGTTTCCCTTGACTTCCACATTCCTTCCTTGCCAAAGCCACTTCTCTTATTTGAGATTCTGCATAAATTGAAAATAAAAAAGTGGAAAATTGGTGTAAAAAAATTACAGTAGGAGATAAGATAGCAATTATTTTAAGGATAAAATGTTGATTGATTTATCATGATCAATGAAATAGTAGTTCAAATCACTGGGAGCAATTATAGTGTTACTATTTCAGTAAAGTATTGTAAGAAATAATAAGAAAGAATATTATAGTATTAGATGATTCAGCCCTAGTTTAGCTGTTTGACCTCAGGCATGTTGCTTAACCTCTCTGAGATGTAACTCTTTCATTTATAAAAATAACAAAACTAGACTAGATCACCCAGAAATTAATTCACCTCTGAATGGGATTGAGAACCACTGATAGACTATATATTTGCCTTTAACAATGAGGGAAATAGACATTGTCTTTTTAATATTAAAATGTTTAAATTAAGAACTTTTCAGTGAGTCAAAATAAGATTTAACTATACCATATGTTTTTTTTACACAAGTGAAACATTTGACAGAGTTGGTGGGTTTATCAGTTCAGTTCAGTTACTCAGTCATGTCTGACTCTTTGCAACCCCATGGACTGCAGCACGCAAGGCTTCCCTGTCCATCACCAACTCCCGGAGCTTGCTCAAACTCATGTCCATCATGTCGGTGATGTCATCCAACCTTCTCATCCTCTGTCGTCCCCTTCTCTTGCCTTCAATCTTTCCCAGCATCAAGGTCTTTTCCAGTGAGTCGGTTCTTTACATCAGGTGGCCAAAGGATTGGAGTTTCCGCTTCAGCATCAGTCCTTCCAATGAATATTCAGGACTGATTTCCTTTAAGATTGACTGGTTGGATCTCTTTGCAGTCCAAGGGACTCTCAAGAGTCTTCTCCAACACCACAGTTCAAAAGCATCAATTCTTCGGGGCTCAGCTTTCTTTATATCAGTGATTATATGACAAAAAGGCAATGGTCCTGTGAACACTTCTAAACCACATCAACAGAGTTCCTGCAAAAACAAAATAAATCAGAACAAGAACAAAATAACTATCATATTTCAAGTGTATCTGTGTGGTACTTACTGGTGTTTCTCTGTGATTTGCATAGTGGCTATAAGATCATGGCATCTGGTCCCAT
>SJYX01006916.1:39604-90119 GCA_006410675.1 Oreotragus oreotragus
TTGGAAAAGACCATGATGCTGGGAAGAATTGGGGGCAGGAGGAGAAGGGACGACAGAGGATGAGCTGGCTGGATGGCATCACCAACTCGATGGACGTGAGTCTGAGTGAACTCCGGGAGTTGGTGATGGACAGGCAGGCCTGGCGTGCTGTGTGATTCATGGGGCCACAAAGAGTTGGACATGAACTGAGCTGAACTGAACTGAACTAGCATTATACTAGGACAGTCCTAAGTAGGATATACTAGATAATTGATAAGTATTTGTTGAATTAATAAATTGAGTTGAAGCTGGGTGAAATTAATTAGTTGTTTCCATAGTTGCAATTCTGGTGTGAATTTTAAAAACACATGACTATTGGCTGCTCATACTGTCTTGAAGCTTATTATTAGAGACAACAACAATGTGATAAACAAGTATCTTGCATTGATGACCCTGTTTCATTTGTGTGTTTACAGGCCAATGGACATAGTTTTGTACATATGGAACATGAAAAAGCTGTATTACTACTGAAGAGTTTCCAGAACACAGTAGACCTAGTTATTCAACGTGAGCTTACTGTCTAAATATTTTTTATAAATAGTGAAGATACGTCTAGCCAGACCTAATGTTCAAATAAATTTATACATAGAAACAAATTTTGCCAATTGCTGGACCAATGGCAAACATTAGTGCCAAATGTATAATACTATAATGTTAGCACTGATCATCCTTAAAAATGTTAACTATATAAATATGATGTTCATGTGGTTATGTATTAGTTTTAATTGTCAGCCTATGGCTGTGCATTGGTGCAGTTTTGGTTTTGATTTTGTTTTTTTTTTAATTGAATAAGTTTCTTCTCAAAGTGGATTTCATATAATTTTGGAGCACGGAAGCACACACAGCTCTTTATGAATTCTGCTCTCCATCAGAAACACTGCCTCAAAATTGTATATGCCTTTATATAGAAAATACAAATATAAAAAATTGTAATTCCCATAAAATATTTCTAGCACAAAGTATATGTTGGCATATAAACAAAAAGAATATAGAGAAAAAAACAATATTTTCGTAAATTAAACATCTCGGATTGAGAAAGAAAATATATCTTAAAATAAGACTTTACTATATTGAATCTTTTTCAATAAAAATTACAAGATAATGCCTTATGAAAGTAACTGTACATATGGTATAAAGTGTTTATATTTGGTTCCATATTCATTTGCTAAATTCACATAACACAGAGTGAAATATTTCATCAGTTAGCCATTTACCTCTGGGACCTAAATAAAAGATAGAACAACCTAATTTGTTCAATGCATTTAGCTAATTACAATACAGACAGAGTTAAGAAACAGACTAAAGGTCATTGTAGATAAATCTTTTTCACCACAAATGTAAGCAGTGGATGATGGGTGGCAGCAAAGTGTTGCTTTATTTCTTTCAAGTTTATGTTGATTATAAACTGTAGCCCTGTGATTTCTTTACTTGTAAATGTGGAATTTATTTGTGTGTTGCTTTATCCAATTTGCTACTTTTAAATCATTTTAAATGAGTTTGGGGTATTGATAAAATTTATCATTAAGAAAGACTATTGTTAGAAAGTTATGGGGGTGATAAAATAAACTTTGGTATTTAAATATGAAACTTCAAATATAATTTCTCAGAGCCATGGTCTATCTGGTATTACGAATTTCCATGCCTGCCTTGGAGGGCAAAGTAGAGAAAATATCTTTTTTCCCCCAAAAGTTGCAAAATACATATAATCTTAAATTCTGTCTCACTGAAGAGAAAGATGAGCATCTTTAATATAGAATTAGTTATTTTTACATTGGAAATGTTTTTCTTTACAAATGATCAAAATCCATTTTATAACCCTTTAAAAATGTTTCTTTTATATATTAGTCATTCATTTGATTAAAATATTAATTTCACATTCCAGAATAACTTCCCAGATTTGGTTATATGCATTCTCTTTCACGTTTTGACATAGCTCTCTTTTTTTTAAATAAATATAATGAATTTACTTTACATGCCAGTATTCCAAGTATTTTGTTACGATTTTCACAACAGTATCACATATTGATGTCACCAAAGCTCTGAGAGTAATATTTGTAAGTTAACTGTTTTATGGGGACACTGAGAATACTGTATTTTTGTAGGGTCTATTAAAATGAGTGTCACTTATTAGAAGTACAGTGGTATTTTTTGGCAATAGAATTTGTCACTTGAAGGCAAATGATACTTCACTTTATAGATGATGCACTAATTTTGATGTTGCTTTATGTCAGGGTGACATTAAACTATGATTTTATAGGCTTTGATATTTAGCAAATGATTAAATGATTGGCCTATTTAATATGCTTCCCAGAAGTAACTTTTAAATGCATTTTAATATATTGACAATTTCTGATGAGAAATGTCTTTCAGAGCCTAATTTTTTCTTTGCCAAAAACTCACACCAAACTATCATACCAGCCACTATATTAGGATGATCATCAGTAGTCAAGATAGAGGCCCTCACTGTCTTCCCAAGATCACTTAAAGGAGAAACAAACTCATGGGTGTAGTTTGGTAGCCATGAAGCAGCTCCAGTCATCCCATTAGTTTTGTTAATCCTTCGTGGAATAATTGGGAAAGAGCCAGATAAAGGACTTCCCAAGTCTTTCTTCTTATGTCAGGTTTCCACATCAAACACGGGGTCTCGGGAGATATTTCTGAGGCCAAGCGGAGAGAACCATGATCTAGTAAACCCTCTGCCACTCCTGATGTGACAGACCACATTGTCTTGGGCCATGCTTTGCTCCTTCCTGTTCTCAGGAAATGAGAAAAAGAGAAAAGGGACCCCGAGCAGCTGGAAAGGAAAGCTGATGTGCAAAGCACCTCATTGTCAATTGTACTGCCATGCTGCATACTGAAAAAATGCAGGTAATAATGAAAAGAGGTATTTTGTTTTTTTAGGTTGACTGAAAAAAATCATTGATCACTTAAGGGGGAAGAGTCTTATTGATTCCGTGGGTGACCAAAGCCAATAATACACACATTTGTGGTATTGGTTTTTTGGAAGAACTGGTTTTGCTGTTTGAATTATCATCTGGTTTGCGTTAACAAAAATGAACAAGCAAAAATTAAGGGTGTGCCTTATAAAAAAAAAAATCAACAGCCACAAAAAAAAAAGGAGTGTAATTCATGATGACTCCAATAGACTCACCTTGGTCTTTGATTTTTATTAGGATCTTTCTGCTGAGAAAGCTGTCTTATACCTGACATGAGTAAGACATAATGGGAGGGAATGAGAAAAGTATTAGGTGAAAAGAATAAGCACTGAAATTACTAGTAGAATTGTTGCAGATTTTGCAAGCCAAATAGACATTAGTGGACATTTTTTTTTTTTTTTACTATTTACATGGCTTATCATACATTGTCACCAAAGCTCTCTTATGATAATTCTAGCTTACCAGACAACACAAGCTACCTAACCAAACATAACACTTTCAAAATATAAGGATCTTTTTGACAAGAAATATTGAAAGTCAGTATAACATACAAATATTTATATCATGATAATTCATTACTTATTGAAATCTATCAAATATATGTGTCCCAGTTAATAAGAACTGTAATTACATAGATGTCAAACAATCTGGGCCTTATGTTGGATTACCATCTTCAGGATGGAAAGCAGTTTTAAAGAGAGTGACAAATCAAGATTGATTAGTTCTTAACCTTAGAGATGATTCCACATATATCACTAATATAATTACTTATTAGAAGCAGTACTGAGATATGGTTTACTAGGTGAGCTAAAGAGAGGGAGTATTCAAAGGAAGGAAAACTTTGAAAAAAATTAATTTTATATATTCATACATTACATGAAAAGTATCTGAATTTGGGCAAAATGAGTAATGAAGGAAAACATTTTACTTTTAATCACAAAACCGATTCAATATCTCCACCACAATTTAAAGCCTTGGAAAACAGTTTTTGTTTGCCAACTTGCCTTTCTATTGATTTTTAATGCTGTCCTCAGTAAATTTCTGCCCCTTGTTGGTACACAGATCAAGAGTCCATTCTGACAACTTCACACCTGGCAAAGGGCACCACAACATAACCAGATGGCAAACCACATTGGCAGAGGACCACCACTCTAAGTCTTTGGTAAATTCAATCAACATCTTTGGCTGATTCCTGATAGGCTGACCAAATAACAGGTTTTTTGAAACATTGGGTCAGTAAAAAGTTATGCAAATAATGGAATCTAATCAGTTAAGAAGATAGGTCCTTTATGTAGTATCAAGAAAAACAAGGTTGAGTTTTTCTCTCACAGAAATACTAAATCATTCTGAGGCTTAATAAAATGTTCAAACACTGGGTTGGTGATGTGCCCTCTCTTTTGGTTGTATTAGTCCTGCCTGATCATCTGGGAATTGGGAGGAAATCTTCAATCTGCATGAACTTTTTTCCTTAGTAATACATCTTCCATTTAGAAAAGCATCCTGGCTTGGCCCAAAGTATTGCCCCCATCACTCTCAGCACAACCATCCCCCAAGTATATACATTACAGCGAGAAAGTAGAGTCTGGGCTGTGGAAAAATAAATGTGCGACAAAGAAAGCATGTAGGTCAATATTATAGGAGATCCCGGTCATCACCTCTCCTAGGCATCCTTTCAACCTCATTTGATCTAAACTCTTCAGAGAATGTTTTTTGAAACACTCTACCATGCGAAACTAAGGCAGATACAATCAAGCTTTCTAGTTATATTCTGAACCTTCTGGGGTTGTTTTTGTTTCTAGAATGTAAAACTGACCCGTCTTCCTCACTGCTGTTGCTGCTATAGATCCATACCTCCAACTCCCTGTGACATTCCAAGGGCAGATGACTGCTTGTGTCCTGCTGACACAAGGATAAGAGATCCTTTTAGAGTTCTGTTTGGAGACCCCTGACTATCAACTGATGGGTCCAGCTTCCGGTTTGGGAGGAAATTTCTTGGGTGATCCAGGAACCTCATGTAGTAGCATTAACCAAGGCTCAAAGGTGGAGCATGGATCACGTCTCTGACAGCATCAAACCAAGCTCATGTGGAAGGGTGAAGCTGGCAGGGCTTCAGCAGAACTGTTTCCACTTCTCTTTTTTTAAACGTTGGATTTTACTACATTGAGGACACTCTCTGAGGCTCCCAGCTGACTGTCATGGGGACAGGTTCTAATCATCCTCACCTTTGACACTGTCTGCAAGAGAATGATTGGGAAATGCTATCCTGAATAGCGTAAACTCCATGGTTTTAACTTTGGAGAATTCAAAGATTTCTGGTAAATGGAGGGAAAAAGTCCACTCTAAGTTTTGAATAAAGAGGGTAAATGAAAACCTAGGAATTTCATTAAAGCCTTGGGCTTTTAGCTATATGATTATCATAATCTTTCTGACAGCAGTTCTGTAGGAAGTAAAGAGAGAAAAACAGAGAAGGAAAATAATTCACCGGCCCTATCTTTAGAAGCGTTATTTCATCTGGTAGCCTTTTCCCTGTTGGATTTTGATGTGTAACAGTGAGCTCTTGCTTTGTAGCGACCCAATGAGCCCTGAACAAGATCAGAAGTAGACCTGGATGTAAAGCAGGCACAGATGAGAAGGTTCTCTCTACAGCCACGCCAACCTCCCCTGCTTTTCCCGGGCTGCATAAGTCACTTTTCTTGGCCTAATTTTGTATTTTGTTAATAGCAGCACCTCAGAGTAGAAGATTGTGAAATTCAAGCAGTGTTTATGTAGAAAGCAGTGAAAACCTGTGACTCTACTGGTGAAAGTCGTATCCCTTTTTTTGTGGGTGGGGAGGCTTTTAAAATATTTCATTCTTTAAGCTAGTGTAACTTTTAATGTGTGTAGGAAAGGATGTTGAAGGGAAAAGTTAAATGAATCATCCAATCTTTCTCTACTTTTGAAAAAGTATATTTTTTCTCCAATCTATCCTTGCTACACAATTGTATTGTGTCAGTTTTTTCCCCCTCTTCTTTAAAATAACTGGATGAGTAAGCAGCCTAAAAATAGTCCACTAACTCTATACCTAGAGTAAAACATCTTAGTACAGAGCCTTACTTTCATCAGCAAACTCTGTAATTCCTCCATAGGAGAACTGTAGCTGAATCTCAGATGCCTAAGGTATGTCATTCATAAATTCAAAACATTTGGGGAATGTTTATTGAAGAATATAACAGAAACATTAAATGTGATGTTAACAAATACTTGTTGAACATCAGCTATATACCAGGCACTACAAGAGCTGTAACATGGTCTTCTCTGCACAGAATCTCACAATCAAGTGAAAAGATGGGAGAACTTCCCGATCAAAGAGTACAAGACCATATGGTGAGTCCCTGTGTCCCTGCCCTCAGCCCATGCATTGCAGAAGGGAGCAGCGTCCTTATCTAGTCAGATCTGAGGCTTGAGCATGTTACATTTGGAGCTATAAATAGGTCTTCCTACTGGGTTCTATGGTCTTTGGGAGGCTATATGAGTATTTCCCAAGACTTAGGACAATATTTGAGAGGCTAGAAGTGGCAAGAGTGGATGCCTTACTGGACAAGATAAATAGCAAGCGTAATGCTTTGAATCTGTGAAAGAAAATTTTACCAATTTGTTCCAAAGAAGAGAGAGACTGTTAGAAAAAATGATATCCTTCAACCTGGCTCTGCACTGTGCCTATATGTCACTGACATGATGGAAGAAAGAGATAGAAGCTGTATTTTTAAAGGCTTGATGTGTTTGACTGAAGAGATTCTTCTATGCTTAATGTCCCCAAAGGATCCCTCCTATGACCACTGCTTCTTACAGGCCATCAGAAAGCATGAGTCCAGAGGATCAATATTAGAATCACTCATGACCCATGGAGAAATGCAATGAGTTGAATATTCATTCAGCTGGCTGCATGTCATGTTTCTTTACCTTACTTGCTTCAGTGAGGTGAAAGTATTTTACTGAGTGCTGCTCAGAGACTAGCCCATGAAAATACTGTTTGCATTAAGTAGGATCAGACATTCACATATCATGGACATCTGCTTATTCTTTCAAGAAAAGTTTGATTATTTGAATCTAGGAATTACTTGTTTTTCTTCATTCAATCTGTACATATGCAATTTTTTTAAACAATTTTATTGAGGTAGAATTTGTCCCCAGGTTTTTGTTGTTGCTGTTATTGTCTTTTTTTTTTTTTTTTTGCTGCACCATGTGGCATGTGGGATTTAAATTCCCAGACCAGAGATCAAACCTGTGCCCCCTGCATTGGGAGGTAAAAGTCTTAACCTCTAGACCACCAGGGAAGCCCCCATACCCAGTGTTTTGGACACCTAAAATCTTTACCTTTCACTAAGTACTTTCTGATCTCAACCTTTGCCCACAATGGTCCCTCTATTGAAATGTCTTCCTCTCCCCATTCTCTTTGTAAAGTATCAAAATTATATGCAGCCTTCAGGATCCAGTTCAAAGATTACCACGAGATTTTTCCCTAGTATTATATTGGAAGAAGTTTCTCTCCCTAATATTAACACCATCATATTACTCTTTATATGTTTTATGGTACTTATTACATTCTACCTTCAGTCATAGAGGTTTGATATACCTTTGTTCTTTCCTCCCATCACCTGGATGCTTCTTGGGAGGATCGGACAATACTTAAAAGAGGCATTCTAGCCTGAAGAGCTTCGAGAAGGCACATCTGGTTTTGCTTTCTATGTATTCTTAGGGCCTGTAGAGTGTCAGAGCATAGCAGGTGCTCAATAAATATTTGTTCAGTGATTAAGTGGATGATAGGCCTGGCACGTAAACACATTTACTGGATTAAACAAGAAGTTAATGTTCAATTTACATAACAACTCTGAACCATGAAATGTTCACTTTCTCGGTTCATTCTTTTCTTTCTTCAGTTCTCCCTTTTAACCCAGTCTTCCTCTCCTCCTCAGCATTTTTTCTAAGACCTTTTAGGCTCTGGTGCTGTATTTCAACAGTTGTGTTTGATTTCCCTTTTATATTTTCTAAGGACCTTGTGATGTGCTTAGTCACTCAGTCGTGTCTGACTCTTTGCGACCCCATGGACTGTAGCCTGCCAGGCTCCTCTGTCCATGGGGATTCTCCAGCAAGAATACTGGAGTGGGTTGCCATGCTTTCCTCCAGAGGATCTTCCCAATCCAGGGATCAAACCCAGGTCTCCCACAGTGCAGGCAGATTCTTTACCACCTGGGCCACCAAGGAAGCCCATGAATACTGGAGTAAGTAGTTTATCCCTTCTCCAGGGGATCTTCCCAACCCCAGAATCAGCCCATTGCAGTGGATTCTTTACCAGCTGAGCTGCCAGGGAAGCTAAGGGCCTTAAACACTGTCCAAAAAGTTTAAGAAACAACTTTTGTTCAATTAATTGGAGTACGTCATATCAATCCTTTTGATTTCATTTGGGTCTTCTCTTCTTGGAAGAAGTCATGCAGATGGATGCCAGAAATCTCCCAGAGAAATGAATGCAAAGGTTGAACTTATAGAGCCATTGTCTCGGTCTTAGCATCTTAGAGGTAATCAAGCCCTGTTTCCATATTGTACCAGAGGCCCAAGACCTGGAAAAGTCAAGTGATTTTGTAAACCAAGGAGACAAAAGTGCATGTTTAGAACTGACTTTAGGCCTCTATTTAGGGTTATTCCAGCTCTACACTGTGACTTGGTAAATCACTTTATCAAGCTTTACAATTTGGAGAGTGGGCAGTAGTAAAATAAGTTGTGATAGGGATGGCTAGGGAAAGGTAGTTGAGAAGAGTGAATCCCTAACCTTATTTTAGCTCTAAAATTTAATGAAACCACTGCCGAATGCTGCCTGCTCTAGAATAAAGACAAGTCTGTCCACAGCTTTTAGCTATAGTTCAACATAACAATATTTTCACACTGCATTTTGGATCCTTTCATGGGGATATTCCACTATCGTCATCCTTAAAGTAAAATATCATATACTCCAGAATTCTCAGGCTACTGCAAAAGCTTTAAAATTAACACAATTAACTGTCTACAGAGATCACAGAAAAGCTGATTACCTTAATAAAACCACACGCCCCCTCCCAAACTTTTATAGAGATCAGAATCTGGCCTGTTGATCTCAAAGCAGAAAGAAAAGTATCTCTACTGCCATTGCTATTAGTTTCATTAAGTACTTTGTTTGTAGGGGCAAAAAAAAAAAAAAAAAAAAAATTGGAATTCAACCCCTGGGGGAGAAAAAAAATGTCTGTTAGGAGAACATTAGGTTGGTAAGCTCCTAACCAGAGTTCCTTTATTACCATATAGGATCTTGCTTTCCTTACAAATAAAGCATTTCTTTCTTAGCTTTCTCTCAACAGTATTTCCCACTTGGGTTTCTATCTGGGTTTCATAGCAAATTGAATTACAGAATTCAATCAGTCTCAAACATTAAATCTATTTCTCATTATTGCTGTGTTTATACTAATAATACTAATTATTCCAGCTGCCTCTGCCTTTTACTTTTTTGTCTCTGCCTTTTAATTTCTTTATATGGGGAGAACTTGCTAACAGGCCATGCAGGGCTTCTTTTAATGAAATTTTGTATCTAGAAGCCATTAGTATATCCTGAAGGAGATTTCAAATCTTTTTTTTTTTTTATAGTAGGGTGCCTCAAACTGTCCAGCTTGGTCATATAGCCCACTCTCTATGTATTTACATGAGGAAAAGAATGCCAATTTCTGTTTGAACAAAAATGAAGTGAAAATGAAAAGGGTAGTATTAATCGAGGGAGCAACATTATTCTACTAGTGAGTGGGTAAGAGTATTTCAGAAGAGCTCAAGTGCTGTATTTTAAGTAAGAGTTTTTAGAAAAGTGAGGAAGAGTAATAAAAGGCTGGATGAAAGGGAGAAATTAATGTTATTAGGGAAGTAAGAATGAGAAAAAGGAACAAATGGAGATGAAAGGCTGATAGGAACGGAAGGAATTGGATGGCAGAGATCAGACCCAGATTCAAACACATCCTCATCCTGGTGACCACACCCCCTTCAGACATCCCTGGAATTCTCTTCCTCTCCCTCCCTCTCTCCTGGCAGAAAGTGATGAAAAATAAGGCATATATTAGAAGTATGTTTCATTTCATCATTTATAACAAGTTATTTTTGTAATGTGGTGGATAATTTTTTTAGTCATGTTAACTTCTCAGTAAAGGAAGGGAAAAAAAAAAAATCACCAAAAGTTAGCTCATAAAAAAAAAGTTACCAGAGCCCTCTTCTGAAATAAAGGCCGATATCAATATAGCCCTAGGTGAAAGTTCAGCGAAGAAATAGGAAAATTATCGTTCTATCACAGACAGAAGAGGACCTTGAGAGGATGGTTTATCTATCGACCTTCAAGGAATCACATTCCTCCAAGAGGAGGCTACCGCTTACCTCTATAACCCACCCTGATAAGGAAACAAATCATATGTTTCATCCCACTGATACCCTCCGTTTAAATTACGGAGAGTAACAAACTAGGCTTCACGTCTAACATGTAGTATCTTCATACATGGTTGGACAGAGCCGCACTTTGTAGAAATACGTATGCAATTCTGAACAGTTGCCACCAGATGGAGCTCTTGTATCTATAATACAATTTTATGTATCTCAATCAAGTCTGTAGCTTGGATAACTCCACTCTGGACAGTCTGTTTTTATACCGGTCCTGCTGATATAACAATAAATAAGGGTTAATAAACTATTGATAAAACTGTTAACACCCTTTTTCATACTCTTTTGAGAGAATTAGTTTGAAATAATGCTCTAAATTCAAACAATACAAGCAAAAAATTAAAAGTTTTAAGCTTATTTTAATCAGCTTCTATATTTTTGACTACACCTCTCAGGTTTTACCAACCATTCGGGACCCAACCACAGAAAGAAAGAGTCTCTCTCTCAACTTCAAGTGAGTGTGTGATTTTAAATTCCGATATTCCAGCTCAGATTAATTATGACATCTGCCAGTTTCGTTGTTCTTGAACCTCCTTTGGTTCTCCAAATATTTTATAGAGATATTTTAACAAGCTTCCTTCCTATATGCTCATTCCAAATATGTGGGAAGGTATTTACCACAAATTATTTAAAATATGTATTTTCAGATGACCTCTCCAAAACATAAACATCAGGAATTAAATATATAGGCCTGGCATGCTGCAGTCCATGGGGTTGCAAAAAGTCGGACATGACTGAGCGACTAAACTGAACTGAAGTGAGCATAATCTTGATTATGTAAATCTAAAACTAGTCCAAATCTAAATATGTGTATATATGTATACAGCTTTATTTCCAGGTGACACCTGGTAAGTAACAAGGTATCCAGCATAAAATCTTAATTTTTCATTTTATCTATGTGTACAGAAATTAATATAATATTATAATCAGATTTGAGCTTTCCTGGTGGCTCAGTGGTATAGAATTTGCCTGCAGTGCAAGAGACGCAGGAGACACGAGTCTGATTCCTGGGTAGGGAAGATCCCCTGTGGGAGGAATTGGCAACCCACTCCAGTATTCTTGCCAGGAAAATCCCATGGACAGAGAAGCCTGGCAGGCTCTAGTCCGTGCGGTCACAAAAAGTCAAATCCGACTGAGCGCATCATTAGTTATTATGTGTTATAAACTGAATACAGAATGTATTTCAAAATAAATCTCAAAAACTGATAATCAGATTCAAGGGGATGGTTTAAAATCTCCCCCAGCCTCCCTTCTTTTAACCAGAATGTCTGGGTTTTGAAGGCACAAATTCCCTAGCATCCTTGGCGACCTGTGTCCTCAAGCTATTTTGGTTCTTAGACATTTGGAATGTCAGGGCCTCTACTGGCTAGATCATTGTTTTAAAAACCGAATGTTTCTGTTTACTTCTAAGCTAATTATATCCTCACTTTCATGGCTTAGCGATGGCTTAGACATCATCCTTGTTTGGTCCTCCTCTGTGCTAATTCCACCAAAGGCCTATTTATTCCTGTTTGTGGTATTTCTCTGCCAACCATTTAATCTTTGTTTCTTCTGAATCCAAGCAAAGGTGGAAAGAACACACAGTGTTCCCTCCCAAAGTCTATGTAAAACTGTTTAATCCTCAGGAGTTTTCCTCCAAAGGAAACACATGATCAACCCACTACTAATACAGTATGTTCTTAGCAAATTCAGTCAACTCAACCTTCTTTGGGGGTTGGCCAAAAAGTTTGCTTGGATTTTTCGATCAGGTGTTATGGAAAAACCCAAACGAATTTTCTGGCCAACTCAGTAACTTCCCTATGACCTGAAGTGTGTTGATTTTAGTGCACCGTCTTGGGTTTGCTTACCAAATGTGCTTTCTCTCTTTTCAGAAGAGAAAAATACCTCCTAAACAAATTTAATTGTATACAACATGGCCACACATTTTAAAGCAAATACAGATGTTTACCACAGTTTCGTTCTTTTTAATACAGCTTTTGCCTTGTTTTATTTGCTTTATTTTCTATTTCATCATCTTTTTTCCTCTCTTCTTAGATTTCCAAGAGCTTCATGATAGTTTTGGCTGTGAAATCTGAACTAAATATTAGAACAAAAATTAGGAGAAATTTGTACTGAGAATGAGAGAAAAGTTACTTGAAAACTATTTCTGTACTCAAATAGTGCGGGCTTTTTTGTTTTATTAATGCTTGTGGTACTTTTTTATTTCTAGAATTTTTTATATCAAATCACACCTAAAGTATTTTCACATATAGAGTGTTCTGGGGCTTCCTTGGTGGCTCAGCGGTAAAGAATCTGCCTCCAATGCAGGAGACGCAGAAGGCGTGGGTTCGATCCCTGGGTCAGGAAGATCCCCTGGAGGAGGAAATGGCAACCTACTCCAATATTCTTGCCTGGACAATCTCATGGACTGAGGACCCTGGCAAGCTACAGTCTGTGGGGTCTCAGAGTCAGACACGACTGAGCAATTGAGCATGCACCACACACAGAGTATTAACTCTGTATTCCTGAGAAGAAATTCTAGGCGAGGGCTTTCTATCCAGCAGTCAGTTTAGTTCCCTCAAGTACTGAGATACTGATCCTCTCAGTGCATGGACTTGTGACTTGCTGCTTTCACTTGGGGCCTAGAGAGACCTTACCTATTTTACCCACCTATATACCCCATTATGCACAACAAGCATGACCGTTTTCTATCTGTGCCATGATGTAAAGAGGTTGAGAAGCTCTGTTTTTTGTTAAAACAAATGGGAAAACCACCAAGGTTGGGTTGGGTGTGGAGCCCTAAACAGCTGAAGGAAGAGCAGAAAGTTGTGAAGAACGGTTGCTTACAATGCCTACACCCCTCTGAAACACTCCTTGCACGCCTGCCACCACATGTAGGGAGCCAATTGTCCAGCTGTGTCACCTCACTGAGAAATAAGTGAATGCTGGACATATTTGACACTCCATTTACTATTGCTGATGTTCATGAAGCCAGGAATCACCCATAAAAGAGAGTTGTTAGGTTGTGGGCAAGATCCATTTTCCAAATTTGATTTTTCCTCTACATTATCATTATACGTGTTCTTGACTTGGAACATTTGTCTTTACTTGCTGTCCTTCTATTTCTCTCTGAAAGCCAGTTTTTGGACATAATTTTTTGCCATACTAAAGGTGTCATTCAATTTAGCAATAGTGTTTTCCATTTGATATAATCACACAGTGTTATTGCAATCAAGACAGATTCCCTAACAGGCCATCACTCTATGTTCTTCATGAAACCGTGAATGTTGCTAGCAAATGTTACCAGTCTGTTTGTGACCATTTCTGAGAGAAACTCAAACTCAAGACTCTCTTTCCCTCTTTTGCAATCTCTCTCTCTCTGTTTGCATCTCTCTCACACACAGAGGCATCAGGTACTAATTTTTTTTTTAGGTTTTCACATATTTCTCCAAATGACCTAGATCATCATAAAATACTGAAAGGTAAGGGACTATGTCTTCTTGTTCTTTTCTTTTTAAACTTTCCATATCGACAATAATAATTTACTCATATTTAGAATATTCATCCAGGCCTATATGTACGTTTGAATAGTTCTATAGCTTAGAGAGGTGATTAAGTAATTATCTCCCAAGTCTTCCTCTGAACCATCCTAAGATTTGTCCTGTAGTCAATCTATGTGTTTATCCTTTAAGAAAAATTATCAGTGATTAAAACAACTTATCCCTTTTGCTGTGCATTTAATTTAATAAACATATGTTAATGAGCAAAGGATTTTGAGAACAGTGGGAAATAAAAATATAATTAAGCCATGGTCCTTCCTCGGAAAAGCTCAGTCTAATGGAAAGACAGATGCATAACCTGCCTAATAAATACAATATAGATACAAAATATGAGGTGATAACAGAGAACAGAGCAGTATCACTTTCTCTCCCAGAATAATAAAATGGCAAACACTTCCTTTCAGCTTTATTGTGTTATTTATTTATTTTTTTTTAGTGTGGACAGAGAATATTTTTCAGTTCCCCTAGGAAGGCAAGGTTCCTGTCCCTCATATATGTTCTTTTTCAAAAAGGACAAAGTCTCAGGTGACAGAGAGAATCTAATTCACTGCCGGATGTGTGCAGTGCATGCCCAGTCTCTAAGTCCTGTCCAACTCTTTGCGATCCCAAGGACTATAGCCCACCAGGCTCCTCTGTCCATGGGACTTCCCAGACAAGAATTCTGGAGTGGGAGCCATTTCCTTCTCCAGGGGATCTTCCTGACCCAGGGATCAAACCCACATCTCCTGCATTGGCAGGTGAATTCTTTACCACTGAGCCAAAGCATGATAACAAACGACTACTGTTCCACTTAAAGAGCTCAGTCTCAGGAAAGGGAAGAATCAAACAGTTAAACTTTAGGGTCTCTTGAAATCTTTGCTTTAAAATAATTTGTGTTTTAAACACCTTTAAAAATGTACATACTTCTGGTGGGCTTGCATATTCTAAATACTTATGTACATAAAGATCACACTCTTTGTATTAATAAACACCTTCATATTAGGAAGATCAGTTCAGTTCAGTTCAGTCGCTCAGTTGTGTCCGACTCTTTGCGACCCCATGAATCGTATCACGCCAGGACTCCCTGTCCATCACCAACTCCTGGAGTTCACTAAGACTCACGTCCATCGAGTCCGTGATGCCATCCAGCCATCTCATCCTCGGTCGTCCCCTTCTCCTCCTGTCCTCAATCCCTCCCAGCATCAGAGTCTTTTCAAATGAGTCAGTTCTTTGCATCAGGTGGCCAAACTATTAGAGTTTCAGCTTCAGCATCAGTCCTTCCAATGAATATTCAGGACTGATTTCCTTCAGGATGGACTGGTTGGAGATTGTTTGTAAGAACAGGACAGGCCCATGAGAATTCAGAAAAAAAAAAAAAAAACAACACTTGAGCAGTATACCAATGATAAAGTTTTCTAAAAGTTGAAGACTAAAGAGTGCCTAGAAGTATGCAGATTACAGGCCAAATCTCACATGTACCATTTAGATGCACAGCTGAAATGCCTATGTGGTCAGTCTTCACATCCTTCTCTAAAGGTCCCCCAGTGCTGACCATGGCAACTGCCCTGGCATCATCTCCTAATTCATCTCCTAATTACCAAGAAGTGGAAGTCATATAAACTTCCACAAGTCATTCTGAGGGGAAAATCTCCTCAGAGATTACACTGGCCAGAGAAATAACAGATACGGTTTTTATGCAACAAAATTTCAGAGTTTTTGTTTGCTATCTGAGATGAAAAATCAAGGATTTTCAAATTCAGGTTAGCGTTAGCCTAGAGGTGGGACAGCTATGTTATAATAAAGGTGGATGGGTGAAAAGTATGAGTTCAACCACGGTCTGGAAAATTAGCTGCTATTGTGGCTGAAGTGGCTGATGGGTTTTATTTGTGAACAACGCAGTGTCTCTGTGCAGCAACTAAGACAATGGGAATTATTAAAGCTTTGCGATGGACTGTGAGGCGTGCTTGAATTTGAAAATAAGATTGTGCTTCTTAAATTCTTAATCAGAGGTATTTTGACCTTCAGATATTACTTTGGGCATATTACTGAAGATCAAGGTTAACAGGTATTGAAAAAAGCCCAGTAACTACATATGGTCAGTGGTTCGTATGCGAGGTCATATTTTTTTACTTTATTAAATTGAACTATTTAGCCGACATCTCACCTTAATCCAGAAAAAACAGCAATGGCGTGTGGCATTTTGGGTTTTTTCATAAAAATTATGTATATTTAAGGTGTACAACATGATTTGATGTACAAATACATAGAGAAATAATTACTACAGTCTAATTAACATATCATTGCTTTGGTCACCATAGTTGCTATTTTGTGTGTGGGGAAAGCACCTGAAAGATAGTCTTTTTAGCAAATTTCCAATATTCAATACAATACTGTTCACTAGTCATCAATGCATATTAGATCTCTAGACTTATTCTTCATATGCCTTCCATGCAGACACCATCATTCCATTCAGTTTTTCTTGATTTTCAAATGTTTGTGGTAACTTAAAGCAAAAAATGTACGAATACTGGCAAGATTGACTATTTGTGACTATATGCTAAACTGTATGATAAACTAGAGAAAACTCTGTAAAAGTTATGCCTATTAACCCTTTAAGGTACATTATGTAGCAGGGAGTCACTTAACCTCAGGAACCTGAGAAGGGAAATCAAATTGTTTTTAAAAAATGAAGAATCAAATTTAAATTCTCAGAACTCAAATTTAAATTCTCAGAAGTCAAATTTAATACATCATGAGATGTTAAGTGTTTCGGATTCTTATCTGAAGAATGAACAGATGACGTAGAACTATTAAATAGTATCAGGTGGCCTCTTAGCCTGAAGGAACTCAGGTTGTCCAAGGTATGTCCAGTCAGTATAAAAAGATGCAGAAAAACCTAATCATTGTTTAGTTTAAGGCAGACTATTTAGTCTTCCTCTAGGCATCTGCTGACTGATTTTAGAGATGACAACAGAAATTAAAAGAAGCAGTCTCTTATATAGCATATGTCAATTCCAAGGCATAACTGCTTGTGAATATCCTATCATATTTTATTTGCCTATTTCAGAAACAGCTGCTGAAACTGTCCTTAGTGCTTCATGTAGCTTTAAAGATTAGTCCTGCATCAGTCTATTCTAATGCTTCCTACCTGCAAAACCCAAGCATGGATGTCTCAAATCCTGAAACTCACTGAAATATTGATGTAAAAAGTTATTTTAGCATAAGCAAGAACACTGTACTCAAATTTATTATCAAGATCACCTCCAAACTCTGCAAGTAGCAGAAAATAAGGTGTTTAACTGGATTTCAGAACCCTGTAGGCCCTCCTGGAAAAGCAGAAATTTAATGGGCTCTGGCATTTCAAGAACTCGTCGAGACTGTCAAAGGTTTCAGTAAGAAATTCTAACAACTAGAACAGCAAGTCATTAGTGAGAAAGAAGAAAGTATCTCTAGTGAAGTCTATGTCCAGAGGACTTTGCTGCTGCTGCTGCTGCTAAGTTGCTTCAGTCATGTCCGACTCTGTGTGACCCCACAGACGGCAGCCCACCAGGCTCCCCCGTCCCTGGGATTCTCCAGGCAAGAACACTGGAGTGGACTTTAAGTACTGCCCAAAGAGCATATTTTATTCAGACCATTTGAAGTTAGATGTACCCCCCCACCCCCCACCCAAAGACTGCTCTACAATAGTGGCTTGTCTCCTATTCCTGGGTGATGTTTTTAGCTTTTGCATATGTTGGGAGGGTGAGTCAGGTGAAGGGTTTCACTACTACTTGAAAACTAGCTCTCCATGAAAGGTGAAATCAATTCCTCTTAGTGTGACCTTCCCTCCTCTCCTTGGGGCAGTTATACTTAAACACGGGCCAAAGGCTAAAGTCACAGAATGAGGTATTTAATCATAGGATTTCAGAAAGTAGCCCAACTAGAGGATAGGACAGCTGTCTCCTTAGAGCCTCTGTAGGTCTGTTTTTTCAGGATAGGTTGAAACTCCAAGTCCTTACCATAGATTGTCCTGATATCCTGCTCTGGTTTGCTCAGTTTATTATCAACTCCAGAATGACAAAAGAGGGCACACAGGAGGACTTGTATCAGATAAAATAAATATTTCCTAAATAAAACAAATTTAAATTCTACTTACAAAAGCTTTCTTGTGGAGGGGCAAGGGGAACCATTGATTTGAAAGCTGCTTTTGTTAATTTTTTAGTATTTGAAAAGACATTTCAAGCAATAACATATTAGGTGTGCAATACTCCTGCTAGGCAGTGTGTGGAGCTTTGGAAAGGTGAAAACTGTTACAGCAAGCTGCTTTCATTTATTAAGCTAAACATGCATATGCCTTTTGAAAGGTCCCTTTGATCATAAAGTTAACGTTGGGGCTGTTAAGGTTTTACAAGGCCCCCCTTATCCAAACTACAGCACACTTACTGCTTTCTTCCTGTATGCCCAGATAAGTCTCCAGGACCAGATACCAACAAGTCATTTTTGTCTGCTTTCATTGGTTTGACCACACAAGGAATATTCTGTTTCTTTACATCTCAAGTGCTCAAATTGCCATGTAAAAACCAACTATCAATTTTTCTCCATATTTAATTCCCAGCTTTTTTTTTTTTTTTCATTTTCTGCATTGGTTCCCATGGTAACAAGTCTGTTGGCAGAGAAGGTGTGACTCTGATTCTAGCTTTCTGCACAAATTCAAAATTTTTCTAGTGATCCTCAGGCAAGTGTCATATAAACAGGAAGCAAGAGAGCACAGTTCCCTAAGCTAATGCCTCTAATCCCTTACCCTGCCATATGCATTTCCCACCCTATTCCCCAAACCAGGCCTGCTGACCCGAGAATATCAGCACTCAAGGAAACTGTGCCAAGTCCCTTCACCTGTCAATACAAGGATTCAAAGGGCCCTTACATCCAACCACAGGTGCAAGGGTTGAAATCTTTTTAGTTGGCTTCCTCTTCTAAATGTCAGTGACTTAACTGACATGAATGCATAATGAATGACAATGTCATCTGGGGGCAAAGTGGAGAACCAACTTGCACTCATTTTCTAAAACATTTTCTCAATGTGCTTCTGAGATGTTTACAGCACAGGGATTATGTAAAACTTGAAATAGCCTTAAATCAGTATCTCATAAGTGGGGACATTGATTCTGAGTTTCCCTCAATACGTAGTTAAGTGATATGTGAGAGGGGGCAAGCAAGTCATCCCAGAAAACTGAGCTCCTGAAGAGAGATTAATAAAGATGTAGATAAATGAAGAGGACATTGTCCCTGGTGGCTGAATGTGAACCAGGGAGGCACAATTCACAATCAGTTGGCACAATTCAGGGTTCAAGAATGGAAAACTAAAGAAATGAAATAAAATAAAAGCTAAGGAAATGGAGTGTAGAGAAAGGAGTTTTTAAGAGTGAATCACTTGCAGAAAGGGAGCCTATAGGTAAGAATGGCTTCTTGCAGACTTTGGCCCAACTCTATCCACAAAATATTTTTCCAAATAGTTTCTTTTAAAAATAGATTATATTTCTTTTGAATTGTAGAATTCCTTTGTGGCTTGGCATTGTTATATGCCTAGCAACCCCAAATCTCCTAGGTCCTCAATATTTAGAAAAAAGCAGGAACTGTTCATCACAGTCCTCATATCTGAATGTGCTTTGACTTTTTTCTTTTAGAAAAGTTAATGAATTCAGGGGAATGAAAATAGACATTAGAAATTAAAATATGGGTATCTAAGCTATAGTGAAGAAAATTGTAAATGGTTGTTTTTTTTGTTGGCTTCTATAAAATATGTGATGCTTATGCACACTGAAGTTTTAAAGTTAGCAGATTATATTGTACAAAGGTATTTTTTGCCCTTTAAAAGTTATTTTCCTACATTAAGAAGTTTTCTTATATTAGAAACTTTTTATTGAAACTCAGGTTTTATGTCTCTGTATAGACAGACATAGGTGTTTTTCTTTGCACACTCGTTTTGCACAGGTAAAGTAATGAGTTAAACAATGCCCAGGTATGCAGGTCAACTGACCATTATATTAGCTAGATTAGGAAAAGTATTTGATGAATGGAGGAAAAAAAAAATCACCTTTATTTCTTTGTGTCTTTCTGTCCCTCTTCCCCTTTCCTTATTTAGTCAGGAAATCTTATATAATTTTTGAATAGTCCACAGGAAAACCAAGATGAAACTCTCAGGCAGATATAATATAAAGCAGTTCTTGCATCAGCTATGGTAATTAATTTTCAGAATGTACTGCTGTAATAAGTTTTATTTTCAACACTTGCAGTCTTTCCACACAGAAGACTCTTATTGGTCTTGAATGTGGAAAGGCATCTGTTCAGGGCAGAAAGAAATGTTTTATGTTAAGTCTTATTCTAGAAAATTTGGTTTTAGCTTTGATGACACCTAGTGTCAATGGAATGCAATAAATGTTTAATACTGCTTTATGATGTTTAGGCATTTCTCGTTAACATCCTCAACTACGTTTTCCTCCTTAAAAATGCAAGCCTTAGTACTGATGTGAAAAATAATTGATACATAAACCACATATTTTTAATCTCAAGAGCCAATCAAGTTTCTCTGTGTATTCAGTGTATAGGAGGGACTAAAGGAAGCTTAAGGACAATGACACTGTCTTCGTATGAAAGAGGAATTCTTTCCTAGTTGAAAATGAGAGGTAAAAAGCTACTGAATTCTGTTTATAAATTTTAAAGACCACCAAAAATAACCTTGCAAAAGTAAAGATTTGCAGGTACTGTAGTTTTATTTTTTCCCACTTTATAAGCATCTAAGGGCACGCCCCCACCCAGCTGTATAAAAATAAAGCATAATATGAACTATAGTCTCTTTCTATTCAGAGAAGAAAAATTAACAACAGCAATTCTAAACAAAGACAATGATAAAATTTTAATTGGCTTAAGAATTAAAAGGATACTAGATACTATGCTTTTAGGATTTTTAAGTATCCATGAAAATTCTTTCATTCCTAAAATATTTTATAGTTTATTTCTTTTGACCTCAGTTATTTTGGGGCATAATCCTTTTATTATTGTATAATGAAGTTCTAAATTCCACGTATTTATTTAATTTGTTTCCATATGCTAAACACATGCACACACACATTTTCCACTTTTCATCTGAGGTCATATAATTCAGTTAGTGAAATATTTCACTCTTCTGTAAGTAAAAACTAAATCCTACACAGAGATGCAACCACTGGGCCACAATTTTAATAAAATGAAGACAGTCACTAGACTCATATTCTTTTATGACATCTGATTTCTCTACCATATGTGCAGCACAACAGTGACATCTTAAGGCCAAGTTAACTAAAGCTCCTTTAGCCAGAGAAAGAACTTGAATTGGGATCTGTGTTCAAAGAAATTCCATTATATTATTAAGTACTTTTCAAGTTTACAATTTGCAATTGGTAGATCTTAGAAGTGCTTCTTCATTTATGACTTCTTTTGCAGTCTTTGTGAATATTTTAATGTGTACTAAATGCTAACATTTTACATAGACATACTGTATATTAATGCATGCATTTCACTGCATAGTTTATTGACACTCCCCTTGTAAAGATTTTATGGAAGAAACAATAAGCCACGGCAGTATAGCAAAAGAGGCTTAATCTTTATAAATTGGGGCCTTTTCTGTCTCTTTGCTAGCTTAGGTGGCTGTATACAAATTTGGGTGGGAGGGGCCAGAAACACCTCTTACCATTTAAGGTTTTCTACATGGTGAACTCTAGCCAATTCGAAACAAATTGCTTACTTTAATAAAAAATTTTACCATTTTATAAAAAGTTAAATCATGACATGTTTAATTGAAATGGCTGTGTTGTAATTAATATTTTGAGATAATTGTGATTTTGAGCTTAAATTATATATAAAAATCGTCATTTTTGTATGTGTTAAAAAAAACTACTGTATCACAACAGTACCTTTTAGTTGAACTACATATTGATGTAAATAAAAACTGAATGAAGACATATTTACTACTTTATTAACATAGATTGTGAATGTAGTTAATGGGTTTTTTTTGCTGTATGAGACCATGACAACCCTGAAAGCTGCTTCATTTTATGTGCAAAGAACTCCTATGGATCTATATTTTAAATTTACTGAATCAATGAAGTTACTTTGTCAGTTAATTCGCAAATGCAAGCTGTATTCTCCAGTTTTATTTTATGTATTGACACTAAACAGTAAAGGTGTACAATGTGATTAGAATGCATTTTGAAGATGCTTTCTGTACAGATACAAAATACAGGGACTATAATAATGCTGTGCAGCGTATAGCAAAGCCATTTTTCGGCTTTGATGTACTCAACTTTTTCAGTATTTAAAAAAGTGTTTTGAATAACATAAAAGTCTCTTTATTGTATAAATAATAAAATGTCACCTTATTGTAAAGTGTCTTTTGTTTAATATGGAAGCTGATTTCTTAGGCAGCAACAGAGCTGTTGTATGAAAAGGGAATATTTCTTTTAAACCAAAAACATAAACATTGTAATTGATATTTGAAAAATGTAACTTTTTAATGAACATGTAGTATTTATCTTTATTAGCAATGATTTTTTCATATGATTATGTCTCAATCACCCAAAAGCTATCCATCCATCCATCTATTATCTACTTACCTACCTGTCCACCCATCTATTTATATAAACTAGTTAATACCGTCTATCAATTGGTTACTTAATAGAATCACACAGTACATTTTATAATGACTGACTAGCCTACTTCTGATATTTTTGGTGTAAATACAAATGTTTATATTTAATTTTTATTAAATCCGGTTCATCTATAACAAATTACTTTTTAGAAAATTACCGCATGACTACAAATTTAGTCTCACATTACTAGCAAATTTAAAAATTAAGACCTTGGAAATTAAAAAGCAATGCACAAGGAAGGATTAGAACACATCAACAGAGTAATTATACATACAAATATCTGCTTAGTATTTAAATAAAACACATTTCAAGATTTCTATGCTGTATATGCTCTTATTTTCTGTTGCTGTTATCTTTAAAATTAATAAAAT
Organism: Oreotragus oreotragus; assembly: GCA_006410675.1. NCBI lineage: Eukaryota > Metazoa > Chordata > Mammalia > Artiodactyla > Bovidae > Oreotragus > Oreotragus oreotragus. The sequence goes on from SJYX01006916.1 coordinate 62,605, forward strand.
TTCAGTTTTTCTTTTTAAAGAACAAAAGGTATCGTTTNCTTGGAAATTAAAAAGCAATGCACAAGGAAGGATTAGAACACATCAACAGAGTAATTATACATACAAATATCTGCTTAGTATTTAAATAAAACACATTTCAAGATTTCTATGCGGTATATGCTCTTATTTTCTGTTGCTGTTATCTTTAAAATTAATAAAATTTCAGTTTTTCTTTTTAAAGAACAAAAGGTATCGTTTAAATGCTCACACTCTGAGTGAAAAATATGCAGATCTAATTTCCTTAAATGTGTTGAATCTAGAAATATTAGGTTGTTGTATGGAAACTTAGTACTTTAGTACTAAGCATCTTAAAAAAAAAGTCCAATCAAGTTTTAAATTCAAAATTGTGAGAGCAATTAAAACAACACTTTTATTATTTTCTCCACCAATAACTATATCTTGTGTACCATTTCTGTGACATTAGAAACCCCGGTAAAATGATTTCATGAAACATGGAAAAAAGACTAGGAGAAAACATTTCAACTATATTAAAACAAAACAAGACAATAAATATTAATTTGAAAATTATACTGATACCAACTATATCACAAAAGTCTTATCATGGATAATGAAAAGCCTTATTTTTTTTTAATGGCAAAGAAGAGTATTAAATAAAATTCAATTGTATAGTCAATGAAAATTTAGAAATTAAAAAAATAGTTTAAAGAAAAGATAGAAATTGGATGGTCACATTCAAGTCAGTTGGTCATAATATACGTAACACAAGTAGAAATGGGAAAAGCATCTCTACAAAAATGCTTTGTCATTATAAAAATATTTAACTATAATAAATAAAAATTCACTTTTGAAGAAACTGTTATGTGGGAATGAGTGAATTTTTTTTGCATAAATCTTATGCAAAACATTTAGAACAAATGTATGAACAAAATAAGTGGTTACACCATCATAAATGAAGATAATACCTTAGAAAAATGTTAGTTATCAATTTAAGAAGTCTAAGAATTAACATGACCAAGATTATGTATTGACTGCAATTTAAGTAGGAATTCGGTCTCTCAAATATTCCAAAATAGCAGCTGTTCCTTTCATTAAGATGGCTGCTCGAGGAACACGGAATGGATTTCCATCTAGTAGCAATGTCCTAAACAAAAGAGAGAAATCAGGATTTTAACAAAAGAGAGAAATCAGAATTTTAACATTTTCCATTAGGGAGGGATTTCTTCTAATTTCATTTACTATTTCATAAGTAAAATATGTGTATTTTTTTGAATTGTCCCTTTTCAGTCTAAGCATTTAAACAGAATTGTAACTATAATAATGATTGAAAAAACATTAACTGAATACTCATTAAGTGAAAGGTATGGTTCTAAGTAACTTACATTCACTGACTCTCTTAAAGATCTTGACAATTCTATGATGTAGGCACCATTAATATTTCAATTTTATAAATAGGAAACACAAGTTCAGGAAGATAAGAAAGACTTGTCCAAGATTACAGTTATTAAATAGAAGACCTGTGATATGAATCATTATTTTACCCATCACCTCTTCAATCTTATAATGACCATATACTAAATGGCTGACTTATATTTACACGTGTTAGAATGAGCAAACTGACAAATACTCATATCAAAGACTATAACATAGTCGATATATCCTATCCACACCAGGAACATTAACACGTCTGTCTTTGTACTTCCTGCCTTGACCAGATGCACTTATAAAATCTATTTAAATGTTCTGAAATGAGTGCAGTTTAAGATCTAAGGGCTGGTTGATTTACTTATTAAATTTAATGAAATAAATTAGATTTTTTTTCTTAATTTTCAATAACTTAACTGTTTATATAAATAAACATCAAAGGATTCACAACATATTATACAGTAGATCTAAATTATATCTTCAAATATATCTGTGTGCCATGGGAATTCTTTTAAAGACTGATTTTCTTAACTTATAGAAAAAGTTATAGTCAATCTTCATTACTTATAGACTCCAAATTTGCTAATTTGCCTGCTCACTAAAATTTATTAGTCACCCCCAAATCAATACATGCAGCACTTTGAAGACCATTTTGGACATGTACAGAGCAGCAAAAAGTTTGAGTCACTTGACACTGAGGACAAAAAAGGTGATGCTCTGTCTTGTATCAGCTCTCATACCATAAACAAGTGTTCCTTCCATAGTCTATTCAGCGTGACTTTTTTTGTATTATTGTACTTTTTCTTGGTGATTTTGCTGTTTAATATAGCCTGCAAGCATAATGCTGACGTATTTCTAGTTCTTCTAAGCACACAAAGGATGTCATGTATCTTACAGGGAAACACACACGTTAGATAAGCTTCATTCAGGCATAACTCATAGCACTGTTTAGCCATAATTCAAATATGAATGAATCAACAATATTAAATAAGGCATCTTAATACAGAAACATACATAACACAAGATTATGTGAGGACTGGTTGATGAAAATGTGACCAGAAGCTTGAAAGAGCCTCTGTGCTTCCCCTAGGGAGTAATGGTTGAGTATTTGTTAAGCTGGTTTTCACAGAGACTTTATAGAATACACTTATGGAACATAACAAGAATCAACTCACTTGCCTTCTATAAATCAATAATTGAGGGACCAAAGATATCAGTGCTGCCCTAGTAAAGTAAAATATGTTAAACCATTATATGCAGTTTTCAAAAATTAAATTTTTCTGACACACTCTGTTTACCTACTAGGCTTGCTGTTCATGTCTCAAATTCCCTTTATATTCACTTAACAAGTACTTATTAGGTGCTTACCACTTTCTCGGCACTGGGATAACTCTTGTACTGGAGGACAAAGAAATGATATTGAGTCCTAACAAAGCAGGATGGGAAATCTTANATCGTTGTTAAGAGCCCAACTTCTGGAGTCAAACCACCTGGGCTCAAATTCCAGCTCTACACTCCTCGATTTCTAAATGGACATAGTAATAGAACTTACCGTGCCGGACTTTTGTGAAGATTAAGTGAGGTAATACACGTAAAGTACTTAGTTCAGTGTCAGCAGACAATAAATATTAATAAATAAGCTCCCAATAAAAATTATTCTTGATTATTACAGTGGGCTTCCCTTGTGGCTCATCTGGTAAAGAAAATGTGGAGGACCTGGGTTCAATCCCTGGGTTAGGAAGATCCCCTGGAGAAGGGAAAGGCTACCCCTGTCTCTTATACACATCTAGATGTGTATAAGAGACAGGTTGATATCTCCCTGATGTTTTTATGCAGTAGTTTCAGGTTATACACATACAGAGGAATGAGAAAAGTATCACTAAAAACAATCAACATGTATGATATATGTGTACTATATTTACACATATAGCATGCTATATAAACAAAACTAAAAAATACATTTGGTAAAATTTGGAAAACAGAATTGGGATTCAGAGTTTTGTTACTTGTTATTTTTAACAGGACATTACATTTTTTATTTCAACTTGCCTGCAAGAGTACCTCAAAAAGCAAATAAACAAAAAGAAACAAAAACACTTCCACAACTGAATAAATGAAAAAACTTAGCATTTACCTTAAGTTCACACAGTTACCAAGCTCTGGTGGAATCTGTAGGAGGTCATTATTTTGAAGGTCCAATGTGATCAGATTTTCCATTGTCTTCATTTTCTGAGGGTCCAAAGATCCAACCTGATTATTACTAATCAAAATTGTTTCAAGTGTAGGAATTCGATACAGAACTTCAGGTAGTATTTTGAACCTATCAGAATATGAACAGAACAAACAGAAATCAGAGGCAAAATTATCCCCTAGATGATGGAGGTTTGATCTATGACATAAAGCTTTCTTAATGTAAGATTTTTTTTTTAATTTTAAAAAAAATTTTCAGAAAATTCTTAAAAATGGATAAGCTTTGGAACCCTTGAAATATATGTTAAGTGGACAGACCTGTAGCAGTTTCCATTTACTATACAAAAAAATCAAACAAAAGTTCAGAGTAAATTCTCCCATGTTTTTCTTTTCTCAATCAGGAGACAAGGAAATCTTTGAGTCGGACTCTGTGACCCTGTGGACTGTAGCCCTCCAGCCTCCACTGTGCGTGGGATTCTCCAAGCAAGAATACTAGAATGGGTTGCCATTTCCTTCTCCAGGGGATCTTCCCAACCCAGGGACTGAACCCAGGTCTCCTACATTGCAGGCAGAGCCTTAACATCTGAGCTACCAGGGAAGGCCCTGATAGCTCAATAGACAACTCAAGAGAGAACTGATAGTCCATATCAATAGAGAACTGACAGTTCAATTAATAAAAATTAGAAAAATCTGAGAAGTACTTATATTTTTAAACAATGACAGCAAAGGTATAACCTATACTTGAGAAAACACAAATAACTGAGTAGACAGAAAAAAAATTAACAGGCAGTATTTTAACATCACTGTGCCTTAGATTTCTTATCTGTAATTGAGCAAGAATAACAGTACTAAAATTATATACTTGTTACAAGGATTAAATGAATGTATACGAAGGTCATGGGACAGTATCTGTAATATAACAAATGTTAGCCACTACTATTTATATTAAATTGTCACCAGAATCAACTTTCATCATAGGAAACAATATGACATCGTTGTTAAGAGCCCAACTTCTGGAGTCAAACCACCTGGGCTCAAATTCCAGCTCTACACTCCTCGATTTCTAAATGGACATAGTAATAGAACTTACCGTGCCGGACTTTTGTGAAGATTAAGTGAGGTAATACACGCAAAGTACTTAGTTCAGTGTCAGCAGACAATAAATATTAATAAATAAGCTCCCAATAAAAATTAGTTATTCTTGATTATTACACTGGGCTTCCCTTGTGGCCCATCTGGTAAAGAAAATGTGGAGGACCTGGGTTCAATCCCTGGGTTAGGAAGATCCCCTGGAGAAGGGAAAGGCTACCCACAGCAGTATTCTGGCCTGGAGAATTCCATGGACTATATAATCCATGGGGTCGTAAAGAGTCGGACACAACTGAGCAACTTACACTTTCACTAATTATTATAATATCTTAGTGTTTACAAAATACAACCTAACTTTCACTAGCATAAAAAGCTCTGAAAGGGCTGGACTGCTACACACCCAATATCATTTGTTACTTCTCCTCTCCTGCTACCTCACTTTTCAGTCTGAGCCGTATTAAACTTCTTGAAGGGTCCCAAACACATCATTTTCTCACATCCTTGGGCATTAATACATGCTACTTGCTCTACAGAGGATGCCATGTCCCTGTGTGTTCCAAGCCTCAGTTTCAGAGCTACCTCCTCTACCTTCAAGAAATCTCTGGAAATACCTATGTATGCACCGTGCTTCCTCTATAGCAATAAGAACTATTTATTTGCATATTTGTCTTCCTATAGGCTACAAGTTTCTTAAAATAGTTAAAGAGAACGAAAAAAATGTAGACCTCAGTTGTGAAAATTCTAAAAAGGCAACATCACTTTTAACTCTAAGTGGAACTAAGTGACAATAAACCTGGATATTTAAACGAGGAAAAAACATACAGCCTTTTTTTCGTCTCTTTATTCTCTCGTAATCTCTAGTATTCTCCAGTAAGATCTACAAATTTTCTACAGAATAATTGTGAGCAAGATGTTTCTTACCTATTAAAGGAAAGGTTGATAGTTTGTAGCCGTGTCAATGATTCCATTTCTTCAGGCAAAGAATTTAAAAAATTATTCCTAAGTTAGAGAGAAAAAGATGATTTACAAAATTTGAAAATTTGTCCAACTTTATAATTAAAGTATTGATTGGACAAAAATATACATAGCTCAGTTTGTCAATTCTTGATTTCATTAAGACTGTGTCCTGAGAATTCTGAATCAGTCAACAGCTTTATGTATTCGATCAATGGGCCTAATCCTAACACCAAAGTGCAACCAACTGGTAATGCAAACAACTCTTTAATAACAGATTTGACAGGGTAAACACTGTAAACTAATCCCTTATCTACTTCAAATTGCAATCAGCAATACTTTCCACAGTCAGAGCCCTTTAGGTCATGCCTATAAATACTGTATTATTTGACATCACAAGTATTCTACATATTTGATTAATACAAATTGAAGAATAACTGAAAATTACATGAAAAAGATGAAACAGAAATGCAAAGAGATTCTGTATATTTAGAAACTTAGGGTTTTCTACTGTATAAGTAGACTGTTTGTATTATATAAGGAAGACCATTTCTACTTTTAGTTTAGAATTTTAATTTGCACAATGTGTAACTTTTCAGGATCTTACAATAAAACACAGAAGTAAAGGGAATCTCTCATTTACCACTGAAATGATCTGGGAAAAAATTTAGAAGGTTAACAAGAAGGTAGAAATATTCTAGAGGCCATACAACTACTACTGTTGTTGCTGTTTGGTTGCTAAGTCATGTCTTACTCTTTTTGTGACCCCATGGACTATAGCTCACCAGGCTTCTCTGTCCATGGGATTTTCCAAGCATGGACTTGGAAAACCCATAGAGTGGGTTACCATTTCTTTCTCCAGGGGATCTTCCCAACCTAGAGACTGAATGCACATCTCCTGCATCCGTTGAATCCACAGGTGGATTCTCTACCACTGAGCCACCAGAGAGAAGCCCCAAAACTACTAATAATAGAAAACATTTGTGAGAAAATTATCTCCAGCTAGATGGTTATCTATCACACTGAGTAATCTTCTCTAATCTATATCTTTGCATTCAGAAGTGAAGCCTAATATATTAATATGCCATACTTTGTACAACTCAACATATGTCCTTTTTTCTTTTCTATGTATTTTTCTCCATTATTGTCTTTATTAATCCATGCTGAATACCAACTGATGGTCTGTATCTTCTCCAAGAGTCTTATACATACTGATATAAGCATATTTTAGTCAATTAGAAATTTCCAGGTAGAGTTATAGACAGAGGCACACACATAGATAGACACACATACACACACAAGGATGGAATGAAAAGAAATAAAGTCAGCAGCACTAGAGCAGGGATTCATTCTCACTGTTCCACTTAACAATGAACTAAAATGTGATTTTAAACTGTTTTGCCAGTGTAATTGTCCATGGAAAATAGAAATAATTCTACATTTAGCAAGAGCATACATGCTAATATACTTGTTTTAACTGCATAAGGAAAAAATTTTTGTCTCTGTATGAAGCCTAAATCTTCAAACAGATATAATTAGCTTATTGTAATTTAACTACTGTGTGAGTGGAGCAAGAGCAGTTACATTTTAATAAACTAAAACCACACCTAGTAACAATATACACGAGCAGTAAGAAGCCCAGGCAATAGAAATATACTTTACAAACCAAGGTTTAAAGCCTAAGAAAATAAACGATTATCTGACTCTGAAATACCTATTATCACCCTCAAAAACCTGTGACACTTCTGATCCTGTCACTTAGGACATATTTAAATTAAACTTTCTATTACCTCTGTAGAGCCTTAAATAGTTTCCTTTATTTTTGCTGTCAATCATAGTGTTCTTTTTCTTTATCTTGCCTTGCGTGGTTAACATATTTTGAAACCAAATGGATTCTTTTTATGATAAAGTCATGCTAGCTATTGTGCCAGCATAGCATTTAGTCAGTTTTATGTTAAAAAAGAAAAAAGCAATATGAAGTAAATACTTTCCATGTCCTATTTTAATTCTGCTTAAGTATGAACCTAATAAAGTGTCAGTATGTCCTAATATTTTAAATAATTATCTTATCACATAACTTCAAATGACATCTGATTAAAATATTTCCTAAATGCTAACTTTTAGATTACTGCTAAAATTTTATTAGTAAAGACCAATTTTGTTTCTTAGGAAAACATGAGGGAAAGGGCAAAAATCAGGTAAAATACAAATTATTATTAAAAAAGGGAAGCAATAGTATCAATAAATACCTGAGATCTAAAAAAGTCAATTTTTGAAGTGTACATAATTCCAAGGATACAAAGGAAAGCTTATTATAACTGAGATTGACATCAGAAACCATTTCCTTCAGTTCCACAATCCTGAAACAATAATAATTTTAACTATTAATACTTGAATTCACTGTCAAAACTTTAAAACTACAAGCTGACCACAGAGAAGAAAAGCTTATATTATTTTTGCTAATTGAGATTTTCTGTAACTTTTACTTTTCTCACAAAAAATCACAGTCAGTTTGGATGTGTAACTGATAAAAATAGATTTTTAAAAACAGCTGCAATATTATCTGTCCAGGAATTTCTATTTGACTTTAAATGTATGTTGAAGTTGAAGAAACCATTCAGTCTATGTTTAAACTAATTATGGACTCGCTGCACTTCCCGCCAAAATCTAGGCAATACTTTATTAATCCTATCTCAGGAAATACTTAAGTAAATTTAACCAAATCCCTCAAATATTAACAATGTAAAGTATTTTACGTATACTTCCTAATTGAAAAACTATGAAAAGTAATTATTATTGCAACTGAGATGCAAGTACAACTGAGAATGAGTCACAGCTTAATAGAAATAGCATCATTAACAGTTCTTACCTTTTGGGAATTTCACATAGCTGATTCTTACTGAAGTTAATCGAAGTGATAATGTTACTTTTTACCGCATCAAACACTTCATCAGGAATCAAAGCTGTCTGTTTATCACTAAATGAAAAATGGTTTAAAAATGCATCATTCTGGGACTTCCCTCGTGGTCCAGTGCCTAAGATTCCATGCTCCCTGGTCAGGGAACTAGACCCCGCATGCCCCAGCTAAGACCGGAGATCCAGAGAGCCTCAACTAAAACCTGGTGCAACCAAACAAATCTTTTTTTTTTTTTTAAGTGCATCATTCTTAGCAATCTGGAAAGACATGATTATTGCTGTTCATTTTAAAGGCCTTTAAAGATTTCATAAGGAGATTTTCCAAGGTAGTTTATTATGAAGTTCTGTAAAGAATACAACAAAAACCTACCAACTCACAAAATGTTAGGAATTCAGACAACCTATTGTGTCAGAACACCTTGTGTCATACCTTTGGTGTGACATAAACTCACAGTCATAAACTCAATATGAATAAAAACAGGTACCTTTAAAGTCTAAGATGTCCAAGAGTCATACAGTAAAGGAACAGTAATTGGGATTCCTGTACTGCAGAGAACAGCTAAATCTTTAATTTTAAAAACTATCTCGCCTCCTTTCTTAAAAATCTCTTAATAGAGTTTAGCTGTCAACTTTCTTTGGATACAGAGTTAACTGAAGACAACAATCAATTTTTAAAAGTTTAGCACGATACTAGTTTTCTCATAACCTAAACCAGTTTCTCCCTCACTTAGCATATGACAAAGTACAGAGGGTTATGGCCTTGGACTAAACTATTTCTGGTTCTTTCATTAATATACTTTGTTAATTTACCTTCCTTAAACCTCAGTTCTATGAAGTTAGAATCTAAAGGCATTTTCATTAAATTTCATTACATTTTTTTCCATTAAAATTTTCAGTTATATTTTCAATAAAATATAATTTTACTAAGAAAGTATAGAAGAACTCTGGGATTTGCAAATTTAACAATTTGATGTTATAATTGGGCATTATGCCTATGTTCTTCTTTTACAATTTTTAATTCCTAACCTCATCCACTAAAAAGAGTCTTCAGAGGAATGCCAAAAATGAATGACTGTATGAACAAGAAAACAATATTACATATAATGTGTGATACTGGAGAATTGTGTAAGAAAAGCACTATAATACAGAAAGATAAAAAGCCTAAATTTCACCGTTATTATGCTTCCACTTTTGTTTTTGGGTTCCATTTTCTGCTGTGCAGATGGAACACCTGTACCTTTTCGATCAGAATTTCTCAAGTCACAGAGAACTGATTTATTCAAATTAAAGTTTGAAGAGTTATGCTATTTTAAAAACTTCAGTTGAAGGCATTTATGCCTTAATATTGGGAAATAATTTATACTTTAAATAGAATACTTCTGTCCAATTCAAATCTCCAAGGAAAACAAATTACAATAAATTTAGAATCAAAACAATCTAAGATGTATAGTCTTAAGTGCTACCTTTATTATGCTTTTGTGATGTCTGTGCCAAGAATGAGAATGATTAAACCCCACCAAAAAGAAAAAGTATCAATACTACTTTATAGATTGCTTAAAACAATTTAAAGAAAGAGCATATGTAAAGCAGCACAGTGTTCAGCACAGAAGAGAAACTCAATAAACTCAATAAATCATATCCATGCAGAGTAGAGGGAGTGGAAGCCAGAGATAAAAGGGATTCTAAGCTAAGAAATTGCAAGATAGGAATCAAGTCTATCTGAACATTTGGTATATTACAAAGCCTAACATAGAATTTGATACCTGGTAGGTTCCAAAAATATCTACTAAATAAATGGGTATATTATGTGTAAAATAAAACATACTAAAGTTCTACACTAGTATGCTATGAAAAGGACACAACTACAACTATAGATGAGTACTAGCTTGTGTTACAGTGTCTAAGAAGGAAGGCTTAGAGTAGTGACTTCTATGTGAATGAAACACAGCAAATATGAAATGGAGACTGTATCCTGACTGCTGAGGAGGTAGTACCCACTGATACTACACACTAAGGAAAAGAGGCCAGGAATTGATGATGGGTCTGTGGATAACTGAATAAACCTTGTCACTATCTGACTTGAGAATGTATTCTTTTCATTACAGTACCAAAGCATGAGCTAATCACTGAAAGACTTCTGACTGTACCGGCTGTTTTTATCATTGTTGCCTTAGACAGTACTGACGAATACTTGACAAATACTTCCAATTTCCACATGGGTATCTTCTTCTCCAGTCAAACACATGCTCATAATATATAAACATCATTAGGCTTCTGCCTTGGTTTACATACCAACATTGTAACTATCTCAGGTTTAATATATGTGCCACCAGAGCACATTATTATAATATATTATTTGACTTGAATTCAGATTTATAAACAGAGTACAACCTCTCAAGCTTTGCCTGCTTGAGGTATTCATTAAATAAATGATACTTACACTTCTTAGCTACCAATATATGACCTCCCTCCAGTATAATTCTCTCTGGATGCTGGTTACTAAGTCAGAACATTTTATTACCAAACAATACCATGTCTCATATTTTACAGTTATAAAATGCTGTTATAAAAAATTTACTATTGATAACCATATATCAATCTCCTTAAGCATAATAAATACAAATCACCTAAGGAATGGGCTTAAGTTCATTGTACTTTTAATATGCTTTTATCTCATCACTTTTTTTGCAATTGCTATTCTTCTAAGTACTAATGCACTCTGCTGAATTCTTCTTCACCAACGGTCCTTTTTTCTGAAGAATTATTTCTGAAAGTTACCTATGTGATTTACAACATTTAATAAAACGAGTTACATACCTATAGTCTAACATTTTTAATGTGATGATGGCATGCACACTGACTCTAGATTCACTTGGCAGTGTCATGGCGGTCTCAGTAACAGAATCATTTTGGATAGGTCCATCATCTGGCAAAAGAATATAAAACAAATATTTATATTATAGAGTCATTTAAAACTTTCCGAAAATACTTTAAAAGAGTACACATGATTTTTAGATACTATTGTGAAAATGTCTTTTCATATGCTTTATTTCCAATAACTCAAATCTAGGTATAGAGTTTGATCTTTATTTAATAGAAAAAAGATAAAAAGTTTAAAATCTTTTAATAAATCTTACTATAAGAAAATTTAGAAGTAGGAAAGGATAAAGAATAACTACAATATCTCAGAAGAAACAATGACAAGCAAAGATAGTATTCCTTCCAATGAAGGAATTTGTTAACAAAGGAAAAGTACTATTTTCCAAAAATGTCTACCAAATAGGCATCTGCCTATCTTTTCAGTTTAGGACACAATGAAGCTGATTGTCCCCAGTCATTTGAAATCTGGCAACCTGCATAGCCTAGTAAGCTTTTGGTACATTAGTTATATTTACTAAGATTTTTCCTAGAAAATGTAAGACTGTATTTTCAATAGATATTTTCTAACACACATACCTACTCACATTTACATACAGTCAACTCCTTCACCAACTTCTAGAGACTGTATAATGTTTAACACTGTCATTATACAGCATAAAAAGCAAAACAAACAAAAATCATCCACAATTAAAAGAAATGGCTTGGTGATTTTTTGGCAAAAGAAACTTCAGCCATTTAGACATAAATAAAAAAAGACAATTTTTAGCAATGTGGAAATGATGGAATAGTCATAATAGTCACATTAAGAACAGAGGCTTGCCAAAAGAACATTAAAAAAAAATTAGCAGTATCCCTGATCTTTCCTCAACCCAGCAGGCATTGAATGAAACTTGTTGAATGATACTAAGCATATTTCTCTTGCCTTAAACTCATCAGACATTCATTAGTCAATAATTATTAAACTATTTTTCCATACAAATACATCCATATAAATATTTTATTTACAGAAGTAACATAATAAATTATAGACTATTGAATAGAGATAAATGACACAGAGGACAACACTGATTTCAAGTGAAATGCTTTGCTATTTAGAAGTTCCCTAGCGGTTTGGTTATGCCACTTCAAAGAATATGTAATATATACTGCCAAATTACATCTGCAGAGACAATATTAAACCATCAACAAAACCCAGCATTATTTTTAAATGTACATTTACATTAGCATGATTATATATTAAAATAGAATATTCTCAGTACTTTCCAAAGAGCTACTTTTATTTTTTTTATTTATTTTAATTGGAGGCTAATTACTTTACAATACTGTATTGGTTTTGCCATACATCAACATGAATTCGCCACGGGTGTACACGTGTTCCCCATCCTGAACCCCCCTCCCACGGCCCTCCCCGTACCATCCCTCTGGGTCATCCCAGTGCACCAGCCCCAAGCATCCTGTATCCTGCATTGAACCTGGACTGGCGATTCGTTCCTTATATGATATTATACATGTTTAATAATCAGCATCAAGGAGAATGTAAAGAGGAAGGCAACNCCACGGCCCTCCCCGTACCATCCCACAGGGTCATCCCAGTGCACCAGCCCCAAGCATCCTGTATCCTGCATTGAACCTGGACTGGCGATTCGTTCCTTATATGATATTATACATGTTTAATAATCAGCATCAAGGAGAATGTAAAGAGGAAGGCAATTGTCTCTTGGGGGGAGGGGGACACTATTGTGAGAAACAGATTTACTTGGCACTATATTTTCTTGTACATTTACATTTATCGTCTTTTTGATGAAAAAAAAAAAACCAAGATGGTAAAATTTCATAACTGGATCTAGAGTCAGTTATCAGAGTAAGTTATCAGAATGATAACTTACTTCTTTGTAGAAATTAACAAGCTGATTCTAAAATGTTTATGAGATTGCAAAGAAAAAAAAAACCGAGAACAGTCAAAAGAAACTATTTTGAAAGAAGAATAAAGCAGGAGGACTTATACACCTTCCAATTTCAAAATTTATTACAAAGCAATGGTAACCAGTATACTGTAGTACTGGCACAGGATAGGAATACAGATCAATGGAATAAACTTGTGAGTCTAAAATGAACCCTACATTCATGGTTAACTGATATTCAACAAAAAAATGCCAAGACCATTCAGTGAGAAAAGCTGACTTTTCAACAAATAGTACACAGAAACTGCATAATCACATGCAGAAGAATGAAAGTGGACCCTTATCTCATAGCATTTATAAAAATTAGTTCACAGTGGATCAAAGACATGAATGTAAGAGCAAAAGTATAAACCTCTTAGAAGAAAAAAAGTAGAAAATCTTCATAAAACAGGAATTTGCAAAGAAATTTTAGATATAAAACAAAAAGCATTAGCAAAAAAAGAAAAAGTCTTAAAATTTTTTTTAAAACTTGTGTTTCAAGGACACTATTGAGAAAATGAAAAGACAACACACAGACACCTAGAAAACATTTCCAAATTATGTATCTGACAAGAGACTTATACCTAGAATACATAAAGAATTATTACATCAACAATTAAAAAATTAAAATTTGGGCCAAAGAACTCGAGATATTTCACCAAAGGTGTACAAATGGCTAATAAGCACATGATTCTCAACATCATTATTCAAATCTGTTAATATACTTCTCAGTAAACAGAATCCTTATTTTATACAGTAATAGTCAAGTTTTGTTCTTTTACAAAGGTAAAGCATTAGGTGCTGACAGAATCTTTATTATAATTTCTAACTGGTACCCTATAACACAACTCAGAGATTAAGGACAGAACAGTACTACTGTGAATTTAAGAGTGTTTTCGTAATTTCAGCATATTTATGGTCAGATGGATTCAGATCAGAGCCACATCTACCAGAGGCCATTTCCTCTAAATATTTATACTAAAACTATATGCAAATTTATATACAATTTACACCACCACTTTTCACGTTATCTTTCAAAATATGGGAGAAAATAGAAGAGTACCTTTAATCTTGCTTCGTAGGTATTTTAAGACTTCTTGGGTTCCTTTCTGAAAAGAGGGGGACAAAAACATATTCACCAGATATACATTGCAGTTTTATATTAATAGATCATGTGTATGTTTCAGTATCAAGTTTAAAAACAAGAGCTGAATTCTAAATATGCTTACATTTATAATTTCTCTTCGAATGGTTCTCAAAGGATTTCCTTCAAGTGCCAAGAATTTCAAATGAAGTCTTCCCAATGAACAAGGCAGACTATAAAAAGATTAAATAGATTTCAAGGAAAACATCAGGGATAAGTATAATTTAACCAAGTAGTTGATTATAAAACAGACAACATATGACAAGCTTTACATCATAAAATAGTGTCAAAGAAAACCCAAGTTAATTTAGGCCTAAAATATTTCAAGATAAATGCCAAACATGTTTTATAGAAATAAGATTTGTTTCAATACTGTCATATTATGATTATTAGAAAAAGAATGTGAGCTATAAGATATTTCCTAAATTGTAGACAGTACCACTCTTATGGCAGAAAGCAAAGAAGAACTAAAGAGTTTTTTGATGAAAGTGAAAGATGAGAGTGAAAAAACTGGCTTAAAACTCAACACTCAGAAAACTAAGATCACGGCATCTGGTTCCATCACTTCATGGCAAATAGATGGAGAAACAATGAAAACAGTGACAGACTTCATTTTTGGGGGCTATAAAATCACTGTAGATGGTGACTGTAGCCATGAAATTAAAAGACGCTTGCTCCTTGGAAGGAAACTTATGACTGACCTAGACAGCATTTTAAAAAGCAGAGACATTACTTTGCCAACAAAGGTCCATCTAGTCAAAGCTATAGTTTTCCCAGTAGTCAAGTATGCATGTGAGATTTGAACTATAAAGAAAGCTGAGAGCTGAAGAATTGATGCTTTTGAACTGTGGTGTTGGAGAAGACTCTTGAGAGTCCCTTGGACAGCAAGGAGATCCAACCAGTCCATCCTAAAGGATATCAGTCCTGAGTGTTCTTTGGAAGGATTGATGTTGAAGCTGAAACTCTAATACTTTGACCACCTGATATGAAGCACTGACTGATTAGAAAAGACCCTGATGCTGGGAAAGATTGAAGGCAGGAGGAGAAGGGGACGACAAAGGATAAGATGGTTGGATGGCATCACTACCTCTATGGACATGAGTTTGAGTAAACTCTGGGAGTTGGTGATGGACAGGAAGGCCTGGCATGCTGCAGTCCATGGGGTTGCAAAGAGTTGGACATGACTGAGTGACTGAACTGAACTGAGACAGTGCTAAAAAGTAAATATTAGCAAATTAAAAAATTCCTAAATGAAAAAATAATAAATAATAATTTGTAATGATATACTTCAGATTTCATTCAAAAAGGAAACTTTTTTGGTACACAAGATAAAAGCTGTTGATATACACAAACATTAAATCTCAAATTTATTAAGCATCTATAATATACTAGGAATTGTTGTAGGGATATCAAGGTCCTTTCCCTTAAAAACTTTTCAGATGAACAAAAGAAAAGGAGACATATATGGCTAACCAAAATACAGGAATTATCATATGTTGCTGGTGAGCATGTAAAATAGCACAGCCACTTTAGTAAGTGGGAGTTTTTTCAAACACACATTTACCACACAACTAAGCAATCCCACTCCTACATATTTACTCAGAAAAATGAACATTATGTCCAATAGAGACTTACATGAATGTTCACAACAGTCAGAAAATTGAGAGCAATCCAAACATCCATCAACTAACTACTGAAGAGATGAAAAAACTGTGGCATATCTGTATAATGGAATAACACTTGGCAATAAAAATGAATATACTAAGACAAAAATCACACGAATGAATCACAGAAGCATTATACTACATGAAAGAAAGCACAGAAACTATATGCTGTGATTTCATTCATATGATACTTAAAAAAAGAAAACTACAATGACAGAGCTCATCAGTGATTGCTAGGGGTGGGGTGTATGAAAAGTGGATTGACTGCAAAGGGTATGAATTACACCAATACATATAGTTGTCAAAAATCATCAAATTGTCTATTTTATATATACATATAATTAGATAAGTGCTAAACAAGTAAAGCTGCTTTCAGACTAGGGAAGTAGAAATTAGAAAAAGGACTAAAGGGAGAAGGAAGTAGCAAAGCCTGGATTTGGACCTAAAAAGAACAGAATTCCACTAGGGAGCCAAGCAGGAAAAGGGCATTCTAAGGTAAAGAAAATGAAGAAAGAAAAAGTCAGCATATTTACAGTTCAGTGTAGTCATAAGATACTTGGGGGACCGAAAGATGAAAAAGAGAGAATGATGAAGTCTGACTGTGAGATGTACTTGACTATTATGCTAAAAATCCTGGACTTTATCTTGCAAGACAGTGATTCCTAATTGTTGGTTAGAAAACCAGATGTATCACAATCTCTCAGGAACTTTAAAAAACAAAACCAAGGCAATCCTAAGGTCCCACTGCTAAAGATTCTGATTTACTACTGTCTCTGTATCTTCATTTTTCTTCTTAAAGCTTTTATTGTGGTTCTAATACATAGCCATATTTAGGAAACAGTGCTATAACAATGGAGAATCATCAGTTTTTTAGTTGAAGAAAAAGCTGATAACTTGTATTTTATAAAAACTACTCTGGTAGCATTGTAAGGAATCAATTTTTGTTAAAGGAGATTCTGGAGGAGTACAAAATGAAAAGAACGGTCTTAATGGCTAGGACGGAAAAGGCAATGGCACCCCACTCCAGTACTCTTGCCTGGAAAATCCCATGGACGGAAGAGCCTGGAAGGCTGCAGTCCATGGGGTCGCTGAGGGTTGGACACAACTGAGCAATTTCACTTTCACTTTTCACTTTTAAGCATTGGAGAAGCAAATGACAATCCACTCCAGTGTTCTTGCCTGGAGAATCCCAGGGACGGGGGAGTCTGGTGGGCTACAGTCTATGGCGTCGCAGAGTCGGACACAACTGAAGCGACTTAGTAGTAGTAATGTCTAGGAAGTATGAGGTTAGATGAAAGTAAAGAAAATATTTACTAGCTTCATTATGTTCTAGGCCCTGTGATACATACACACTTTATATCCAGGGCTCTGGAGAAAGAGAAATATACATATCAGAAATATTTGTACTGATTAAATAGTATTTATCATTTTTGTTTTAAATATTTCCTTTCTACTGTTTTTACATATTACTAGTAGCCATAATAAAACTGCTATGGGGAGAAAGGTAACTCCCTGGTGGCTCAGATGGTAAAGAATCTGCCTACAATGCAAAAGACACAGGCAATGTGGGTTTGATCCTTCGGTCAGGAATATCCCCTGGAGAAGGAAATCGCAACCCACTTCAGTATTCCTTGCCTGAAAAATTCCATGGACAGAGGAGACTGGTGGGCTACAGTCCATAAGGTTACAGAGAGTCAGGCACAACTGAGTGACTAACATGGGGAAAAACGTACATGTCAATATTTATGAGGCAAGCAATTCTTTAATTCATTAGTTATAAATATTTTTAGGAGTATCCGTTCACTTATTATGTCATAAATAGAAGTGACTGAAAAGAATGGTCACTGTCCAAATATTCAAACTGATGGTCAAGATGTACATATGCCATACATCCAAATACAAAACTGCAGACAACTAACTGGATTACTGGTTTACAACCCTAAGTAAGTCTGAGTTTTATTTTTTATATATCTGTAAAGTAATTCCATCTCTAAATATTATGGTTTTATAAGCTTTTATGAGTCTTTGCTCACTATCCTCTTCCTCTGCCTCTCCAACACAATCAATTGCTAAATACTACTCAATCTAACTCATCACACCTCTCACATCTTTCCTTGTCTTTCCATTCTCATTGTCACTACAGTTTAGGTCCTTATTACATGAAAGGAATCTAAAAAGCTGTCAACACAGTAAACTGGACATAGCAAGTGTGCCTTTTCAAGTTAATTATTAATACATTAATCTAATAGAACTTATTTAGAATTCCCATCTATAAACCCACTCCTAGCCAAAGCATTCAACCCACTATCATCAGCTTACAAGGTTACAATCAAGTTAGTTCTGTTTTTAATCTCCCCATCTCTTAACCAATGAAAACTGACTCTTCATAGGGATTTTAAGGACCTTTTTCACATGGCCTCAGTTTCTCTTTCAAGACCTGAATACCTCACTACACGTACCCTACTAAACCTGATTCCTCACTGTCCTCTGAACATATACCTATAATTTCTTTTCTAAACTTTCAAATCTTTGTTTGTACAGTTTCCTCCTGCCAAGTCATTCTGACCACGGTACATATGAACTTGAAAACTATGGTCATCCTTGAAAGATGGATGTCTCAACTAGAGTGAGGCATGCCCCAGTGAGTACATTTTAAAATTCTGTGCTCTAGGCAATTAACTTGCTTCACTCTGGTCCCAGTTCTATAACATCATCTAAAAATTTTACTTCTTACACAAAGTCTGCCTTGACTTTTCTCAATAAATTGTGATCCCTGTATCGTCTTTAAGTCCCCAAAGTATTTCATATCTTTCCCATGGTTTTATAGTCATTTAACAAATTCAACAAATATTTATCAGGCAGCTTCCATGAATCCAGGCACTGACACAGAAGTTAGAGCAGTGAAAAAAAGAGATAAAAACCTACCCATCCTCTAGTTCATGTTCTAGTGGTTTAGAAAAAAAAGAAAGAAAAATAGCACTAAGTCATGTCCGACTCTTACAATCCCATGTTGTAGCCCATCCAGGCTCCTCTGTCCAAGGGATTCTCCACACAATACTGGAGTGGGTTGCCATTACCTTCTCCAGGTGGATATCCCAAGCCAGGAATTGAACCCAGGTCTCCCGCATTGCAAGCAGATGCTTTACCAACTGAGCTCCGCAGGAGTCACTTGCAAATACAACTGATTCCATTAGTATATTAAGCTTGCTGCCAAGAACAAAATCTAANAATACTGGAGTGGGTTGCCATTACCTTCTCCAGGTGGATATCCCAAGCCAGGAATTGAACCCAGGTCTCCCGCATTGCAAGCAGATGCTTTACCAACTGAGCTCCGCAGGAGTCACTTGCAAATACAACTGATTCCATTAGTATATTAAGCTTGCTGCCAAGAACAAAATCTAATTACCCTTTGTAGCTCTGCACATGACACCTGCTAAATAAACATTTATTGAATTCAACTTATAAAAAAGATCTCTGCATGTTTTAACCTATGAATTATAATCAAATACAGACATGATTTCATATCATTCCTTCTTAAACTTACCTACTAATATCATTGTTGCTTAGATCAAGTCTTTCCAAAGACTGCAGGAGTGTAATTTCATCTGGAACAGATTTTAACTTGTTATCCCGCAGGTCTAGTACAAGGATAGAATTCAGATGCTTAAGATGTTCTGCCCCTAACTTTTCAATCTGGTTTTCTCCTACATGTAATTCCTACAAAATCAAAGATTAATCATGTGTATTTTTGTATTCAATTGTATACTAGCTAATGAAAGTAAAACTGAAAGCTTAATTTCAAATCACTGAAAAACACATGGAAAAAACATAATTTTCTAATGACTAAGTTACTTAAATTTTTAATTCTATTTAAGCTATTTTACAGTTACAGGAAAATAACAAAAAAGAAAATTTTCAAGAATTTCCTAGTAATTTAAAAATAATTAAAGACTTAATCCAGCAGAAAGTTCAAAGTTTATAAAACTAAGGTAGAGAAATGATTTAGTAGTTACATTTATAGAACAAAAATACAAATCCAAGAGCTATACTGATGAAAAACTAAAGTTTTAAAACAAATCAGTATATGTTTAAAGTTATTTATATTATAATAAATGTTTGTTACTCAAAATTTGTATTCACGATCTGTCTCTTATACACATCTAGATGTGTATNATTTATAATAATATATTGTTATAATACATATTGATTTCCCATTAGCAGAATCTAAGATTATCAGATAATTAATCTTATTAAATGATAACTTTTCAGTTATTTATATCATTGTCACCATTTTGTTTAAAGAAACTCAATGCATAAAAGTATACATAACGAAAAGCAAAGTATGACAAATTTAAATACAATGTTAATGCATGTACTTAATACCATAAAAAAAGTAAATAATTTAAAACAGATCTTATGATGAGGTAAATAAGAATTGGCAACTTAAAGAATTAGACACATATTTCTTCCTGGTATTCCAGGCTTCCTACACTATGGTCCCAACTTACTTTGTTAGCTTCATCATCTATTAAGTTGGTACTAAAGTGACTGAGGTTTTGGATTGTGAATTTTAAATCATTATTTTGCTGTTGTTCGGTCGCTTAGTTGTCCAACTCATAACCAGGCTCAAAAATATCTTTATTAACCAAAATAGGACCATTACAATCAACACATTTTTGCCAATGAAAAAATAAGTTTATCTCTATAGAATAAAAATCTGTGCTTCAGGATTCGATGAACTCTTGGAAAGCATTTTCTGCATCCTGCTGGTTATGGAAGCACTTTCCCTGCAAAAAGTTTTCGAGATGCTTGAAGAAGTGGTAGTCGGTTGCCAAGAGGTCAGGTGAATATGGCAAATAAGGCAAAACTTCATAGCCCAATTCATTCAACTTTTGAAGTGTTGGTTATATGACGTGCATTCAGGCGCTGTCATGGGGAACTGGGCCCTTTCTGTTGACCAATGCCAACTGCAGATGCTGCAGTTTTCAGTGCATCTAATCGATTTGCTGAGAATACTTCTCAGATGTAATGGTTTTGCTGGGATTCAGAAAACTTGTGGATCAGACAGGCAACAGACCACCAGATAGTGACCATGACCTTTTCTGGTGCAAGTCTGGGTTTGGAAGTGCCCTGGAGCTTCTTCTCGGTTCAACCCCTGAGCTGGTCATTGCTGGCTGTCGTATAAAATACACTTTTGGTCAAAAGTCACAGTCTGATCAAGCAATGATTCATTGTTGCACAGAATAAGAGAAGACACTTCAAAAAGATGATTTTTTTGATTTTCAGTCAGCTCATAAGGCACCCACTTACTGAACTTTTTCACTTTTTCAATTTTCTTCAAATGCCAAACAACTGTAGAATGAATGGTCAACAATGAGCTCTTCAACAACTTCTCATGTAGTTTTAAGACGACCAGCTTTAATGATACTCTCAATTGGTCGGCACCTTCTTATGGCTGGCCACTATGCTCCACATCTTCAAGGCTCTCATCTCTTTTGCAAAACTTCTTGAACCACCACTGCACTGTACGTTCGGTAGCAGTTCCTGGGCCAAATGCATTGCTGATACTGATGTGGCGAGTTGTTTCTGCTGCTTTCTGACCCATTCTATAACTTAAATTTGCTCTTTGTCTAACACCATTTCTATAGTCTAAAATAATTATAAAATAAACAGCAAGCAATGTCATTAGCAAAAATGTAAAGAAATGTACATTAAAATGATATATAACATAACCATTTAAGAATGTATTCCAATACCAACTGGCAAAGTTCAATAATGCAAAACCACAATTACTTTTGCACCAACCTAATACTAATTCTCAAGTTATAAACTACCCTCCAGAGGAAATGGGCAAATTCTTATTTTTAAAACCGATTATTTCTTTTTTTAAAAAAAATCTGTTATTAACAATACCATTAATATATTCAATCATAATAAAATTCTGAAAGATAAAATTATAAGAAAAAACACATAACTAATACATATTCTCAGTGTAAAATAAATTTAAATTTTCATTTTCATGATTAACTTTCAGAAAATATATCTTTAGTAAATGACTAAATAGTACCTTTAATAGTTTACAAGAAGGAAATTCTGGAAGAAAACGTAATTTATTCCTTCGCAAATATAGCAATTCTAGTGATACACATAACTAATACATATTCTCAGTGTAAAATAAATTTAAATTTTCATTTTCATGATTAACTTTCAGAAAATATATCTTTAGTAAATGACTAAATAGTACCTTTAATAGTTTACAAGAAGGAAATTCTGGAAGAAAACGTAATTTATTCCTTCGCAAATATAGCAATTCTAGTGATTCCATGCTGGCCAATTCAGGAGGAATAGTTTCCAAGAGATTTGAATTACAA
This sequence comes from Oreotragus oreotragus, assembly GCA_006410675.1. Classification (NCBI taxonomy): domain Eukaryota; kingdom Metazoa; phylum Chordata; class Mammalia; order Artiodactyla; family Bovidae; genus Oreotragus; species Oreotragus oreotragus. Next base: position 85,175 of record SJYX01006916.1, read on the forward strand.
TCCAAATGCTTTAATCCTGTAATACACATTTAGTGAAACACAAAGATACTTTAATAGAGAAAATATTGGTTTACAATTCTATATACGTTCAAAGAATGTTCGTGTAATCATGAGGACTCACAAAACTGTGATTTTCTACACTGCTCTAATAATCAAGAATCCTAGAGTACCACTGAATTATATAAATGTAAACTAAAACATTTTTACATTTAGTTACAATTAAAGAAAAACAATGATACTAAAGTCAATGTTTAATAACAGTTCAGGTCATCTTTGAAAAGACTTAAAAAACAAAATACTCTAGTATTCCCTTAAAGTACTCTAAAATATATAAATTATACTCTAAAATATATAAACTATGAGATTATTTACCTCAGTATCATACATCTTTAAAGAAAAGCATAAATTATTAAAGACATGAATATACATGCATACTACTCATATGAATGAATGTCAAGTAACTCTGGCCAGTAGTAGCTTCAGTTCAGTTCTGTCAAAAAACCCATGGATTTCTATGTATTCTCTTTTACACTTTCAACCACTCACAGTGCCTCTCTCCCTGTCTTCTTTCCTTCCTTTTTTTAAATTTTAAGTTACAGGCTTTTTCTAACAGCTTAGCTCATGCTCTTGATAAGAATGTTCTCACTTGCAGCATCTCTCTTACCTCCTGAATATCTCATAAAAGGCAGAATGGAAAACAAAAACAGAAGAAAAGTAAAGGTCTTCTTTTTCTTAAGACTTAAAGCAATTTCTCCCTAATCCATATTGCAGATTCTCCACTTACTGCTGCTGTTGTTGACTTAGTCACTAAGTTGTGTCCAACTCTTTTATGACCCCATGGACTGACTGCAGCCCACCAGGCTCCTCTGTCCATGGGATTTCCCAGGCAAGAATACTGGAGTGGTAGTCATTTCCTTCTCCAGGGGGATCTTCCCAACCCAGGGATCAAACCCACACCTTCTACGCCATTAGGTGGATGCACTACCACTGAGGCACCAGGGAAGCCCTCTTCCACTTATATTTTCCACTATTCTCAACCCTATAGTTTGAATAGGTAATATATATTTTACAACCATTTTTCATGTACTTTGAGCTTACCAATTTAAACATAATTCAAGACTGAATAGATATATTTAGACTTTCAGTGTTTACAGAAACTAATGGCTTTTCAAAACAAATTTAATAGTACTTCAATTTATAATATGATCATTTACATATTATTTGGCTACAGCACTGAGGAAAATATCATAATCTGATCCACTCTAAATCCAGTAAATTCTATAAAGAAGTTTGTTTTACATCTAGAAACTAGTTTTCACAAGTTTTTGCGTTTAAGAGCACTGGTTGAGAATACAAGCAGCATGTAGCAGAAAAAGCAAGAGGGATGAAGTAAGAAGATGAAAACCCTGGCTTTACAACTTGCTGTATAATTTCTAAACCTAGGTTCCTGAATCTTTAAAATGTAAATAATATGCATCACCACTAACTTACAGAACTATTGTGATGGCAAAATAATATATTTTAAAGCATTTTGAATTACAAAGAACCACACAAATGTTAGAAAACTGTAGAATCTCGGTCGTGAACAGTGGAAAAAACAACTAAATTTCCTACTGGTGATAGCTTAAAAGTATCTTTGTAATGGCTAAAGCACAGAAAATACCTGAGACTAACTATATAGTATATTAGAAAACCTTCTATAAATTTAAAGCATTTTTCTATTGGTTTCAATATCTATTCTTCTCTCTCAATATTTCTACGCAGTTAAAAGAAAAAACACAAACACATGCTTCTGACATACTTATTCCAGGTATCGTATTTTCTGTTCAACTCTATTTTCCAATACCTTTACTGAAAAAATGGCAAAAACAAGCAACAGAGTTAACTATTGGTATCACAAGTAAACGCTCCCCTAAAATGTCAATTCAATTCATGGCATTTGGTTTACGCATTCCTGTAATAAATGACAAATAACCATCGTGCTGTGCTCAGTCGCTCAGTCGTGTCTGGCTCTTTGTAGCCTCATTGACTGTAGCCCGCCAGACTCCTCTGTCCATGGAATTTTCCAGGCAAGAATACTGGAGTAGTGTGCCGTTTCCTACTCTAGAGGATCTTCCTGATTCAGAGATTAAACGCACATCTCTTGCAACTTCTGCACTGATAGGCGGATTCTTTACCACTAGCAACAAACCGGAAGCCCAAATAACCATTAATCTATAGTAAAACAGCAGTGATCATTTGTAATGTATAAAAATATCACTTTTATTTTTGCACACCTGAAACTAATAACATTGTTAGTCAATTATACAGTATTTTTTTAAAAATACCTAACAGCACAATTTTACAAACTCACCTCTAAATAATCTCTAACAAAGTGTTCGAAATCACATCTATGATTTTCTCCAAAAAAGGGAGGTTTAAAAAAAATGAAAGAGCTCACATATGATTAGCAAAAAAAGTAGATAAGGTAAACAGTCTAGAGTTGACAAATAGTGATCATCAACTGAGAAATAATAAGAGTTTGCCTTTAGGTGAAAAAGACTTGATTGATTTTGGACGCAAGAATTCTAACATGAACAAGTATACTTATTTAAATTACTGATATGTACCTTCTGTTTTTTTCATCCTACATATTAGTTCTACAATACTTCAAATGTACTGATTCAATGGTGAACTTTAATAAAGTAGAAACACAAAATTTAACCTGCTTATAAAAAGGATTAACAATCTGAGCAAAACTAGACCATCTCTTGACTAGACTACCCACAGTCCAAAGTAAGGAGCAGCGGCTGTGCTTTGCTGGAGCGGCTGTGAAGAGATACCCCACGTCCAAGGTAAGAGAAAAACAACTCAGACAGTAGGCACTGAGAGAGGGCATCAGAGGGCAGACAGACTGAAACCACAATCACAGACAACTAGCCAGTCTGATCACACGGGCCACAGCCTTGTCTAACGGTGAAACTAAGCCATGCCATGTGGGGCCACCAAGACAGCTGGGTCATGGTGGAGAGGTCTGACAGAATGTGGTCCACTGGAGAAGGGAATGGCAAACCACTTAAGTATTCTTGCCTTGGGAACCTCAAGAACAGTATGAAAAGGCAAAAAGACAGGACATTGAAAGGTGAAGTCCCCAGGTCAGTAGGTGCCCAATATGCTACTGGAGATCAGTGGAAAAATAACTCCAGAAAGAATGAAGGGATGGAGCCAAAGCAAAAACAATACCCAGTTGTGGATAGGACTGGTGATAGAAGCAAGGTTCAGTGCTGTAAAGAGCAATATTGCATAGGAACCTGGAATGTTAGGTCCATGAATCAAGGCAAATTGGAAGTGGTCAAACAGGAGATGACAAGAGTGAACGTTGACATTCTGGGAATCAGCGAACTGAGATGGACTGGAATGGGTGAATTTAACTCAGATGACCATTGTATCTACTACTGTGGGCAGGAATGCCTTAGAAGATATGGAGTAGCCATCATATAGTCAACAAAAGAGTCCAAAATGCAGTACTTGGATGCAATCTCAAAAAAGACAGAATGATCTCTTTTCATTTCCAAGGCAAACTACTCAGTATCACAGTAATCCAAGTCTATGCCCCAACCAGTAATGCTGAAGATGCTGAAGTTAAACAGTTCTATGAAGACCTACAAGAACTTCTAGAACTAACACCCAAAAAAGATGTCCTTTTCATTTTAGGGTACTTGAATGCAAAAGCAGTAAGACAAGAAACACTTGGAGTACAGGCAAATTTGACCTTGGAGTACAGAATGAAGCAGGGCAAAGGCTAATAGAGTCCTGCCAAGAGAAAGCATTGGTCATAGAAAACACCCTCTTCCAACACCACAAAAGAAGACTCTATACATGGACATCACCAGATGGTCGACACTGAAATCAGACTGATTATATTCTTTGCAGCCAAAGATGGAGAAGCTCTACACAGTCAGCAAAAACAAGACCGGGAGCTGACTGTGGCTCAGATCATGAACTCCTTATTGCCAAACTTAGTCTGAAATTGAAAAAAGTGGAGAAAACCACTAGACCATTCAGGTATGACCTAAATCAAATCCCTTATGATTACACAGTGGAAATGAGAAATAGATTTAAGGGACTATATCTGATAAACTGCCTGATGAACTATGGATGGAGGTTTGTGACATTGTGCAGGAGACAGGGATCAAGACCATCCCCAAGAAGGGAAATGCAAAAAAGTAAAACGGCTGTCTGAGGAGGTCTTACAAATAGCTGTGAAAAGAAGGGAAGCGAAAAGCAAAGGGGAAAAGGAAAGATACACCCACTTGAATGCAGTTCCAAAGAATAGCAAGGAGAGATAAGAAAGCCTTCCTCGGAGATCAATGCAAAGAAATAGAGGAAAACAAAAGAATGGGAAAGACTAGAGATCTCTTCAAGAAAATCAGAGATACCAAGGGAACATTTTATGCAAAGATGGGCTCAACAAAGGACAGAAACGGTAGGCACATAACAGAAGCAGAAGATATTAAGAAAAGGTGGCAAGAATACCCAGAAGAACTGTACAAATAAGATCTTCAAGACACAGATAATCATGATGATGTGATCATTCACCTAGAGCCAGACATCCTGGAATGTGAAGTCAAGTGGGCCTTAGGAAGCATCACTATGAACAAAGCTAGTGGAGGTGATGGAATTCCAGTTGAGCTTTTTCAAATCCTGGGAGATGATGAGGTGAAAGTGCTTCACTCAATATGTCAGCAAATTTGGGAAACTCAGCAGTGGCCACAGGACTGGAAAAGGTCAGTTTTCATTCCAATCCCAAAGAAAGGCAATGTCAAAGAATGCTCAAACTACTGCACAATTGCACTCATCTCACACGTTAGTAAAGTAATGCTCAAAATTCTCCAAGCCAGGCTTCAGTAATATGTGAACTGTGAGCTTCCAGATGTTCAAGCTGGTTTTAGAAAAGGCAGAGGAA
>SJYX01006916.1:90248-104163 GCA_006410675.1 Oreotragus oreotragus
AGAGATCAAATTTCCAACATCTGCTGGATCGTGGAAAAAGCAAGAGAGTTCCAGGAAAACATCTACTTCTGCTTTATGGACTATGCCAAAGCCTTTGACTGTGTGGATCACAATAAACTGTGGAAATTCTGAAAGAGATGGGAATACCAGACCACCTGATTTGCCTCCTGGGAAATCTGTATGCAGGTCAGGAAGCAACAGTTAGAACTGCACATGGAACAACAGACTGGTTCCAAATAGGAAAAGGAGTACGTCAAGGCTGTATATTGTCTCCCTGCTTATTTAACTTCTATGCAGAGTACATCATGAGAAACGCTGGACTGGAAGAAACACAAGCTGGAATCAATATCAATAACCTCAGATATGCAGATGACACCACCCTTATGGCAGAAAGTGAAGAGGAACTAAAAAGCCTCTTGATGAAAGTGAAGGTGGAGAGTGAAAAAGTTGCCTGAAAGCTCAACATTCAGAAAACTAAGATTATGGAATCTGGTCCCATCACTTCATGGCAAATAGATGGGGAAACAGTAGAAACAGTGGATGACTTTATTTTTTGGGAGCTCCAAAATCACTGCAGATGGTGACTACAGCCATGAAATTAAAAGATGCTTACTCCTTGGAAGGAAAGTTATGACCAACCTAGATAGCATATTCAAAAGCAGAGACATTACTTTGCCGACTAAGGTCCGTCTAGTCAATGCTGTGGTTTTTCCTGTGGTCATGTATGGATGTGAAAGTTGGACTGTGAAGAGGGCTGAGCACCGAAGAATTGATACTTTTGAACTGTGGTGTTGGAGAAGACTCTTGAGCGTCTCTGGGACTGCAGGGAGATCCAACCAGTCCATCTTAAAGGAGATCAGTCTTGGGTGTTCATTGGAAGGACTGATGTTGAAGCTGAAACTCCAGTACTTTGGCCACCTGATGCAAAGAGCTGACTCATTAGAAAACACCCTGATGCTGGCAAAAATTGAGGGCAGGAGGAGAAGGGGATGACAGAGGATGAGATGGTTGGATGGCATCACCGACTCGATGGACATGGGTTTGGGTTGACTCCGGGAGTTGGTAATGGACAGGGAGGCCTGGCGTTCTGCAGTTCATGGGGTCACAAAGAGCTGGACATGACTGAACTACTGAACTGACTGAGACTATCCTTGCCATTATTACTTATGGACCTCAAGGAAGATACAGATATAACATAACCTATCATAGGTAGAATCACCTAGGAGAGGGTCATGACCTCTCAGTGAATATTAAATATGAGAAAGAGGAGACAGCATGCTCAAAACCTTAATCAATTTCTCAGGTATATAATTTTCCCACAATTTATAATCTTATTTTCTTTTTATCTTTTTGATGTGTTAAACTCCTGTTTGGTAGTATGGATAGCATAGGATGGGATGGGATGGTTGGATGGCTTCACCGACACAATGGACATGAGTTTGAGCGAGCTCTGGGACTTGGTGAGGGACAGGGAAGCCTGGTGTGCTGCAGTCCATGGGGTCTCAAAGAGTCGGATATGACTAAGCGACTGAGCTGAACCTTTTTGGTGGTAAATCTTAATGAAGTTGCTAGACAATAACACCCTGGAGAAAATCTGACTAGTTGTTATTGTTTGCATTTACCACAATAAAATCTATTGTTTCACTTGTCTGTAACTACATAAAAATTTATTTTTCTAAATTTAAGTTACACAAACTTCAAATTTATTCAATTTTTAAAACAGAGAAGATTTACTTTTCATTCCACTTAGCTCTGGTGGCAAACTCTTCAGTTGATTACTGGAAAGATTGAGACGCACCAAGCTGGACAGAAAAGAAAAACTAGCAGGAACAGTTGTAAGACGATTATTTGAAAGATCCTTTAAAAAGAGGAAGACAAAATGAATGAATGAACAAGTAGATAAAAAAATAAATGAAGGATCCCTATGGGGGGTGTTCAGAATTTTAAGGGCATTGCAACATTTAAAAAAACTATTTAGAGTAGATACACTTTCTAAGTCTCATTCACTGACAATTTCACAGATCATCATTCATTGCATCAATCTTTTCTGTGAACCTATTACATGTCTAATAATGTAACAGAGAGAAATTAAAATGAATTTATTTCAAAAATATTTTACAGAAATGTTTTACAGAAATGTTTCTGTTAGTACTAAATCATGCTGTATCTTGCATGTGTTTTTAAAAAATCCATTTATTCATCCAATATTTGCTGAGTATCTACGATACATCAGGCAAAATGTACTATGATACATTTTAACGATATGTTAACAATGTTTAACAGTACATCAGTTAAACTGTAATATATAAAGAAAAACATCGTTGCAAAAAAGAAAAATGCCTGAAAGAAAACAAGTAAGGCTGAAAAATATGGTCATTTTCATTTGGGAGGAAAAAACATCCCCTCTTGGTTCGTCTGCTTACCACAGTAAGTCTGCTTTAACTAAGTAGAAAAGTCTACTGTTTAGTTTTCACTCATTCACCCTACCTAATTAACCCCTATACCTTACTTTTGCATTGTAAGTCTTTGCTTTTTCTCTGAATAGTTATGAGAATTTTTTTGCAACTCCCTTTAAAAGACAATGCTATGTATCAGGTATTCTTCTTATGACATTGAAATTAAACGTAAGTATTCCACCAGCTATCACTAAACTATTAGGTAGGGCAACAGTGAACAAAAAACAAATGACTTAAAGGAACTGTCTCTGAAGACTATGATTTAGTCTAACATTAAATAACTATAACTCTAAATAAATCAAGATAATAGAAAAAGGAAAAATGGTATTATACATCAGCATATTTTTAAAACATACTGTTATTATTATAATGATAACACATAATCTACAACATACAACATAATAATCTACAACTGAAATAACTCTAAGGTCTAGGAATCAACAGATTACTAATAAGTATTTTGTGATATCAGAATTTACTGACACTAAATGCAATGTAGTATTCTGGATTGGATCCTGGAACAAAAAGAAAAGGACATTAGTGAAAACACTGGGAAAATATTATACAATCTATAGTTTAGTCAGCAATATTGTACCAAAGTCAATTTCTTAGATTTTACAAATACCCCATGGTTATGTAAAATGTTCACCCATTAAGATGGGTGAAGGGTATACACTCTCTGTACTATCTTTCCAACTTCTCTCTAAATATAAAATTATTCTAATATCAAAAGCTAAAAATAAAAAGTTTTTGATAAAGACGATTAATTCATAAAGTCTTAAGAAAATTTAAAGAACCTAAAGTAACAGAACTACTAATAGTTAAATATTAAACTATTGCAATTAATGATTAAATTGGATACAAAATAAGTACAGTGCATATGAATTAATCATTATTTATGCGACACATTTCTTCAATAAATATTTATTTAGCACTGTGCTAAGCAGTTCTATGTAACGTTCAGAAATATTACTAGCTTAAATTCTTGCCCAAAAATAAGACCACTGTTGAGCTACCACGAAAGAATAAATGAATATTTTAATGTTACAATCTTTCCTGTTGCCTATGGAGTCTCTGCTGAAATGAATTAGGATTCGAGTTCTAGGATGAGACAGAAAATGAAAGCATGTTGTTTGCCAGGACACTGTGGGTTTATATTGATGTGTAACAAGTTGATTTAGAACACTGGAATTCCATACTTTTCTTTCCCTTTTTTTTTTTGTGCTAAGCAGTTCTATGTAACTTTAAGAAATATTACTAGCTTAAATTCTTGCCCAAAAATAAGACCACTGTTGAGCTACCACGAAAGAATAAATGAATATTTTAATGTTACAATCTTTCCTGTTGCCTATGGAGTCTCTGCTGAAATGAATTAGGATTCGAGTTCTAGGATGAGACAGAAAATGAAAGCATGTTGTTTGCCAGGACACTGTGGGTTTATATTGATGTGTAACAAGTTGATTTAGAACACTGGAATTCCATACTTTTCTTTCCCTTTTTTTTTTTGGTAAAGGCAATTAACTAGTCCCAGAAAGTATCCTTCAGATATGTAAAATTTTGTTTCATGAAATGTCATGGTTCCATTCATAATTTTGTCTTGTTTCAGCTGGTATATACAACTTTCAGAGCTCTTGTATTTGGAAAATTGGAAGGGCCCAGAATTTGAAACAGTGTCTTATTTTCACTGTTTTTGTTTTAAACTATAGCTATATAAAGCTTGTGGATTAAACAGAATTAATTTCTAAATTAAAAAAGAAATATTGTTAGCTTAAATTATTACATATCTTATACTTTTAATGCTTTAATTTATTCTTGCTCACATTTATGATTTATCTGATAATTAGTCCTTAAGATCACAATTCTTAACTGAAGCATTCTTTCATTAAGAAAATGAATATCTGGGAACCCAGAACAAAAGTTTGTAAGATTTCCATTAAGCCTTCAACTAGATTCTTTTTTTGATCAATTGTTACCTTCTACCACTAAATTTTATAAGAAAATCTGATGGCTCCCTTCCTTCCCATTCATTTCATCTACCTTTTACTTTTTAAAATTTATTTCCAATCTGATCAGATTGTAAAACAAAGAGATACTAAGAAATGGCTGAGGAGAGTATAATTTTGATTCCAACCACTAGAGGAGATGGGGGAAAACATCAAGAAAGAAATAAGTAAAAGAAGTAATTTGTCCTTCAATAAAAAAATAAAATTCAAGGCTAAAATAACACTAATGAGTTTGAGTTTTTCAAAACATGTAATAGTGAACAGAACAAGAATGTACTATGAAATAACTACATGGAGTAGAGATTTATACTGGAACATCTGATCTAATAAAGCTAAAGTCTTTTAGATAGGATAGCTTATAGTAAAGTCTTATTCCTCCTGTGGTAAATTTGGGATGGAAGGGTGTATACACTTTGAAATCCAATTGTCTGATCTTAAAATCCTGAATTCCTTAATCAGTGGTATGACTTTGGATGTTACTTTTTTAAAAATCTGTAACAGGATGAAACTACTTAGCTATATGTAAAGTAAAGTAACTACTGTCTATACTATTCTTAATAATATGACTAAAATAATCTTTGTACTGCTTTATGGTTATCTCTATTTAAGATGTGAAACAGATGGAATGAAAATTTCACCAAGCAATGAGGCCACTTTGGAAAACAGGGAAGAAAAGGCAGGCCCTGAAGGTATTATCTGGATACTTAGGGAACAGAAGGACCATAAGGGCTTAGGAGGAGGTCATGGGAAGCTACAACAAGAGAAGCCACCTCCATTAGAAGCCCAAGTACCATAACTAGAGAGGAGCCCTCACGCACTGCAACTAGAGAAAGCCTATATGCAGCAACAAAGACCCCGTGCAGCCAAAAATATATATATATAAAAAGTGGGGGGGGAGTAAGTACACGCTAAAAACTCCTTTCCTCTATTTTGCTAAACCATAAAAGCCTCTGAATAGCAAAGTCATCATCATCAGGCCCCTTTAAAAACTCTGAAATTAAAATCTAAGGTAATTTCTATCATAAGAAAAACAGGAAAAAAGAAGAAAAACATAGGAAAAGAAATTTGCAATNATATATATATAAAAAGTGGGGGGGGAGTAAGTACACGCTAAAAACTCCTTTCCTCTATTTTGCTAAATCATAAAAGCCTCTGAATAGCAAAGTCATCATCATCAGGCCCCTTTAAAAACTCTGAAATTAAAATCTAAGGTAATTTCTATCATAAGAAAAACAGGAAAAAAGAAGAAAAACATAGGAAAAGAAATTTGCAATTATGAATTTAGCAATCTAATTGTAATACATAGTTCTGATAATCTAGTCATACAAACAGGCACCCATGTACTCATGATTGGTATTATATATCCAATTTCTCAGCCAAATGAAAAATCCCTCCAGCCCCAAATTATACAAATATTGCAAAATCAAAACTTACTAAATCTTCTAAGTTGGAAAGTTGTTCAAACCCCTCTGGTATGCAAATGAGTTCATTATGCTGGAGATACAGGCCCTTCAGATTTCTTAGATTTGTAATTTCTTCAGGGAGTATTTTCAGCTTGTTATGGCTATTGATTGATAAAACAAATGCTGAATAATTTGATGACAACAAAATAAATACTTAACAAGGCATTTCTGCTAATCAACTACCTGGGCTCATTAAAAAAAAGACAAGTAAGGTTGCTAATTTTAAGTACTTATCAAACTTTAAGATTTTGAGAAAGATGCACACACACACTGCAACGAAGTCACATTTTACATGGGGATTAGGCTTCAATCTAGCACTCAAAACAAAAATAGCTATTTCTATTTGAGGGCCTAGCATATCCAGTTGAATGTGTAATATGCAACTCCAATCTTATTTGTACTGAATCATTATTTTCAGTTCAGTCCTGCAGAGATTCCAGATTACTGGTGGAGAAGTCCCAAGTCACTTAGAATAACATATTCCCTTATAATTAAGAGATTATTTAACTTGTTCTTAGATTCATGCCAACTACTTGCTTAGGAATTCTACTCTATTGTCTAGCCATATACAGTTTCTTCACAAATAACAGGCAGGAAACAGGAAATATAAGCATATAATAATGACTTTAAATTATAATAAAACTAGCTGGAACAAAAATGCCAAAAAATGTTTTCTAAAATATGAACCACCAAAAACCACTAAAAATTGGCTGACATTGTCAGTTACTTAATTGTAATCTTTGCATGCTGCTAAGTCGCTTCAGTCCTGTCCGACTCTGTGTGACCCTGTGCAACTGCATAGACGGCAGCCCACCAGGCTCCTCCATCCCTGGGATTCTCCAGGCAAGAACACTGGAGTGGGTTACCACTTCCTTCTCCAATGCATGAAAGTGAAAAGTCAAAGGGAAGTCGCTCAGTCGTGTCAGACTCTTCGCGACTCCATGGATGGCAGCCTTCCAGGCTCCTCTGTCCATGCGATTTTCCAGGCAAGAGCACTGGAGTGGTGTGAAATTGCCTTCTCCAAATCTTTGCATATCTGACAGGAATCTAGTTCCTTCTTTCCCTCTCTTGTTCTATTCCCTCCATTCTAACATTCATATTCTTTAAGTGCTAGAAGCTAAAGCTAAAGCCACCCACAGCTGTTGCATACTCTCTTTTCTCCTCTTAACCCTGCTCACTCTTCTTTTTGCAGGGATATCTATGCCTTTGGCTTGCAATGGGAAGAGGTTCTGATGCACAACTAAACAATAAGTATCTTCACTAAGTGTCCTAAACAATTTTGGTTACAGATATTTTTGTTAATTTATGGTAATTTTAAGTTTTTCATCAAATAAAGACTGTTATTTGAGGAACTGTTCTCCCTCAAACTAGTTAACTTCAGAAAACTGAGGCTTGATCATGCTATGTTAGACAGATTAATAACCATACCTATTTTATAAGCCACAGCTTTTCAAGCAATGTTTAACACTTAAACCCTTTTAATTTTTTCTCCTAAATTAAATCATCCCTAATCCCTTTTCCCGGGGAAGGCAATGGCACCCCACCCCAGTACTCTTGCCTGGAAAATCCAATGGATGGAGTAGCCTGGTGGGCTGCAGTCCATGGGATCGCTAACAGTCGGACAGACTGCGCGACTTCACTTTCACTTTTCTCTTTCATGCATTGGAGAAGGAAATGGCAACCCACTCCAGTTTTCTTGCCTGGAGAATCCCAGGGACGGGGTAGCCTGGTGGGCTGCCGTCTATGGGGTCACGCAGAGTCGGACACGACTGAAGTGACTCAGCAGCAGCAGCAGCAGNGGGGAAGGCAATGGCACCCCACCCCAGTACTCTTGCCTGGAAAATCCCAGGGACGGAGTAGCCTGGTGGGCTGCAGTCCATGGGATCGCTAACAGTCGGACAGACTGCGCGACTTCACTTTCACTTTTCTCTTTCATGCATTGGAGAAGGAAATGGCAACCCACTCCAGTGTTCTTGCCTGCAGAATCCCAGGGACGGGGTAGCCTGGTGGGCTGCCGTCTATGGGGTCACGCAGAGTCGGACACGACTGAAGTGACTCAGCAGCAGCAGCAGCAATCCCTTTTCCACAGTGTATATATAACATATAAGGCAGTAATTTTTCTTGAAAGTCTGAATGCATACTGAAGGGCAAACAGAGGTAGCTGGAGTCTCAGCTAGCTGGCCTCCCATGTACCTATTAGAGTACCAGAGGCATACCCATGGAATCTGAGTCCTCAGAAAGGTTTAAAACTACTAATATCAAAAATGTGAAATTTTCCTCACTGATGAAAAAAACTGTTTTAAATTTCTTCCTACTGTTTAACACATATATATCTTAGACTATCAAAGTAACATAAAACTTGAGATGTCAACAAAGATTTTGAAAAATAACCACTACAAATTATTTCACAAAAAATATAAAGAGTATTTTTTTAATTGGCCTTAAATTTGTAAAACCAAAAAATATGTAGACAATTCTAAAACAAAAAATAAAATAATCAGAGAATTAAAGCTTAAAATTCTTATCCTATTTAATCACTTTCTGAGATAATATAAAAATTTTGTTACATGTTAGAAAAAATGTAAGAAAAAATTTTTTAAAGAATATTAGATTTATACCTTTATACAAATAATACTGAAATAAGTTTAAATATTACCTGACATTAAGTTTCTGAAGATTTTCTAACTCTCTTATAGCAGAAGGAAGGGATGTCAACTGATTATCATGTATCTGAAAATTATTAAAAGACACAGTCAATATCTTGCTCTTATAAATAATCATAAACTTTGTTATTACAAAATATTCACTGACAATACTCTAATTATTCTAATTCAATAGTACTGTTGGATTATTGCTAATTTGTTCTGAGTATAGAAGAGAAAAAAGAGTTCGAAATTGACCACATTGCTGTTCAGAGATTATGAGGGGTAAGACATTAATTTTAAATATTACAGTTAAAAAAAAGGAAACTTCACTTCATTGAGTGGAATTTCAATCTCAAATGAGAGACGAGAGGGTTAGAATGTATAGCCCCTCTGTTGGTATGATTATGCCAACATTTACAAAAAATAAATGAGGAGGAAGATTTTTTCTCTCATGTTTTTACAGAATCATATTGTTTTCAAGGTACAAGGAACCTTCAGGAGAACACCGACACCAACTGATTCACTTTACAAATGAAGAAAACAAAAAATTCTCTAGAAATCTGACTACATCCAACTTTTTCAGACAAAAACTGGAAGATTTTTTGGTGACCCTAAGTAAAACAGTGGATTGTGATATAGAAGTCTGTGGATTGTGAAATAAACTACTCATGTTTCACTTAACCACATGACATAGCAACTAGGGACTAAAAACAAAGTCCCTGAATAAATCCACAAAAACTTAAGCCCAATAATTAAGTCAGTATTGGAGATAAGTAACAAAATAATAATAATAACCTTAAGTACTTGCTTTAATGTCTAGAATAATAATGAGCATAAAATAATAGCAATAGAAAAAGACAAGCAGCAGAGGCCACCAGTTAAACATTAATTCTAATTCTGTTTGTATGCGTTAACACATTTAATTCAAAGATAGGCAGTACTAACAATCTCGATTTATAGATATGGAAACTGAAGCACAGAGAGGTAACTGTCCAGAGATCACACAGCTATCAAGCTGCAGTCGGAACCGGAAGCCTGAGGTTCTGATTCTGCATTTTTAACCATGATGCTTTGCCTAACAGTAATTTGTTATTCTTCTTGCACTCTACCAATTGGGCTTTCTTGCTTCTCAAACTTAGTTTCAGAGTCTTTTAAAACAAAAGACTCATAAATCAACTTACATCAAGAACAGTCAGTGCAGGAAGGAGTCGGAGGTCATCAGTAAGTGACTGAAGTTTATTATTTGATATGATTAGTTTGGTCAAATCCGTCTGCTCCCACCATCGCTCAGAGGCATTGAATGAAAGATTCTGATTAGCTTCCTCAGGGATATCCACATTGATTCTCCAAACACACTGTGGCACTATTTCCACCATACCACACCAAAAAAAGTAAAGAAAAAAAGTGAGATACTAAGCATGTAAGTTGATAACAGCTATTCAAGTTATCTACTGAAATTTCTGAAACATTAAAAACTTTCAATTAAACCAAACAAATTACAATGAATTACAATAACATTAAAGTGAAAGTTTGATTTTATTCCAAAACAGAATAGGGGATATGTATTTTTCATATTCAGTTCAGTTCAGTTCAGTCGCTCAGTCGTGTCCGACTCTTTGCGACCCCACGAATCGCAGCACGCCAGGCCTCCCTATCCACCACCATCTCCCAGAGCTCACCCAGACTCACGTCCATCGAGTCCGTGATGCCATCCAGCCATCTCATCCTCGGTCGTCCCCTTCTCCTCCTGCCCCCAATCCCTCCCAGCATCAGAGTCTTTTCCAATGAGTCAACTCTTCACATGAGGTGGCCAAAGTACTGGAGTTTCAGCTTTAGCATCGTTCCTTCCAAAGAAATCCCAGGGTTGATCTCCTTCAGAATGGACTGGTTGGATCTCCTTGCAGTCCAAGGGACTCTCAAGAGTCTTCTCCAACACCACAGTTCAAAAGCATCGATTCTTCGGCGCTCAGCTTTCTTCACAGTCCAACTTTCACATCCATACATGACCACAGGAAAAACCATAGCCTTGACTAGGCGGACCTTAGTCGGCAAAGTAATGTCTCTGCTTTTGAATATACTATCCAGGTTGGTCATAACTTTTCTTCCAAGGAGTAAGCGTCTTTTAATTTCATGGCTGCAGTCACCATCTGCAGTGATTTTGGAGCCCAAAAAAATAAAGTCTGACACTGTTTCCACTGTTTCCCCATCTATTTCCCATGAAGTGATGGGACCGGATGCCATGATCTTCGTTTTCTGAATGTTGAGCTTTAAGCCAACTTTTTCGCTCTCCTCCTTCACTTTCATCAAGAGGCTTTTTAGCTCCTCCTCACTTTCTGCCATAAGGGTGGTGTCATCAGCATATCTGAGGTTATTGATCTCACTTTTATCTTCATTCAACTATATTTACTATATACATTTCCTGCATAGCACATAGTGGTTGGATACATAAGACAAATAAAGAATGGGCTCTATCTTTATGCCACCATAACAGAGAAGATACGGAAATCAAATGAACAAACTTCTGTATCGCATAACAACTCCAGGAGGCAGGTGTTATGACTATTCTCACTTTATACATGAGAGAAATGGGACACAGAGAGAATGTATCATTTGTCCCAGGTTATACAGCTAGATAAGATTAAACCCTGGAAAAGCTAAACTATCTTGCTTCTCAGTGAATATCTGAAAGGTATATCTGACTCTGGTAGCTGCTCTCTATTTTACCTGACACACAACACAACATTGTTACTCTTGTTGCAGCAAATACAGCAATTCCTTTGACATAGCAAATAAGTCTGTACAAGCTAAACAGAAAGAGTTCCAGGTTTATCACTATTAAAATGAAGCTCTAGAAGGTATTAACTTGCTTCAGTGCTACAGCAAATATGTTATCGCACATTACATCCATGAAAGAAATTGAATTTGCTATTTAAAACAATCCCACAAATAAAACTCTAGGCCCAGACAGCTTCATTGGTGAAATCTAGCAGACATTTAGAGTAGAAACAAAAATAATTCTATAGAACCTTTCAGAAAATAAAGGAGATAAAACTCCCAACTCATTTTATGAAGTCAGCATTATTCTGATACCAAAATCAGAGACATTAAAAAGAGGGGGTTACTCCAAAAAAGAAAAACTACACCTAAACATCATGATCAAGCAGGAGTTATATTAGGAATGCAAGGCTGCTTAAACACTTGACAATCAAAATTCACTTGCTCCCTGAAACTTTAGTAGACTAAACCATCTGGGTCCAATCAATAAGTACATTACAGCACACACTTAGTTTTTGGGGATAACTCATTCATCTACTTATTCCTTCCACAAATGTTTAATAAGAATCTACTATGTACCAAGCACGACTCTGACTGCTAAGGACACAATGAGCAAAATGAAGGTCCCTGACCACATCTAACTAATATTCTAGCAGAGGGCAGAGAAGACAATAAACAAAAACAGAATACAGATTCTGATAATAATAAATGTTATTAAAAACAGGTTAGAGAACACAATGTTACCAAAAGAATTTATTATAGATACGGTAGTGAGGAAAGACCTATCTAAGCAGAGTCCTTGAGGAAGTCAAGGAGTTAACCCTAGTCAGGTATCATTGTAGAAAGTTCCAGGCTCTGGAATAAGCATATGTACAAGCACAGCAGTAATTTTAAAATATTTATGTTCCCATTGATTAAAACTTTTTCTAAGTAGAGCAGAGATTTTATCATATATCCTTTCATTCAGCAAGTGCTTGTTTGCATGGTCAACTGTATACATGGCACAATTTTTAAAAAGCAATCATTACAAGGAAATGGAAACGGAAACGTTTAACGTTTAACGCCAGATGGCATAAAACCTAAATATAGGTAAAGGAAAACATTACAGGAATAATGCCATAATCTCTCTCCCCACTTCCCACGCCCTCCCTTACACAACAGAAAATCAGAAGAGCATCTGACTATAATTCACTCATGGTATCCAGATTTGTGCATTTGATCTTTACTAGATTTTCAGGATGGCCCCAAATTCACTTTGTGTGGCATCCATCTTGATTTTCAATTTAGGGAATATGCTAAATATTCCTTGTATTTAGGATTCTGTCCACATGCAGACAGAAAAGCGACTTGAACAGAGAACAGTGTCATTTACTCTATATGCACAAAGGTGCAGATCAAATACAGAATTTTGGCGTTGGTAAATGATCTAAGAGATTAAATTAAGAGGAACAGAGGGCCAAAGAAACAAAGCATGTGCTCATCATGTGACAGCTAACTTAGTCAAACATTATGTTGTTTATCCGACAGAATGTGGGAATCCCAGAAAGCGCCCCGTTTAAATTTTGGGCATATTCCCAGCACATCCCCTGTACCAGACATTTCCTGAAACAAAAAGTAGAAACCGAACAAGCTGACCAAACCACTGGAAATGTGATAAAAGCCCGAATTCCAGCAGCGGGATCTTGGCTAGGATACGGAGCCAAAGGTAACCAAAGCCAGGACAGAGGAGAGAGGCTACCAGGGGCAAGTGCTTTGTGCCAGGTCGCACAAACGGGTCGTACCTCTGGATCTTACCTTCGCTGAGGTTGCGGCCCGACAGATTTAACTGGCCGCTCTTCCTAGCTGCCTTTAAGAGTCCCTGGGGTACGCAGGCACTGCAGTCTCTGCTCTCAGCTCGGAAACCCGCTCGGGCATCCCGCCCCGCCATCCCCTTCAGCCGCGACATGTTCAAAGCCCGGGGCTCCGCAGCAGAGTCCCGCCCGTGACGCTTAACGGTGGCGCCGCTGGGCCGCCCCGCCCCTATCGGGAGCGCGCGCGGCGTGCGCCGGGCCTTCGCTCTCGGCGGCGCGACGCGGATGTCGTCATCGCCAGCGCCTGGGGCAGGAGGACAGAGGAGCCTTACCCGTTGCCGGTGCCGGCCTTGTGTCTTGGAATTACTTCGCTCAAGTAAGTGCGTTTAACGGGCTGAAGAACGGTGTTGAGTTTACTGTGTGCACTACTACTGCGACTGCAATCTTCTCTTTTGTGCTCCCGCGGCGGCGAGGGTGTCAGGAAAGGATAACCTTCTCTGCGCCTCTCGTCTGGCCGGAACGTGGGCCTTGACTAAAACTTGAGACCTGGGCGCGGTCTGCTGCCTCTCTGGACCCCTGCCTGTGTTTGTCGCCTGTGGTGCTGGCGCCAGATCTCCGTTCCGCGTAGGAAGTAAAGCCGATTTCGGTTCTTCTGATCTCTATTCCGACTCTTAGCATTAGTGCGCCTTAATTGTTGCATGGAATTTGTAGCCCAGCATAGGAGGCTGTGTGAAATGGGAGGGTTGGCTACAGAGAAGGGAGAGGGCGAGGGGGCGGGGGGGC
>SJYX01006918.1:14509-83091 GCA_006410675.1 Oreotragus oreotragus
TGTTTCATCACTTTACCAGAGACACTCTTCCCGCACAAGTAGTCTGAGCAAAGACTGCTGCCCTATGCCAAAAAGGCGGCGCCGGCGCCACAACAGGTACAGCGCATGTCCGGAAGTTACGCAATCCCATAAGGTAGCGCGGCCCTACCCGTGGGGAGAGTTTCCGCCATTTTTGAAAATCAGGAAGGTCCGGGGCTGAGTACCGCTGCTTCTGTGATGGCAGCCTTTGCCGTGGAACCCCAGGCGCCCACGTTGGGTGAGTAAAAAAACTGCTTTTCCTTGCTAGCACTGAGATGCACACTGTAAGCTTGGAAGCGCGCACGTGCGAGACAGTAATCGTAGGGTCTTGTCTGCTAATTTCAAGCCGCAAAGAGCTAGCCCTTTGGCTCGCCCCCAGGTTCCAAGTCCGCCCCCTTCTCTAGGCGTCGCCACCCTGTAGCTACCAACGGGGCTCCGGGACGCTGCGGGCTCCGAGGAAGCCGAAGAAACGGCGGTCTTGTGGTGACTAAGCCGCTTTGTATCCTCCCCGCAAGCCAGGGCTAGACCTGTCCATACCTGAGATTCCGCCGGCGCGGCAGACGCTGTGCTGGATTCCCGGATCCTGTGAAGCGTTGGTGGGTAGGTCCTCACCTGTGAACACGTGGGTGGGCGGTGCCCTGGAGCGTGGTCACCTTTCACCGCTGTTAGATCATCTAGGCTTCTCATTACTGCTTGATTCCAACTCCTCCCGGGATTCGCAAAAGGAATGTGTTTTTAATGGAAACTTGAGTTGTTCGATATTTAATTAACCAGGTGATGACAGCCATTGAGATATTCCCTTAATAGGAAGCCATGAGTTCGCTTCATTTTCTTTATCTTGGGAAAATGACTCTATTGTAAAGGATCTTTTCCTCTACAGTACATTCCTCTACATTATGGTCACGTAATGATTTTAAAAATCATTTCCGTTATATGATGGGGGCATTTAAAAAAATCTTGCATGTCAGCCTTGGATGTCGATTATTGTGTGTATGTGTCGGTTGAGTTGTGGATTTTGTGAGAACCGTGGAATAGCTTTAAACAGAAAATAAACGGTCTACTATAATAGAGACATATTTGAACATTCGATTACAACTTTCTGAGTTTGGAAAGGAGAGCAGCACGATATGTCTGTGTGGAATGAATTTTATTAGAATTGAAGGATATATGATGTTGGCCATGTTTGGTACAAAATCAGTTTCTTTTGACAATAGAGTAACTTGAACTGTTTTACTATTAGTTATAAAAATCTAAATGTATAATATTAGTGGAGATACTCAGCTACATTTAAAGATGGCCTAGGTATTTATGTCTTGTATTATTTTAGAGGTCAGAAAACTTTTCATTGCCAGTATGAAAGTCTTCTGCTTAACAAAAGCATTCTGGTGTATATATTAATTGGGGTTACAATTATGAATAAACCCCTGGTCCGAAATCTGACATTAGCTGATATTGTTTAAATCCTTATTTCAGACGAGGTATAAATATTTTCCCAGCACCTCAGTTCAGTGCAGTTGCTCATTCGTTTCCAACTCTTTGTGACCCCATGGACTGCAGTATGCCAAGCCTCCCTGTCCATCACCAACTCCTGGAGTTTACTCAGACTCATGTCCATCGAATCGGTGATGCCATCCAACCATCTCATGCTCTGTCGTCCCCTTCTCCTGCCTTCAGTCTTTCCCAGCATCAGGGTCTTTTCATGTGAGTCAATTCTTTGCATCAGGTGGCCAAAGGATTGGAGTTTCAGCTTCAGCATCAGTGCTTCCAATGAATATTCAGGACTGATTTCCTTTAAGTATCAGTTGGCTTTAGGGAGAGCTGGGGCTTACAATATTGGAGGTTTTTTTTTTTTTTTGGCATAGACATGACAATTCACAAGGACTCCCAGACAGAACATAAAGAGTTTAAGAAGAGAGAGGACAAAGTCTTGACTATTAATAATATGTGCAGGTTAGAATAAAGTAGGATCAGGTATAGAAAAACCAGAAAAAGAGTAGAAAGTTATGGATAAAATAGGAATGTAGCCTTGCCAAAAACATGGAAAACACCGTCTAGACAAAAAGATGGTCAAAGCTGTTGACTACTGCAGATATCAAGAAGACAGGCTTAATCTGGCCACAAGGAGAAAAACAGCTGGGGATCAGTAGTTTCATAAGAGTTACATAGTAGCCTGTATGTAATGAATTAAACAATAAGATGGTGAAGTTAGGGAAATAGATCATCTATGAAAATCTGTAGGCTCTTATTTTGAGATATTGAGAAAAGGTGAGAAAAATTAGTGCATGGTAGCTAGGAGAAAGAACAAGATATAGGAACGTTTCTGTGAGAGGGACAAATAGGCATCTTTATAACTTGGTAAGGAAAGAGACAATTAAAGGGTAGAAGACTGAAAAGCAACTGAAGGAAAATGGCTTTCTTAAAGTAGAGAAAGTGTTTTAATTTGAAGAATACTATGAGAAAAGGTGAGAAAAATTAGTGCATGGTAGCTAGGAGAAAGAACAAGATATAGGAACGTTTCTGTGAGAGGGACAAATAGGCATCTTTATAACTTGGTAAGGAAAGAGACAATTAAAGGGTAGAAGACTGAAAAGCAACTGAAGGAAAATGGCTTTCTTAAAGTAGAGAAAGTGTTTTAATTTGAAGAATACTAAAAATAGTAAATAATGTCTATAATCAACTATTAAAAGTTATATAAGGTAAAATAAGGGCCCTTCTTAAGCCCCCTGATTTACAAACCCCTCTCCCATTCTACCTTCTCTGTTAATAGTTTGGGAGGAATGTTTTCTAGATTTTTCCTTTATTTAAATAAGCATCTCTGTCTCTATCTCTTTGCATCTGTTCTTAAATGTATACTTTTTAAGTTAAAATGAAATGATGCTATATATGTTTTCAAATTGCTTCTTTTACATCAACCATGGAGATTTTTCTAGATCCATACATACAGTCACATATCCAATCCATTTTATTCTTTTGAACAAGTGCATGATGTTCTTTTATTTGGCTAGATAATAATTTATATTGAAATCCCTTCACTGATGAACTTTTCTTGGTACCTTATTTCTAGAAAGGGAATCACTGGGTGTGGTGGCTTGAATAGAGCCTCCCGAGATATTCACATTTTAATCTCTGGAATCTATGAATGTTACTTTTTAGACATCATTATTAGCTTAATCACCACAACTGGTTACCACCATGGGAAGATTATCCTGGATTGTCTGCTGCTGCTGCTGCTAAGTCACTTCAGTCGTGTCCGACTCTGTGTGACCCCATAGACGGCATCCCACCAGGTTCCCCCATCCCTGGGATTCTCCAGGCAAGAATACTGGAGTGGGTTGCCATTTCCCTCTCCAATGCATGAAAGAGAAAAGTGAAAGTGAAGTCGCTCAGTCTGTCCGACTGTTAGCGACCCCATGGACTGGAGCCCACCAGGCTCCTCCGTCCATTGGATTTTCCAGGCAAGAGTACTGGGGTGGGGTGCCATTGCCTTCCCCGCTGAGTAGGCCCTAAATGTGATTGCAAAGGTCCTGATCAAATGGATGCAGAGGGGGATTTTACTATATGAGGAAAAGACCATGTGACAACAGAAGCAGAGAGAAGCAGTGTCAGAGGTGGAAGATGCTATGCCCCTGGCTCTGAAGCAGGAGGACAGGGCCAAAAGTTAAGTACATACATAATATATAGTTGGCCTCAGAAGTTAGAAAAGCAAGGAAACAGTTTCTCCCTTGGAGCCTCTTGAAGAAAGCAGTCTTGTTGACACTTTGGTTTTAGTTCTATAACAATCATTTTGGATCTCTGGCCACTAGAATTATAAAATATAAATTTGTGTTGGTTTAAGCCACAAAGTTTGTAGTAGTTCAGTATGACTGCATCTGAACATGATTACATCTACAAAGACCCTATTTCCAAATAAAGTCACATTCCTATATATTGGTGGTTAGGATCTTAACATTTATTTTGGGGGAGAGAGTTCAACCCATACGTAACATCTGTTAAGAAAAAGTCACTTCGTCTGTAAGTGGTTTTAAGCTTTGATTTCTGGAAACTTGTCATTTAATGCTGGAATTGTTGGCGTGCTGCGATTCATGGGGTCGCAAAGAGTCAGACACGACTGAGCGACTGAACTGAAATGAACTGAACTTTAAAATGAATGGTTTTAAAAAGTTACTCAAAGCATATTTCTTAGTTGGTATGCTGTCATCACTGTTGTTTCGTATGTGCTTTAATGTGTGCATAATTACACTTTCATTACAGAAATGACATGGTTTTTGTGTAAGGGGAAAGAAACTGGGACATACAGCTACCCCTGTTGTATCTAATTTGCTTAGACTTTATGTTGCTAGTGTATCCTGTCCTTGCTTTCGGTTGTTACAGAGTAGAAACTGCCAGAAATGGAAAGAAGTTGTTCTGTATGTATTAGGGATTTTTTTTTAGTCAATAAACAAAAATTTAAAAATAAGCATTGTTTCTTAAATCTATGAAATAATGTAAACAGCTGTCAGATATTTTGTTAATGCAAAATATTTTCATATTTTTCTGGAAAAAATTTTAATGGTTTTTAAAATGATTTAACTGTGGTTCTGTAATATGTAACAATTTTTATTAAATTCTCAAAATTGTGTATACTAGTCCTTGTATCTTTTTGTTACCTATTATTATATTGAAGTCCTTTCTCTGTATTTTATTTTCTGATTCATTTAGGATCTGAACCAATGATGCTGGGTTCACCCACGTCTCCAAAGCCAGGGGTTAATGCCCAATTCTTACCTGGATTTTTAATGGGGGATTTGCCAGCTCCAGTGACTCCACAACCTCGATCAATTAGTGGCCCTTCTATAGGAGTAATGGAAATGAGATCACCTTTACTTGCAGGTAGGTAAATGCTTGGGCTTCCCTGGTGGCTTAGCCATACAGAAACTGCCTGCCAATGCAGGAGACACAGGTTGGATCCCTGGGTTGGGAAGATCCCCTGAAGAAGGAAGTGGCAACCCACTCCAGTATTCTTGTCTCAGAAATCCCATGGACAGAGGAGTCTGGCAGTCCATGGGGTCTTAAAAGAGTTGGACATGACTTAGTAACTAGACAACAACAAAGGTAAATTGCTTAGTGTAGTTTTAAGTACTATCAGTACATGTACTAGAATTTTAAAAACAGTGATACAGCTTTCACCTTCATCAACTAAAATTACTGAAACAGGTGTAAGCAATGTAATTTACTTTAATTCTAAGAATCTCTAAAAATATGCATACTGCATTTTATTCAGTTAGCATTGATTGTAACACTCACCATTAAGCACTACTAGGAAAGAAAAACACTAAATATGATACACCATTTGCCATTTTTTGTAAATTATTCCTGTTTCAGAGATGTTAAAGTGTGTTTGGGTAGGGGGAGGGGAATATGGTCATTCAGCTTCAGCTGGATTCAGTTTAAAAAATTTGTCTTAATATAATAACAGCAAATATTCAGTCAAAAGAAGTATTATTTGTAAATTTGTAGATATGAATTTGACTTCTAGTCTTAGTGAGTTAAGATTCTCACTCAGTGTGTTTAGTGAAAGGACTTACTCCACAAACTGTGCTTTGCAGTTGCCAGCACAAAATATTGTTACGTAAACGAAACATCTAATACAGGACTCTTAGCAAACAGATATTTTAAAAGATAGTTTGGAAGTTTTGACCAGCAGCAGCAGCAGCAGCAGCAGTGAGAGCTACAGAAATGGTTGAATTCCAAATGTGAGCTAATAAGTGTTTTAATAGATGTTTAAATGGAAATTCTTCTTTCTTTAATTGTCCTTAAGGTATTATTGGGCTTCCCAGGTGGCGCTAGTGGTAAAGAACCCAGCTGCCAGTGCAGGAGATGTAAGAGACTTGGGTTTGATCCCTGGGTAGAGAAGATCCTGTGGAGGAGGGCATGGCAACCCACTCCAGTATCCTTGCCTGTAGGATCCCATGGACAGAGGAGCCTGGTGCCCTGCAGTCCATAGGGTGGCAAAGAGTCAGACACGACTGAAGCAACTTAGCACGCATTCATGTGCAGTGTTATTTGCGTTAAAGTGGTTTATAATTTTTTTTTAAAGATTTATCAGAATTATCATAAGTTATAACTGAAGCAATTCAGTTAGAAACATTATCTTGGACAGATTATTTATTTTTACGTATTTCGAGTGTATTATTTTATTGTTGTAGCTACCATATATTAAGTATTTATGAGCCAGGGAACATCCTAAGCATTTTATATGTTATCCTGTTCTTTTATCAGTCTTAACGAGTAGTTGGTACTGTCTCTGTTTCTTAAAGGAGTAAACTGAGGCTCAATGTGGTATAGAGCTAGCTGGAGCTCGCTGGTTAGTGACCACAGGCGGTTAGAGGTTGGGCCAGCCTCGTTCCGTAGCCTGTGCTCTGGTGTGAATGGCCTTGCTGCCCTGTCTTGACTCGGACATTAGTCTTAGAGAAGGTGTGGGCTGCTCTACCAGGTGGCACTGATGATTCTCTGACTTAAGAAGGCCTCTTTGTAGCCCCCAAAGTTGGTCCTTTTCCTGTATGTTTATTATGTACTTTAATAAATTTTTACTGTGAGAAACATGGGAATTTGACAGTCAAATTCCACATTAAAATATTATATTTTTTTTAGGTATATACAAACTGGAGCTGTTTAATATTCTACTTTCAAGTGAGAAATAGGATTAAATTTGGTATTGAATTGTTAAGCATTTTGTAGAGAAAACAAAAGTTGTATGCATTCACTAAAAACTAAAATTTCGATATAGTCCTTCTTCTGGAAGCTTTTGTTCAAAGGGCAATCTGTGGATCACCAATACTGGCATCACTGGCAGCTTGTTAGAAATTCATAATCTCAGGCTCCATCTCACACGGTCTGAGACAGAACCTGAATTTTAACAAGATGCCCAAGTGACTCTGTGTATTAAGGTTTGAGAAACATTGGGAGACAGGAGTTAAGCCGTTACTTTAAAAATATTAAAGGATCTTCCCAGATAGATGGAAGATTTCTTTGTTTTCTCACCTGACTATGTCTCTTGTACATTGTTAGGTGGATCACCACCACAGCCAGTTGTGCCAGCTCATAAAGATAAAAGTGGAGCGCCGCCAGTTAGAAGCATATATGATGACATTTCCAGCCCAGGACTTGGAGCAACACCTTTAACTTCAAGAANTTCTCACTCAGTGTGTTTAGTGAAAGGACTTACTCCACAAACTGTGCTTTGCAGTTGCCAGCACAAAATATTGTTACGTAAACGAAACATCTAATACAGGACTCTTAGCAAACAGATATTTTAAAAGATAGTTTGGAAGTTTTGACCAGCAGCAGCAGCAGCAGCAGCAGTGAGAGCTACAGAAATGGTTGAATTCCAAATGTGAGCTAATAAGTGTTTTAATAGATGTTTAAATGGAAATTCTTCTTTCTTTAATTGTCCTTAAGGTATTATTGGGCTTCCCAGGTGGCGCTAGTGGTAAAGAACCCAGCTGCCAGTGCAGGAGATGTAAGAGACTTGGGTTTGATCCCTGGGTAGAGAAGATCCTGTGGAGGAGGGCATGGCAACCCACTCCAGTATCCTTGCCTGTAGGATCCCATGGACAGAGGAGCCTGGTGCCCTGCAGTCCATAGGGTGGCAAAGAGTCAGACACGACTGAAGCAACTTAGCACGCATTCATGTGCAGTGTTATTTGCGTTAAAGTGGTTTATAATTTTTTTTTAAAGATTTATCAGAATTATCATAAGTTATAACTGAAGCAATTCAGTTAGAAACATTATCTTGGACAGATTATTTATTTTTACGTATTTCGAGTGTATTATTTTATTGTTGTAGCTACCATATATTAAGTATTTATGAGCCAGGGAACATCCTAAGCATTTTATATGTTATCCTGTTCTTTTATCAGTCTTAACGAGTAGTTGGTACTGTCTCTGTTTCTTAAAGGAGTAAACTGAGGCTCAATGTGGTATAGAGCTAGCTGGAGCTCGCTGGTTAGTGACCACAGGCGGTTAGAGGTTGGGCCAGCCTCGTTCCGTAGCCTGTGCTCTGGTGTGAATGGCCTTGCTGCCCTGTCTTGACTCGGACATTAGTCTTAGAGAAGGTGTGGGCTGCTCTACCAGGTGGCACTGATGATTCTCTGACTTAAGAAGGCCTCTTTGTAGCCCCCAAAGTTGGTCCTTTTCCTGTATGTTTATTATGTACTTTAATAAATTTTTACTGTGAGAAACATGGGAATTTGACAGTCAAATTCCACATTAAAATATTATATTTTTTTTAGGTATATACAAACTGGAGCTGTTTAATATTCTACTTTCAAGTGAGAAATAGGATTAAATTTGGTATTGAATTGTTAAGCATTTTGTAGAGAAAACAAAAGTTGTATGCATTCACTAAAAACTAAAATTTCGATATAGTCCTTCTTCTGGAAGCTTTTGTTCAAAGGGCAATCTGTGGATCACCAATACTGGCATCACTGGCAGCTTGTTAGAAATTCATAATCTCAGGCTCCATCTCACACGGTCTGAGACAGAACCTGAATTTTAACAAGATGCCCAAGTGACTCTGTGTATTAAGGTTTGAGAAACATTGGGAGACAGGAGTTAAGCCGTTACTTTAAAAATATTAAAGGATCTTCCCAGATAGATGGAAGATTTCTTTGTTTTCTCACCTGACTATGTCTCTTGTACATTGTTAGGTGGATCACCACCACAGCCAGTTGTGCCAGCTCATAAAGATAAAAGTGGAGCGCCGCCAGTTAGAAGCATATATGATGACATTTCCAGCCCAGGACTTGGAGCAACACCTTTAACTTCAA
Source organism: Oreotragus oreotragus (assembly GCA_006410675.1). NCBI lineage: Eukaryota > Metazoa > Chordata > Mammalia > Artiodactyla > Bovidae > Oreotragus > Oreotragus oreotragus. The sequence continues at coordinate 23,335 of SJYX01006918.1, forward strand.
GAAGACAGGTGATATGCATAGCCTCATTGATGACTGACAATCATACTCATTTCATGTTTTCATGTGGTTATACAGTGCAGATCACTAATTTGAAATGTTGCCCTGAAGTCTGATTTAGTATAATAACTCTGTTGCATAGGAATAAGCATTAGGGACAGTTACCAGAGAGTCTACTGTTTACTTTATGGTAAACAGTCACCGATTGTTTAAAAGTTCAATGTACATAGTTTTGTGACTTAACAAATGAAGATCCAGGGTTTTATCCAGGTCTCAGGTACCTTGTGATGATTTGAGGTCATTATTTTTAGGGATGGTTTTATTAGGATAAGACTAATGCTCTTTGGAAGGAAAGTTATGACCAACCTAGATAGCATATTGAAAAGCAGAGACATTACTTTGCCGACTAAGGTCCATCTAGTCAAGGCTATGGTTTTTCCTGTGGTCATGTATGGATGTGAGAGTTGGACTGTGAAGAAAGCTAAGCGCCGAAGAATTGATGCTTTTGAACTGTGGTGTTGGAGAAGACTCTTGAGAGTCCCTTTGAGTGTAAGGAGACCCAACCAGTCCATCCTAAAGGAGATTGGTCCCAGGTGTTCTTTGGAAGGATTGACGCTAAAGCTGAAACTCCAGTACTTTGGCCACCTCATGCGAAGAGTTGACTCATTGGAAAAGACTCTGATGCTGAGAGGGATTGGGGGCAGGAGGAGAAGGGGACGACCGAGGGTGAGATGGCTGGATGGCATCACCGACTCAATGGATGCGAGTTTGAGTGAACTCTGGGAGTTGGTGATGGACAGGGAGGCCTGTTGTACTGCGATTCATGGGGTCGCAGAGTCGGACACGACTGAGCGACTGAACTGAACTGAATACTCTTTAGAGCTATTCACTGTTCACTTATTTTACTAAAAATGCGTCCTTCTGCACGTTTGTGAGTGGTGGCTTCCTGGTGTAGGTGTTCTGCTGGTGATGTTACATCTTTGCTGGTGTGGATGTAGGTGTTCTGCCAGTGTTACTTTCAGGTATGGATTGCAAGGTAGAGAGTCTCTGTTTTGATGGGACTGATAGCACAAAAAAGTGTCTAATACCTAAGAAGTGCCTGTAGTGTGCGTGCTCTGATCTCATGTGTTATTTCATTTAATCCTCACAGTGACTCTGGGATGAATGAATCTCTTAGGAGCTTTATCTTATCACTGAGGAAACTAGGACACCAAAAGCCCAAGGCAGTTAGTCTAGTTGAGCCAGATTTTAAAGGCAGGGAATGTTGACTCTAGAGCCAGTGTTTACAGGAATAATGTTGTGCTGATATTACTGTGATTAGTCTTGGTTGTCAGTTGAAAGGTAGTATGGATTTTTCTTTTAAGTAGTAAGTTTAGGAGCTTTTATAGTCAAAAGTTTTCTCTCCTATTATTGTTATGCTTAGTAGGATACAGAAACAAAGTGTTTCAGCTAAACTGGTAAGTTCATTGTATAAAGATACTTACGCTGTTTGATTTGGAGGAATATTAAAGGCCTTTCTTTAAATCAAATATAGTATATTTATTGGCAAGTTTAAGAAAAGTAGAAAAATCTTTTTGATTATAGGCTTGATACACCTGGCCTACTGGGCCTATTTGTAAAGCAAAGCAAAATTAATTCATTGTGTTAAACAGAATACTTTCTCTTACTAACACTTGTACACCTGCCCTCCTGTCCAGTGTACTAGCTACTAGCCAAGTGTGGCTGTCTATACTGGAACTGTGGTTAGTCCTATAATTAACTGAGATGTTGTTTTGTGGAAAGTTTTAAATCCTTCATTTTAGGTTAGAAGGATTGGTTAACAAAAGAAGCCATTCATTACACACACGATAAACAGTTTCAATTCTTAATAAAGGCTTTAATTTCAATATACTGCCCCTAAGAGAAAAGAAATAGAAACAATAGAACTGTGCTGTACATATCACCAAATTGTGCTGAAACCCCCATCCAGACCTGAATAGTGCTGGGAAGTCCAGAGTAACAGCAGTCTGCAGTCCCTTTTAGGGAAAAGAGTCCTAGGCGATGTGTCCACTCCACAGGTGAGGTTTTTGGGGACTCCCGCTTATAGTTCCAAGCTGCAAAACAATACCATCATCAGATTGTGTGCAAAAATGCAGCTCTGGCTTTTAAGTTTTACATTGCTCTTTCTTTTATCTTATGAGTCATAAGACTTCTTAGACCCTGGGAGGCTGGCTAGTTATCCAGGGGCTCAAGAAATTACAAACGCCACTCCCTTTCTTATCTGAAGTGCCACTTGATTTGCTGGTAACAGTTGGTGTGCTTGCTGGCAAGCACATAGTTTGGCATGGTAAGAAGTCAGAGGCCTGCTCTCCAGCTTCTGAAGCCTGAACAAGACTCTGTCTGTTTTATTTATAATTTCCCTAACAGATAAACATGCCTACTCTAAAACAATTACTTGTGTGGCTTGTGTTATGTTTGGACAGTATTGTGATAAACTTTACTAAGTCCAGAATATTCTGTTGTATTTTTCTAAAGGTTGATAGGTAAATCTGATGTTTAATTTGGTATGAGGACCTCTGGCTTATAAGTTTATGCCACCTTTCATTACTCCTCTGATAATACCTGGAAAGAAAGGGAGTTTATAGTTACTGCTATGTTCAAAATGTTTAAAACTCTTGTGAGCCATACCTGGAAAGAAAGGGAGTTTATAGTTACTGCTATGTTCAAAATGTTTAAAACTCTTGTGAGCCATAATTTGTAGATAAAGCTTTTGACTTGAAAGTTGCTAAGAATATTATTAAAGTTCAAATTAGTTTTACCCCCTGAGACTTTGGTCAGCCTCTCTCTACTCATAATTTCTCATTAAGAATTGAACAATGAATTAGTATCCTCCTTTAATAATCTCTTGACGTTTGGTCTGGTTGCTGGGTAATAACCAGATTTTAGATTTTCTTAGTTTAATCAAAATCGGTTAAAAAAATTTTCTCTCTGTTTACTTCTAGAGAAAGAGTCTTTCTCATTCTTGATTAGCTATTATTGTTTTCTATTTATAGAAAGATTTTTAAACTACTTGACTCTTTAATTTTCTCAGATTTAAAGGAACTAGTTTTTGTTACTCTTTACTATTAGAGACAGAGATACGCTGTTGTTTACTGTGTAGACTGATTTGAATCTATACTATTTCATGGTTAATGTCAATTTAAAAATACAATTTTGCCAACTTTATGTTTTTCAGTTTGAACTTCGATGATTTGAAGAATCACCATTATATCTGTTATTTCAAATACTGTATTTTAGGTACTAAAAACAAATAGCAGTGTTACTGTTAATAAAAATAGTGTCCTTTTACCTAGCGCAGCTTTTCTTATTTTAAACATTATAATATGCTAACAAGTCTGCCTTTTTAGATTAGTAGTGTTCAACTTAAAAAAAAACAACAAAACAACAAGCAAGCTTAGAAAGTGAGCTAATAAGAGGCATTGCCAGTACCTGGTAGACATTCAATTGTCTGTTGAATGAAGTTCTTCAGCATTTATTGTGTTTATTTTATGGTTAGAACTTTGCATTTGACCTGAACACTTTCTTCTGTTTTCGCATAGACAAACATTTCAGTAATGCAGAGTCCTCTCGTTGGAGTTGTGACAACTACTCCTGGAACAGGTAAGCAATGCCTTTCAATACCAGTGACAATTTTTTACTCTTTGAATGAAGATAGTAAGACCTCTGTTGGTAATTGCCAAAATTTTGTCTTATTTTTCAAACTTGGAGACTTTCTCAAATGTCAGTAACTTTCTTTAGGAAGGAAATGTTTGTATATTGGTTCTTTTTTGAACTTACAGATAAGATTATGATATTCTACTGAAAAGCGTTAAGAGTTTAAAAATTATATATTTGTGTCTCCTTCTGAATTGTTAAAACTGTAATTAAAAAAAAGTTTCAATTGAGAAGAAGAGGAATGCAGACTGAATAATAAAGATGTTTTGAGAGGTATTAATGTATAGCTGTAAATCTGTCATTGACTACAAATAGCCATTGATTATATCTTGTTTTTCTTTAAGATTAATGGTATTTCTGTCACTGTCAGCATCATCATAAGCGCAGCTTTTCCAACATATTTATGTATTTATATTTATAATCTATCAAATGTTCATTCAGCAAATACTTGGCATTCAATCATGTACCGGGCCCTGGGAAACTGAAAAAAATAGAATCTTTGCCTTTATGGAGCTTACATTTACTTATGAAATTTACATTTATAAGTAAAGTAAATAGTTTGTTAGAAGGTAATATATTTTGTGGAGGAAAATTAAGCAGCAAAGGGAAGTAGGAAATAAGGGCTTATATAACTAAGGTAGCATATTAGTTTTCTTTTGCTGCTGTAACATATTACCATAAACTTAAAAGTGGTTTGAACAATTCAGTGTATTATTTTTATAGTTCTGGAGGTGAGAAATCGGAAATGGGTCTCAATGGGCTAAAATCAAGGCATTGGTAGCCCATGTTAATTTATGGAGGCTCTGGGGAAGAATCCCTTTTCTGCCTTTTCCATCTTGTAGAGGCTGGCCACATTTCTTTCTGGTTTTCTTCCTCCATCTTTAAAGCCAGCAACATTGTATCTTTCTGATTATTCTGCTTCATGTCAAGTCTTGTTCTTTCTCTTTTAGGGACCCCAGTGAAGACTTCCAGCCCTTCTGGATAGTCAGGATAATCTCCCTATTTTAATGTCATCTGATTAGCAATATTAACATCTGCAGTCCTAATTCTCTTTTACCATGTAATGTAAGATTCCTAGGTTTTAGGGATAAGGACATGGACATCTGGGGTGGACGGCGTTATTTTGCTTACTACAAATAGTTATAGAAAACTAACATTTGCTCAAAAATGTTTAGGGAAAGTTTTCTAAACAGAGGAAGAAGCAAGTACAAAGGCACTGAGGTGGGATTGTGTCTGGAGTGTTCAAATATGTGTCAAGAAGTTAGTGTGAAATGGAGTGAGGGAGGGGGTGAATACTAGGAGATGAGGCCAGAGAGGTAATGGGGGTTATTGTATTAATAGCACTTGGTCTTTACCCAGAAAAGGTAGAAAAAAATAGGACTAGAATGCCCCTGTGAGTAAAGGAGTAAGGGACAGGGTAGATACAAGGAGATCAGATAGTTGGCTACTGCCTTCACCCAGGTGAGAGGTGGGGGTGGCTTAGACATAAAACAGGACAGGAAAGGAGGAAAAGAGAAGCAACAGCAAAAACAGATGAAATGAAAGAAGCAGTAGCAAGACAGTAGATTTAAATGAACTGAATGGACAACTATATAAACGAAATGTGCTAACCACTCCTGTTGAAAGCCAGAATGGATGACAAAATAATACCCAGTGACAACAGATCTTTTTATCCTCCAAATCTTGATTTCTTCAAGCGGTGTGTGAGCCATCACTGGCAGTGCTCTTTACAGTATAGATTCCTGCTACTGGCTTGTTCAGTGCTATTTCTATCATGTTCCTCAAAGTTCTTCCAGCCTCCACCCATTGCCCTATTCTAACGGCATGTCGACACTTAGAGGTACTACAGCCCCATTCTACTTGGTACCAAAATCTGTATTTTTAAAAAACTTTTGCTGTAACAAATTATCACAAACTTAATGGCTTAAAACAACACACGTTTATTATCTCATAGTTTCTGTGGTCAGATGTCCCAGGCAGAGCTTGGTTCTTTAGAGCTCAGATGTTAGCAGGGCTCTGTTCTTTTCTGAAAACTGTGGATGAATCTGCGTCCCGGTCATTGGCCAAATTCAGTTGCCTTCAACTGGAGGACTGAGGTCTCTGTTTCTTTACTGGCTGTCGCCAGAGGTTGTTTTCAGTGTCTGGAGGCTGCCCTCACTCTGTGGCTTCTAGTTTTCTTTCTGCCTTCAAAAGCCGCAATGGCAGATCAAGTCTTTTTATATGCTTTGAGTCTCTCTGACCTCTCTGTTCTCTCCTAGTTCTGATTTGACTTTTCTGTCATCTGCTGCTGATAAGGGATCATTTGATTCTTTTGGTTCACTGCAGGTAGTTCTTTAAGATCACCTGATAAATAACCGAATTCTATCTGTAAAATCCCTTCACAGCAATACTTGGATTAGAGTTTGGTTGAATTACCAATCAAACTAGGGGACAGAAACCTTGGGGTGATGTCTTTAGATTTCTGAGTATAACATATCATGGTGAAAAATCTAGGATGTCGCCTCTATTTCAGTTACATACTTGAGGTGAAATGTTCTAGGGGAATTAGTTCAGGTTTTAGCCATCTTAATCGGATCAAACGAATAGGTAGGTGACAGTGCTTTGTTGTGTGATAATACCTTGCTACTTGACTCTTTGCTATAATAGTGACTGTTTGGCTGAGTCAGTAAGTGATTGCAGAGACTTTGGAAATGGAAAAACACATAATTTAAGTAATGTGTTGTTTTAAAGCATTACTTAGTTGTCTAAAAAGCATTATAATATTCTTACTGCTGTCAAGTAGAAGAGTACAGGGTTACAGCTAATTAAACTTCCTTTTGTTAATCTATTTTTTCTAATACTGTAACTTCTATGAGGTTCTTGTAATTTTAGAAACCATATGTGAAAATATAAAAACTGTGATAGGAAAATATGCCTGTCATAAAATTGGCCACTGGGAGCCACTGCTGCTTCTCCCTTAAGTTTAAAGAATTCAGGTATAGAAAGTCTTAATGGGACATAAGTGAAAAAGAATGCTTCTTCTTGAAAAAGAATACTTTTGAAAACATGTTGTAGGCATGAGGACTATGATGCGTGGTCGATACTAAACAAGAAATTGAATAAAAGAGTTGAGAAAATTGAGGGAGAATATGTAGACTTTTCGTTTTTTTAAACTCTTACATTTAATGTTACATACATGAAAACTTCTATAATTTGTAAATTTTAACTTTCGGAGGTTGACAGCTTTTATAAAGAGACATCACAGGACTTAATGGTATGAATTGCTGATTTATGCTGAGGTCTTTGTATCCATGAGTTTAAAGCTCCGGGAGTTGGTGATGGACAGGGAGGCCTGGCGTGCTGCAGTCCGTGAGGTTGCAAAGAGTCGGACACGACTGAGAGACTGAACCGAACTGAACTTGTATCTAATAAGGAGATTTTGGTTAGTTTTTAATTCTTTAATTGAGGTTAAAAATCTCTTAAAATCTTATTTCTGGTGTAGGAAAACCTTGGTCATACAACAGAGTAGGTAATCAAGATTAAAGAATTTCAGAAACTTTTCAATCATTATTGCCTCTGGTAAAGAATAATGAATGTTTGCCCTATCTTTCCCCATCCTCACTGATCAGTTTACTTCTGCTGCTATTTAAGTATTCCTCTATTTTTCATCCTATTTTTAATTACATTTTTTTTTCTTGAGAAGTTCTTTTACTTGTCACTCTTTGCAAGTAGTATAGCATTTACTTGTACTGAGCTAGAATCCTTATTTGTGATAGCATACTGTTAACAGGTTAAGTATGATATTTAGATGATAGCCATCTCTGGCTGCTTTTGTTGATGCCAGGAACTCAGAATTCTAATAGTGTTCCCAGAAGAGCAGATAAAGGACTGATTTTCTGTGAGCAACTTTTCCGTGACACTTCTTTTTCTGATCTGGGTTAGCTGTTCCTTGTGTGTACACCTATAGAACTCTCTCTGCTGCTGCTGCTGCTAAGTCACTTCAGTCGTGTCCGACTCTGTGTGACCCCATAGACGGCAGCCCACCAGGCTCCCCCATCCCTGGGATTCTCCAGGCAAGAATACTGGAGTGGGTTGCCATTTCCTTCTCCAATGCATGAAAGAGAAAAGTGAAAGTGAAGTCGCTCAGTCTGTCCGACTGTTAGCGACCCCATGGACTGCAGCCCACCAGGCTACTCCGTCCATTGGATTTTCCAGGCAAGAGTACTGGGGTGGGGTGCCATTGCCTTCCCCAATAGAGCTCTCTCTGCTAGGCTCTTATCTTACTCCATTACTGGGTTATGATCTTTAGGACAGAGATTCCTTCTATATACCTTCATTGTTGACCTATCACAGAGCTAGGTATAAAGGGACATCAGAAAATGTTGGTTGACTGAATGGATTGATGGATGTAAGTTGTAGTGAGTTGAATGGTGGCCTCCAAAATGACATGTTCATATTCTAACTCCTGGAACACTGAGTACTGCTTTTTGTGGCCAAAACATATTAAGTTAAGGATCTTGAGAGGGGTATCTCTCAAGGAGGGTGGACAGTTAAGGAGAGAGGAAAAGAGGGGAAGATAATCCTGGTTATTACCTGAATGCAAGTGCGCCCTAAATCTAATCACAAGTGTTCTTAGAGGCACAGAGAAATTTGGCACAGACAGGAGAGGAGAAGGTGATATGAAGTGAGGCAAACATTGAAGTATTGTAGCATGAAACTAAATAAATTTTGGTGATTAATTTTAAAAAGTTAATGCCACAGGCAGAAAAATAGTCCCTCAAGGATGTCTGTATCCTATTACCTAGGAGTTGTGAATATGTTACATTACATGGTAGAGAGAAATTAAGGATGCTATGGAATTAAGATTGCTAATCATCTCATTTTACGCAAGAAGATTATGCTGGACTAATAGAATGAACCCAACAGAATCACAAAGGTTCTTAATTGGCGAGGACCTTTGTGTTCTCTAACACAAAAGTCACCAGGGTCTCTGGAAGCTATAGGAGCCAGCAAGCAAGGAATTCTTTGATTGCTGGCCTTCAGCAGGTGTTAGACTCTGCTGAAAACGTGTTCCTAGACTTCTGGTTTCCAGAACTGTGGGAGAATAAATTTCTGCTGTTTTAAGCCACTCAGTTTGTGGTAGTTTGTTAGAGCAGACACAGGAAACTCCTGTATGTATATAGTGTTTTGAGGCAATGACATCCCAACACTGATGATTGGAATATTTGTGTTCAACTTGGCGTGGCATAGTTTTTCTTTAATATATTGAGTAAAATTAGCATTAATCTAGATTATATTAGTTTCTTATTGCTGCTGACACAGACTATCACAGATTATAGTGGTTTCAAATAACTCATTTATTATTTTAAAATTCTGGAAGTCAGAAGTCTGGAATAGGTCTCAGTGGGCTAAAGTCAGTATTAGTAGGACTCCATTCTTTTGTGGTGGTGCTAGGGGGGAATCTTGTTTTCTTCTCCAGCTTTTAGAACTCCCCATATTTCTTGGCTCATGCATTCTTACCAGCTTCAAAGCCTGCAGTGGTTAGTTGAGCCTTTATTTCACATTATTTGTTCCCTTCGCCATTTAAGGACCTTTGTGATTTCTGTTGGGTTCACTCTATTAGTCCAGCATAATCTTCTTGTGTAAGATGAGATGATTAGCGATTTTAATTCCATAGCATCCTTAATTTCTCTTTACCATGTAATGTAACATATTCACAACTCCTGGGTATTAGGACATAGACATCTTTGGGGGACCATTTTTCTGCCTGTGGCATTAACTTTTTAAAATTAATCACCAAAATTTATTTAGTTTCATGCCAAACTAGCCATAGTACTGTTGATTGGTCTTTAATTTTAGTGGGATAATATCTTATGTTTTAGTCAAAGTAATAATTGCAAATTGTTTAAAAATAGCACATAGTACTTAAATGCAGTACTATAATGAAATGCTGTAATCTTGAGCTTTATTCCTCCAGAACTAGTCAGTCCAGATCTTAGAGCTATTCCTTTTGGAATTTAGTTTCCCTTACCTGAATAAGTTGCTGTATTAGCTATCTGTTGTCACTATGACATATTACCACAAGTTCAGTGACTTAAAACAGTTTGGATTTATTTTTCTTGTAATTCCAGAAGTCAAAGGCCAAAGTCAGTTTCACTGAGCCACAGTCAAGGTGTTGGTAAGACTGGTTACCTTCTGGAGGCCCTAGAGAGGATCCATTCCTCTGCTTTTTGGTTTTGTATTTTCCAGTTTCTAGTGGTTACCTATATTCTTTGGTTTGTGGTCCCTTCTTCCAACTTAAAAATGTACTGTATCACTCCAGTCTTTTTCCATCATCACATCACATCTCTTGTGAGGACACTGGTGGATGTATTGGGGGTCCACCTGAATAATCCTCGATAGTCTTCCCATCTCAGGATCCTTAATCCTAAATGCATAATCTCTTTTGCTATGTAAAGTAACATTCACAGGTTCTGGGAATTAGGATGTAGCCATCCTGGAGGGCCTTTACTTAGTCGGCTGTATATAATTATATTGCTAATTCTTGATTTTCATTTTTAAAGTTGCTATATTTATCTTAAGGTAATTCAATATAATTATCTCCCTTGCATTATCTGAATATAATTGAAATATATCAAACTTTATTCCTTTGTCAGTGTTTTATATTACTGTGGTTATGTAAGTGCTGTTTAGTGTTGCATCAAGTAGTATATTATAATTTATCCTTCCTGTAAAATTTTAATTTTTCTTCAGTTAATAATTATTATTATTTTTTCATTTGTCTAATTTTCTTTGTACCATTTGCTTCCTTTAAGCAACTGTTCTGCTGCTGTGTCTTTTTAAAAATGCTCATAGTTTCATTTTTGTATGTTTTGTTTTAAACTGAGAACTTCCCATTTGCAGCTTCTCTTCTGGCTGTTTCCTGTATTAGCTTGATGTACAGCTCTTATCTCAGGATTTGCCTTAGCAAGTTTCTAGAGTTGCTCTATTTTTCCTAGTTAACATGTTTTCTTAGTTTATTTTCTCATTTTGGTGAAGGACATATTTGAGTACCTTTCTAGGAAAACTGGACATGGGAAATAAACTTTAAGACCTTGAGTTTGCAATGCTTTTTCTCTTCCTTGTAAGCGGGCTGCTTGTTTGGCCAAGCATAGAGTTCTAGATTGGAATTTTGGAGGCATCTTTCCTTTGTCTTCTGGCTTCCAGAGTTCCGCAGAAGTCATACTCAGTGATGGCTCCTAAGTTGTTGTAGGGGCTTGGTTTCAAAAAATTTAAGGTCTCTGTAGGGTTAGTGTTTTCAGTTTCACAAATCTGCCTTGGTCTGGGACTTTATTTTTCTGGGGAATTGGTGGATCCTTTAAATCAAGACACTTAGCCTGGGTTTTGGCAAACTTCCTTGTATTTGATAATAGCTTTCCCACTGTTTTTTGTGTTCTCTATCTCTCTGGAATTTCTTCTGTTTGTGAGTGCTGCAGAGATTTCTAAATTTTACTTTTTCTGTGTTAGAGTGTCTTTTATATCTGTATTCTACTTTCTGAAAGAAGTCCATAATCTCAATTTCCAGTGCATCTAATAATTTATTTTGATATTTTAATATTCAGTGATCTTTTTTTTGCTGCTGTTCTCTTAAAGTATTTAAAATGTAGCATCCTGTCTTGTTTCATGGTTAAAATAACTTACCAGTGAAGTTCACATTGGACTTTTATTCCTGTTCATACCGTCTGTTTCCTTCTAGATCTTTTTTTGTTTCCTCTCTCTCTTCTTTCTTTCTTTTTTTTTTTTTTAACTCTTATACCTTTTCTTAGTGAAGGCATATATATTGAATGAGGCACTAAATAGCTACTTGGAGTCTGTGTGTGTGTGTGTTGACAATGGTAGGAAGGGGGAAATTAGTGGAGAGAGGTTATTCTGTCTCTTTTTTGGGCTTTGCTGTAGGAGCATTGGACAGTTAGAGATTTTTCCAACAAAAATTTATCTGATTTCAGCATATATAGGTCCTTTCTCTTAAATTTCCCAAAGAAAAATTCTTTAATATTTGGTATTAATGTCTAAGCTGCTGTTCTGAATGTAGAAAGGGAGAAGTCTTCTTTTCAATATGCAGATTTTCGCTTAGTCTCTTACATAGTTATTCTCCACTGTGACTGGGACCCACTGAATCCTGAGCTATTTACGTTTCTTTACCTTGGGGATTAACACCTTGGTTTTTTGGGGGTGGAGTAAGCTGCACAAGATGAGGAAGGGGCTTGCCTTTTCATCTCTTATTATATACTCTCTTAAACTAGTTTTCCTTGATTTCATCCAGGAGTCTGTTTCACACCATCTGTGGTCTCCAAAACCTTGGACTTTCCAGAATGATTATTAGGTACCTGACAAACGCTGGAGATGAATACTGGTATTCAGTTCGTTGTGCTGTTTTGGATATTGTTATATTCATCCGGGTACAATGTGTCAAACTGCAAGTCTGAGCATACAGTCCTTGTAAGAAGTTTAGGGCCCCAGAGCCACTTTCATTTCATACTTGCTGGCTGCAAATTCAGGCTTTCCCAAGCCTAGTCTAAGGTCTGATAATTCACTGGACAGATTGAGGATCCATTGAAAGTGCAATGCTTACAGTTAGTTTTATTATAGAAAAGATACAGATTAGAACCTTCTAAAGAAAGAGCTACGTAGGCTGAAGTCTGGGACTATTCCAAGCAAGAGCTGTGACGTGTTATCCTCTTGGCATTGACACGTGGCACTATGCACAGAGTATCGGCAAGCAGGGAAGCTCATGGAGCCTCTATGCCTTGAGTTTCCATTGGAGTTTCATCACATAAAAATGATTGCATCATTGATCAAGTGGCTAAACTCAGTTTCCATCCCTTCTTCTGCCCAGAGGTGACCGTTTTTAATAACATGAGTAGTCTTTATGGGTGGTCATTATGGCACGACCTATTTCACTAGAAGTCACCTTGTTAGCTGAACTGTCAGGCTTACTTGAGGTTGAGGGGCCTGCCACAAATAACAGAAACACTCTCCTAACTGGGGAAATTCCTAGGGTATAGGGGTTATCTCCCAGGAACCTGGAAAGGCCAAACATCTCTTTGGACTGAAACCAAATTCTTTTTTATACGTTGTGCCACATTGTTTCATGCCAAGAAGGTAACAGCACTGCCAGGAACCTCTTTTTCTCCCGTTGCATATGCCATGTATCTATTTAAAGTTTCCCACTCCTGTCTCTTATTTTCATTTAGGTTAGTGGTCTGTTTTGAAATAATTGAATCTAGTCTTTAATTAAAGACATTTTCATAAAAGGTAATAAGTTCTTTTGCCCTCCACTTCCAGTCTGATCTTAAGACTGTTTGAGTAATGATTTACCAAGGGAGACACAATTTGATGTGGTATGATAGGCATACCTTTTCATTTTACAAAGCATTGCTTGCAGATAGCAGAAGTCTGATTGAAAGGAAGTAAAATTACAGGACCAGTGAAACAGTAACAAGGTGGGGGGCAATCATGCTAAAGTTATGTACATAGTTTTAGGTTATGTATTAGTGATTTATGTTTTTCAGAGTAGTTGATGGGGCAAAAATTAGATTGCTTATTTATTTGAGATTTAATTTTGATTTGTTTTATTTTTAAAGGTCATATTGGTTGTCTTATTTTGATCCTTAATTTCTTCCTTGAAGGTTATTACATGATATAGCAAAGCTAAATTGTACCTTATTAATGGTAATACAGGAATAAAATTTTTGAATTGGCTTTAGATTTTATACTAAAATGCCTTTTACCATCTCTTTTATTGTGTTAAAGGCATGTCTTTGTAGTAAGAACTAAATTTATTTAAGGTTATCTTTTGTGTGCTTCTCCATATTTCCTAGCAGGAAAGTTGATAAGTTGATTAGCTCACTTATTAAAGTAGGGTGTTTCATTTTAAATCAGGCTTATTTTAGAAATATTTTATACATATTAAATGCCTCTGTGATGATGAAGAAAAAAATAATTGCTAGGAAAAAGAAAAGTGGCCAAATGTATTATAGCATCCTGTGCAGTTTAACATTCTTTAAGTTGCTTACTTTGCATTGTCTCTCTTAGGCATTAATTTAATTTTAAAATTAGGTGCATCTATAGACTGAACCATGTAATATACTAGAATTCCATGTCTGTCTTGGGTATCCTTTTGTTTTCTCTAGAGTTAATAACTGTTCCATACCTTCTTTTGCTTGATTACTGTTGTAAAAATATTTAAATATTTGTTTGTCAAGTTTCTGGTTGCTAAATTGTTTTTAGCCCGATTTCTTGACAATTGAACATAAAAAAATCAGTTTTGAGCATCTTTTATTTTCTAGTAGAGGCTAGGGTAGTGTTCTGAATTAAATAGATTTCTTAATTAGCCTAGCAGATCTGAGGTGATCTGAAAGTATTTATTTTTTTCCATAAGGAAAGGCTATATTAATGTGTTAGATTAATTCTGATTTCTAAACTTGAGTCCAGATGATGTAAGGAAATTCAAGTTGTGTGGAATAAAGAATTAAGAACTTTGAAATTTGTAAATGATCATATTTTTCCTCTTTAGTTAGAATCACATTGTTACATTGCAGTTTTTACTTTATTGATGCCTTTGACCTTTAATTCTGTTGAGGCTGTAGTTTTGGTTTGATACTGCCTGGAGGCAAGAAAATGGAGATCATTCTTGAAGTCTTTTATTTTAGATTTGACTGAATATATTTGTGCTGTTGATGCAAAATAATAATTGTACCAAGTGCATCATTCATAGTATTGAAGTTATATCTTGTTAAAATAGTTAACTTTTGTGAGTTCTTATCTATCTAAAGTTCCATTTGATTCTTGAAGTAACATATAAGTCTACTGTTACAGGTTAATTTATGGATATAGTAAAATAGATGGAAACTAACATTACAGAGTTATTGAGCTGTAATTGACAGTCTAGTTTAAATTGTATACTATGTGCTGATTTGCTACACTGATATATTACAAAATGATCCCAGTGTTCACTGACAGTTTTCATCATATTACTTAATTACTTTTTTGGGCTTTGCTGTAGGAGCATTGGACAGTTAGAGATTTTTCCAACAAAAATTTATCTGATTTCAGCATATATAGGTCCTTTCTCTTAAATTTCCCAAAGAAAAATTCTTTAATATTTGGTATTAATGTCTAAGCTGCTGTTCTGAATGTAGAAAGGGAGAAGTCTTCTTTTCAATATGCAGATTTTCGCTTAGTCTCTTACATAGTTATTCTCCACTGTGACTGGGACCCACTGAATCCTGAGCTATTTACGTTTCTTTACCTTGGGGATTAACACCTTGGTTTTTTGGGGGTGGAGTAAGCTGCACAAGATGAGGAAGGGGCTTGCCTTTTCATCTCTTATTATATACTCTCTTAAACTAGTTTTCCTTGATTTCATCCAGGAGTCTGTTTCACACCATCTGTGGTCTCCAAAACCTTGGACTTTCCAGAATGATTATTAGGTACCTGACAAACGCTGGAGATGAATACTGGTATTCAGTTCGTTGTGCTGTTTTGGATATTGTTATATTCATCCGGGTACAATGTGTCAAACTGCAAGTCTGAGCATACAGTCCTTGTAAGAAGTTTAGGGCCCCAGAGCCACTTTCATTTCATACTTGCTGGCTGCAAATTCAGGCTTTCCCAAGCCTAGTCTAAGGTCTGATAATTCACTGGACAGATTGAGGATCCATTGAAAGTGCAATGCTTACAGTTAGTTTTATTATAGAAAAGATACAGATTAGAACCTTCTAAAGAAAGAGCTACGTAGGCTGAAGTCTGGGACTATTCCAAGCAAGAGCTGTGACGTGTTATCCTCTTGGCATTGACACGTGGCACTATGCACAGAGTATCGGCAAGCAGGGAAGCTCATGGAGCCTCTATGCCTTGAGTTTCCATTGGAGTTTCATCACATAAAAATGATTGCATCATTGATCAAGTGGCTAAACTCAGTTTCCATCCCTTCTTCTGCCCAGAGGTGACCGTTTTTAATAACATGAGTAGTCTTTATGGGTGGTCATTATGGCACGACCTATTTCACTAGAAGTCACCTTGTTAGCTGAACTGTCAGGCTTACTTGAGGTTGAGGGGCCTGCCACAAATAACAGAAACACTCTCCTAACTGGGGAAATTCCTAGGGTATAGGGGTTATCTCCCAGGAACCTGGAAAGGCCAAACATCTCTTTGGACTGAAACCAAATTCTTTTTTATACGTTGTGCCACATTGTTTCATGCCAAGAAGGTAACAGCACTGCCAGGAACCTCTTTTTCTCCCGTTGCATATGCCATGTATCTATTTAAAGTTTCCCACTCCTGTCTCTTATTTTCATTTAGGTTAGTGGTCTGTTTTGAAATAATTGAATCTAGTCTTTAATTAAAGACATTTTCATAAAAGGTAATAAGTTCTTTTGCCCTCCACTTCCAGTCTGATCTTAAGACTGTTTGAGTAATGATTTACCAAGGGAGACACAATTTGATGTGGTATGATAGGCATACCTTTTCATTTTACAAAGCATTGCTTGCAGATAGCAGAAGTCTGATTGAAAGGAAGTAAAATTACAGGACCAGTGAAACAGTAACAAGGTGGGGGGCAATCATGCTAAAGTTATGTACATAGTTTTAGGTTATGTATTAGTGATTTATGTTTTTCAGAGTAGTTGATGGGGCAAAAATTAGATTGCTTATTTATTTGAGATTTAATTTTGATTTGTTTTATTTTTAAAGGTCATATTGGTTGTCTTATTTTGATCCTTAATTTCTTCCTTGAAGGTTATTACATGATATAGCAAAGCTAAATTGTACCTTATTAATGGTAATACAGGAATAAAATTTTTGAATTGGCTTTAGATTTTATACTAAAATGCCTTTTACCATCTCTTTTATTGTGTTAAAGGCATGTCTTTGTAGTAAGAACTAAATTTATTTAAGGTTATCTTTTGTGTGCTTCTCCATATTTCCTAGCAGGAAAGTTGATAAGTTGATTAGCTCACTTATTAAAGTAGGGTGTTTCATTTTAAATCAGGCTTATTTTAGAAATATTTTATACATATTAAATGCCTCTGTGATGATGAAGAAAAAAATAATTGCTAGGAAAAAGAAAAGTGGCCAAATGTATTATAGCATCCTGTGCAGTTTAACATTCTTTAAGTTGCTTACTTTGCATTGTCTCTCTTAGGCATTAATTTAATTTTAAAATTAGGTGCATCTATAGACTGAACCATGTAATATACTAGAATTCCATGTCTGTCTTGGGTATCCTTTTGTTTTCTCTAGAGTTAATAACTGTTCCATACCTTCTTTTGCTTGATTACTGTTGTAAAAATATTTAAATATTTGTTTGTCAAGTTTCTGGTTGCTAAATTGTTTTTAGCCCGATTTCTTGACAATTGAACATAAAAAAATCAGTTTTGAGCATCTTTTATTTTCTAGTAGGGGCTAGGGTAGTGTTCTGAATTAAATAGATTTCTTAATTAGCCTAGCAGATCTGAGGTGATCTGAAAGTATTTATTTTTTTCCATAAGGCAGGGCTATATTAATGTGTTAGATTAATTCTGATTTCTAAACTTGAGTCCAGATGATGTAAGGAAATTCAAGTTGTGTGGAATAAAGAATTAAGAACTTTGAAATTTGTAAATGATCATATTTTTCCTCTTTAGTTAGAATCACATTGTTACATTGCAGTTTTTACTTTATTGATGCCTTTGACCTTTAATTCTGTTGAGGCTGTAGTTTTGGTTTGATACTGCCTGGAGGCAAGAAAATGGAGATCATTCTTGAAGTCTTTTATTTTAGATTTGACTGAATATATTTGTGCTGTTGATGCAAAATAATAATTGTACCAAGTGCATCATTCATAGTATTGAAGTTATATCTTGTTAAAATAGTTAACTTTTGTGAGTTCTTATCTATCTAAAGTTCCATTTGATTCTTGAAGTAACATATAAGTCTACTGTTACAGGTTAATTTATGGATATAGTAAAATAGATGGAAACTAACATTACAGAGTTATTGAGCTGTAATTGACAGTCTAGTTTAAATTGTATACTATGTGCTGATTTGCTACACTGATATATTACAAAATGATCCCAGTGTTCACTGACAGTTTTCATCATATTACTTAATTACCATTTCTTTCTTTCTTTTTTTTTTTTTTGTGGTGAGAAAACTCCACTCTCTTAGCAGCTTTTAAGTATGTAATCTGGTATTATTAGTGATAATCAGCATGCTGTGCTTAAACCCCCGGAGCTTATTCATCTGCACCCTTTGACCAGAACAACTCCCCTCATCCCCTATCCCCAGGTCCCTGGTAACCACTGCTATGAGTTCTGCTTTTTTACACTCCACATATAAATGAGGTGATACAGTACTGGTCTGACTTCTTTCACTTACCATCTTGAATGTCATGCACTCAAGGTCCTTCCATATTGTCACAAATGGCAGGACTTCATTCTTTTAAATGGCTGACTGACATTTCGTTGGACTTACGTAGCACATCTTCTTTATCCATCTATCTACTGATGGACCTTTATTTTGTATCCATATCTTGGCTGTTGTGAATAGTGCTTCAGTGAACATGGGAGTGTAGATATCTAAGATCCTGCTTTCATTTTCTTGGGCTGTATGCTCAGAAGTGGGATTGCTGGATCATTTGTAGCTCTATTTTTAATTTTTGAGAACCCTGTATACTGTTTTTCATAGTGTGTATACCAACTTATATTCCCACCAGCAGTGTATAAGGATTCTCTTTTCTCCAAATCCTTACCAACCCATATCTGTTTTGTTTTTTTTTTAAATGATAGCCATTGATGAATAGCCCTGAGATACTTCATTCTGGTTTTGATTTGCATTTTCCTAATGATTAGTGCTATTGAGCACCTGTCTTTGTACCTGTGGACATTTGTATGTCTTTGGGAAAATGTCTGTTGAGTTCCTCTTTCCATTTTTTTTTTTTTAATTGGATTGGTTTTGTTTTGTTTTTTGCTGTTGAATTCTATGAGTCCTTATGTATTTTGGATATTAACTCCTATCTGCATATGTATTCCTTATCACTCTTCTCTGCATTATGTTTTTTTTCTTACAGGATTTTGTTTTCTAACATACTGGGTATTTGCTTGTCTCTCTTCCATGAGAGTTTAAGCTCTGTTAGAGATTTTTTTCCTCCCTTTGGTCTAACTTGGTCACTTTTTGTATCTTTAATTCCTGGAATGATCCTTAGTATACATTTAAAATCTCTGCTTCTCAGAAATAATGTGGTCTCAGTAGGACAAAGCTTCTGAGATAACATGAACATGTAAAATGTTTAGCTTGGCGTGTTGGACATGAAGCACTCATTAACTGTAGTTGTTGAAGGATAAGAAAAGAAAAAATAGAATCAGACATTTCAGATAGAAATGTCCTGAATAAGAGAAAACTGCATTCACATCTTAGGGACCATGGTGGTACTGTTTAGGGGCACACTGGAAAATAAGGTTGGAAGTATATTGATGCTTTTGAACTGTGGTGTTGGAGAAGACTTTTGAGAGTCCCTTGGACTGCAAGGAGATCCAACCAGTCCATCCTAAGGGATGTTGGTCCTGGGTGTTCATTGGAGGACTGGTGTTGAAGCTAAAACTGCAGTACTTTGGCCACCTGATGCGAAGAGCTGACTCACTTGAAAAGACCCTGATGCTGGGAAAAATTGAGGGCAGGAAGAGAAGGGGACGACAGAGGATGCGATGGTTGGATGGCATCACCAACTCAATGGACATGGGTTTGGGTGAACTCCTGACGTGCCTCTTTCATGGGGTCACAAAGAGTCGGACATGAGTGAGCGACTGAACTGAACTGATATTGTGGAGACTAAGGCATTTGGATTCTAGTGTCTAATGAGAAGTAATTGATTACTTTTAAGGCAGAGGTGCCATAATGTAAGTGGTGGGTTTGGAAGATGAATCCAACAGAAGTCCTTGAGGTTGACTGGACGTCCTTCTGGTGTAGATTTAACTGGAAATTAATGAAACATTTAGAAATTTGTAATAAAAAATGAATTTGCAAAGTCATAAGTTACACTCAAAATTTTAATGGTTTCCTCATTGTATAGTAGTATATAATTATGATTTGGTTACAGTGTATATTTTGAATTATTTATGGAATTGCCAACTTTTAATATACTTTTCCATTTAGAACTAAAGCTTTCATTTAAAATAAACCAAGATGTTTATATTGGTAACTAACTTACTAAATATACTAATATAGGGCAGAGTATGTTTAGTCCAGCAAACATTGGTCAACCCCGAAAGACAACATTATCTCCTGCCCAGTTGGATCCTTTTTATACTCAAGGAGATTCTCTGACATCTGAAGATCACCTTGATGACACTTGGGTGACTGTGTTCGGGTAAGGTTTCTAGATAATTTACCCTTAAAGCAACAACGTTTTCTAATGAATATTATCAAATATATTAAAAAAAAACTAAAATAGTTGCACAGCAGACACTCATTTATCCACCTAGATTCACCTAAATTCATCTTTTTTGTTATTGTTGGTACATTTTAGGGTAAGTTGCAGACATCAGTATATATCACCTTGACATTTTGTCTCTTCTTCTTTTGACATTTCTTTCCCTTCTGCGAGGTATCTTCCCAACCCAGGCATCGAACCCAAGTCTCCCTCATTGCAGACAGGTTCTTTACCAGCTGAGCCACAAGGGAAGCCCTTGACATTTCAGCATGTATATTACTTTTTGATTTTTAATAGTTTTTCCATCATTTTTCTGTTTGCCTTTTCTTAAATTATTTTCTCTTCAGCATATTTGCTGAATATTGGAAGAGGGTTGAACCCCTAGACTTAGGAAGCCCCTTCCTTTGTTGGAACTGTGTCTATGCTTATATTGGACTTTACCAGTTTTGAACTAACAAGTTGAATTGTATTTGTATATATATGCATACTATGTCACAGGATTGGTACTTACTAACATAGAATATCGAATATTAATAGAAACTGTGCATGACAGTCCTAGATGCGTTTGAATAGATTTTTAGATCCAAAAAAAAGTACTTTAAGGCATCCTAGAAATCATACTGCCTCACTCACAGATGAAACACTGGAGGGGTAGACAGATTCAGTGACTTACTCAGAGACTCATGTCCAGTTATCAGTAAAGCTTCAGCAGAAACCCAGGTTTCTTGTTTTCAGGCTGTGATTGTTTATACAGTACTACAGAAGGTTTGTTTCTGAAAGTGTGATGTCATACTGCTGCTGGACCTTACTTAGTTTTGGGGTGAAAAATACTAAAACATAAGAGCTTGAAGGAAGAACAATGCACACAGTAAGTATTAGTGTACTTTATCCAATTTATTTAAATTCAGGGGGATGTGTAAGATTATAGTGAAGTTTTCCTTCTCACCTTTTCCCCAAGAGCTACAGTTTTTCTTCTTTTAAGGCAATTACTGCCACCTGTTTTTTGCGTCACCTTCCAGAGAGAGTCGTTGCTGATTCTGTTTAGGTAAAAACCAGGGTCATATTGCCTTTCCTTGTTCTCCAGAAAGCCCACACTCAGCCTTACGTCCATAGCCATTGGGCTGACTGCTGCTGCTTTTTTTTTTTTCTTTCTGTGTTTATGTTTTAAATTTTTGTATTCTTGCATGAAGTGCTTGTCTGTTTTTGAATGTATCCGTCCACTCAAGTGTGTTTTCCAAGTTTAGTAGTAATGGTGTCACTTTAAAGCTTCCTCAGTAGTTGGATAAATTAATTGAAGTATTATACTGCTGTGAGTCCTTCATTTTTAAGACTTATCCTTTCCCACCCATGTATTTTCTGTTGGTTTTATATTTTAGTAACCCTGCTTATGAGTTTAATGGCCAGAACGGAAGCATTTTCTTCTAAGGGATAAAATATTATCTTTTGATTATAGGGAAGTACAGCTAATACATTATATATGTTCTTCCTTTGATAATTTGACTTTTTCCTTCTGACTCAGGGTCCTCATGAAATAACGTTTATTGTTTCAGGGTAGTGATTTTTAAAAAAATTTTAATTGGAGGACAGTTTCTTAACAGTGTGGTGTTTGTTTCTGCCGTACAACAGGTGAATCAGCCATAAGTATACGTATACATACATACCCCCTCCCTCTTGAGTAGGGTGAGTCTTTGACAGGATGTTGGACTGTTTCTCCTCAGAGTGGTCCTAGACTCTTAGATTTACGTTTTATTTCTCAAGTGCCTCCCTCAAGTGCAGACATTATTTCTCTCTCTGGTTTTGATATTTTTTAGTTCTGCTTTGCAGTCACCCCGACATTTTTGTTGTTTTCTTTGGAGTTAGAAACCTTACATCCAAACTTACATAACATAAAATAAATTTCCAGTCTTGAATGCAGTATTTTAGTCACATGAATTTTAATATATGAAGCTTCTTATTTATTTTTGTGACCCACATTTTTTCTTTTTAAGTTTCTAATTCAAGCTCCAGATAACTGAGGTTATTGGTTAAGGAAACTCTAGATTTTCAAGTTGAAAATAGCTTTATTATTTGAATTATCAAAGTTACATCTCATTGTGATAGTCAAGGCATTCAGCACTTTATGGAGAAGAAAGTAAAAATCACTTAGAATTTTCCATACAGAGATAAGGCCATTTAAAATTTTGGTAGCCATCTTTATAATTGATTGTTTACCATTGATTTTGGTTCTGAGTTTTTGTTTCAGGAACACATTTTTTAATTTTCAGGTGGGGCTCAATATATATTGATATGACTCTGTATAATGTAAAGTTCTTTGCTCTATAATAACCATAGTAATATATCTCCACCCCCCCACAAGCATATATGCACATACACATACCCACATAAAGTAAGTTATATGCAGAACTGTGACTTGAATTTTAGAAATTTCAGGGGTGGAATTTGGAGATGGAAAGAAGCAGCTGAGTCAGAACTAATTTTAACATAATTTGCTTTTGGGTGATGGGCAAATGAATAGATTTATTAGAGGAAAGCAGAATGATCAAGGGTCTCTTATTAATGTACTAGACAGCTGGGGGGAGTTTATCTTGAATCGTTTGTAAGTTAATTTGCATTTGTCATTATTAAAGTTGATTGGGCAAGTTTTTTTTCCCCAGGTTTCCTCAGGCATCTGCTTCCTATATATTATTACAGTTTGCACAATATGGGAATATCTTAAAACATGTGGTAAGTCTTAATTCTTTTCTATTCAAGATTTAAGCTGAGGAAAGATAACCTGTGAATTTGCTGCTGAATGTCTTAAAAGTTTTTCTTTCTTTTTAAAAGTTTTCAAAGGATATATCTGTAGGAGTCTGACAGGCTGGAAGTTGGATAGTATTTGATAAAAAGAGATAGAGAAGATAAATAAGTGAAAGTTTCAGGCTTCCCCCCTTTTAAAAATAGTTAACAGTCTCTTAAAAAAGATTATGACAAATTTTCCAATTTGAGTTTGTTTTTATTGGGGTAAACAAAAGGATATTTCTGACTTCGAGTTCTTAGAGTTTCTCTAGAGAGCATTTTTTTCTTTAAATTACCTTGCACAGTAAATTATAAATAACAAATCTTTTTTTTATTGCTACAGATTGACTTGTTTAATTCCTACAAAAAAATCAGATCGATGTATACAGTTTTCACAAAATTTCATAGCAAGTGTAGATAAGACCTTTTTGTAAGAAATAGTTATCTTTTGAGAATTACTTTGCTTGTAGAGAATATTTGCCACATATTCTTTATATAAGAGATTTAAGAATTAGAGATACTGAAATTGTTTAAATATAATTTTTGTTGAATTCTAGTATACAGCTTTTTACAGGGCATCAGATACAAAGTAGAAGCAGATTTATTTTTGTATGTTTCTGTTTTCTAATAGAAAATTTGAATTTTATATACTTTATATTTTAAGAGAAAAATTTTTTGCAGATGTCTAACACAGGAAATTGGATGCATATTCGTTATCAATCTAAACTGCAGGCCCGGAAAGCCTTAAGCAAAGATGGAAGAATTTTTGGAGAATCTATCATGATTGGTGTAAAACCATGTATAGATAAAGTAAGTTATCGCTGATGTAAGGAAAACAGCTTAATTTATATGAAGAACACAGAACTGACTACTAACATTGGTGGCGTGTCATTTTGCTTCACTGTGCTGCTTTTGCTTACTTTTAAAAAATGTGATAGCACTCTTTTATGATAAGTCAAAGATATTTACTCACAATACTCTAGAAACAATGTATCCTAACCCCTTCACTCTATAGGTACAGAGGTCAAGAAGTCTTAGGTAACTTACCCAGGGTTGTTAAGGTGAGGCCTACATTCTAGGTCTTATAACTTTTAGCCCATTCCCTTTTGTGTGCAAAGCAGCGTCAGATTCAAGTGCTTTAAAGGAGTGGTCCTGTTTCAGAATGAACTACTCCATATGAAGGACACCTGAGGGTTGCCTTGTGAAAGACTGAAGCTTTCGTTTATAATGTAATATCACATAGACTTATTTACATGTATAGTTTTTAAAACTTCCTAAAAAATGTACTTATTTATTTGGCTGTGCCAAGTCTTGGTTGCAGCATGTGGGATCTTGTTGCCTGACCAGAGATCGAACCTGAGTCTTCTGCGTTGGCAGTGCAGCGTGTAGCCACTGAACCACCAAGGAAGTGCCTAACTTCTTGTTTTATACTGAAATATAGTTTATTAACAATATTGTGATCGTTTCAGGTATACAGCAAAGTGATTCAGTTGTACATATACATGTATTCTTTTTCAAATTCTTTCCACATTTAAATTGTTAAATAATATTGAGCAGTGTTCCCTATGTTATATAGTAGGTCTGTCCATGTTGATGTCCATTTTAAATATATCAGTGTGTTCATGTTGGTCCCCGTAATGATCCCTTCTGCCCATCCTTATCCCGGCAACCATAAGTTGATTCTCTAAGTCTGTGAGTATCTTTGTTTTCTAAGTTCATTTGTATCTTTTAAAATTCCATTCATAGGTGATATATATGATATTTATCTTTCTCTATGTGACTGACTTAGTATGACAATCTCAGGGGCTGTCTGTGTTGCTGTAAGTGGCATTATTTCATCATTTTTAATGGCTGAGTAATACTCCATTGTATATACATGTCACACCTCTATCCATTCTTCTGTCAGTGGATGTTTAGGTTGCTTCTATGTCTTGGCTGTTGTAAGGTGAAGCTCTTTTATTAGTCATTTCTGTTTTAAAATATTTAAATAATACTATATGTTTATATGGGGCTTCCCTTGTGGCTCAGTTAGTAAAGAATCTGTCTGCAGTGCAGGAGATCCAGGTTCTGTCTCTGGGTCAGGAAGATTCCCCCTGGAGAAGGGAAAGGCTACCCACTCTTGTATTCTTGCCTGGAGAATTCCATGGACAGAGGAGCTTGGTGGGCTACATTCCATGGAGTTGCACTGAGTTGGATGTGACTGAGTGACTCTCACATATATACACACACAGACATATATTTATATACTTTTAAACTGAGTACACTTTAAACTTTTCTTTGTGGCTTGTAAAATCATGATCATTCTTTAATATATGTGAACTTCTGCCTACCAAGCACTGTTCTTGATACTTATGTATATATATATACAGTAGTGCATGAATTAGACATGGCTCCTGTTATTATAATCTAGGATTGCTGAGTGGTTGTGTAATTATTACATTGTGCTGTAACATGTAACAGATCATCATAGAGGCTAGAGGAAAATTTGGGGTTACTGGGTATAAAATAGCACTGGACTTTGATCCTCTACCCACCTCCTGCTGCTGCTGCTAAGTCACTTCAGTCGTGTCCGATTCTGTGTGACCCCATAGACGGCAGCCCACCAGGCTCCCCCATCCCTGGGATTCTCCAGGCAAGAACACTGGAGTGGGTTGCCATTTCCTTCTCCAGTGCATGAAAGAGAAAAGTGAAAGTGAAGTCGCTCAGTCTGTCCGACTGTTAGCGACCCCATGGACTGCAGCCCACCAGGCTACTCCGTCCATTGGATTTTCCAGGCAAGAGTACTGGGGTGGGGTGCCATTGCCTTCCCCACTTGCCCCAAAATTCTCTTGTCTTTGTTATTACTTTCTATAGTGTTTGTTAGGAGAGTCTTACTCTTGAGAGTTGATCGTAGATATTTGAGGTCATTCAAGTGAAATTTCTGTTTGAGTATTAGATCTCATGTTAGCTAAGAAGCAGGTAGGCTACTCCGTCCATTGGATTTTCCAGGCAAGAGTACTGGGGTGGGGTGCCATTGCCTTCCCCACTTGCCCCAAAATTCTCTTGTCTTTGTTATTACTTTCTATAGTGTTTGTTAGGAGAGTCTTACTCTTGAGAGTTGATCGTAGATATTTGAGGTCATTCAAGTGAAATTTCTGTTTGAGTATTAGATCTCATGTTAGCTAAGAAGCAGGTATTGTTTTATCAAGTCTAAAATTATTTGAAAGGTGAATTAGATCAAATAAAGTATGCTTCTTTTAATGATGTTTTGTTTGGACGTAGTAGTGGATAAGATGTATTATGTTAATAAACAGAAGTTCGTTCTTTCTCCAGAGCGTCATGGAAAACAGTGACAGGTGTGCTTTGTCATCTCCATCTCTTGCCTTCACACCACCAATCAAAACCTTAGGTACACCAACCCAACCTGGAAGTGCTCCTCGGATTTCTACCATGAGACCTCTTGCTACAGCATACAAAGCTTCTACTAGTGACTATCAGGTATTTTAAGGACTGGATGAAAGAACATACTTTAAAGGCTGCAGTGCATAGTGTGTTTGTTTAACTTTTTCATTGGGTTGATTTGTATGCAATTAAATGCCATTAAATATTTCCTATTGAGTTTGATTACCTTGATAAACTTTGTGTTTTTAAATTTTCTATTTTACAAATTACAGTTTTGGCCAGTGGAAATTTATCTTGAATTAAAAAAAAAAATCTTTGTCATTTTATAAAACATTTTGAGAGTTGTTATTTTTTTCTAAGTTATGTTTGCATATATAAAAAGTTTCTTGTGGACATCTCTGGCGTGAGAGAATGTTAAAACTCTATTGATAACTAAAAAAAAAAAAACCAAAACTCTATTAGTTGATAACTAAATCTGATGGTATCACAAATGAAGAACCTTAGTTTGGAAGTAGTTTTGGTGATCAAAAGAAAACATTACCCAGCTCCCATTTCAAAACTTACCATTTCAAAACAGCTTAAAGGAAAAGTTCATTATGTTTATTGAAGAAAACTAGAAATATTATGACTCTCATTCAGTATATAATTGTCTCCTGCATAATTAGCCAGGGGTTCTAAACTTGCCCAGCTACAGACGCAAGTCCTGAGACAGCAAATAAGACATTTAATAGGGCAGTTGTTCCCTTCACATTTGGGGATAGTTCTAGAACTGGCTTAATTTTTGCTTTTAGTTGTTTTTTTTTCTTTTAATCATCATTTTAAAGTCCTTATCTCCTGTGGCTTTAGTGTTGGTTCACTTTACTAATTGGGCAGCTGATGCACTTTGCTTTGCCAAAGGAGTATAATTTTGCCATTCTTAAAAGCATGTGGATCTTCTAACTAAGCCTGTGTTTTAGTCTTTAAGTAAATAATTTAGTGCTACAAATCCATTTTAGTGTTTGGTACTTTAAATTTAGCTGTTAACTTAATGGACTCTGACACTAAAACCATAACCATACAATTTTATGTATGTGTGTTTTTTTGATAGGTGATTTCTGACAGACAAACACCAAAAAAAGATGAAAGTCTTGTATCCAAAGCGATGGAATACATGTTCGGCTGGTAGTGTAGGAAGAGCTGAAACGCCAGCTACAAAGGAGAAGACTGCCACGCTAAAACAGAGTTAGCAGGGTACTGCTGGATTCTTCGGTTATTTTTTTTTTTTTTTTTGGTGCCCTGGCAACCTCCACTGCTGTTATGAGTTAAAAAAAAAAAACAAAGTTTTTTTGCCCTTTTGTATCACTCTGTACTTATGGCTTTAAGTTTGTTTGTTTTTTTTTTTTTTTAAATTCACTGTTTCAGTTGCTTGCAGACGTTGTCTTACTCAAATTATCCTCCTTGGCCAGTGAAAACCTCCTCAAGCTGGCACTTGTGTGAAAAGGAGGTTGTAACTGACATAATATTTTACCACAGAACATGTATCTAGGTAGTCTGCATATTTCTTTATATAAAGAATAACTAAAATGACACATTGTGTGGAAGGTTTGATACCCTTTTTGAATTGAAGCAAACTACTGTGAAGACTTGCTTAGTTCTCTGAGATGAAGGGATACTAAAGAATGTACTGGGATGGATGAACATCATTTATCATTACATTTATAAAGTACATTTTGCCTGAAACTTTAAAAGTCTTTTCCAACTTAAAATAGGATTGTATTTTATATCCTGTTTCATTACATACAAAACTCAGTTATTCAAGGTAGAACTGGATACTTCTACCATTAAAACTTTTGGATTTGTATTTGAGTTACATTTTTGTAAAAGGGCTGTAGATTTTTGTTTTGAGAGGGCATTTTATTTTCATAGACCTCTGTGGAACATGAAGTTTTGCTTTCTAACTAAACATATTTGCTTGCTATGGTTGAGTTTGTTCTTTTTACCCAGTATTGTCTCTGACCTATCTTCGTATATATCACATCATTTAAAGAGAGCCGGGAAATAGATGACATATATGAGTATGTGTGTGTGCAGACTTGTTGGATGTTTTCACAGATGAACTGCGGTTTTATTATTGTTTAGTCCCTAAGTTGTGTCCACCTTCTTGCGACCCCATCGACTGCAGCACACCAGTCTTTCCTCTCCCTCACCATATCCCAGAACTTCCCTGAGTTCATGTCCATTGAATCAGTGATGCTATCCAACCGTCATCTTCTCTTTTTGCCTTTGATTTTTTCCAGCATCAGGGTCTTTCCCAGTGAATTGGCTGTTCGCATCAGGTAGCCAAAGTGTTGGTGCTTTAGCTTCAGCATCAGGCCTTCCAATTAGTACTCAGGGTTGATTTCCTTTAGGATTGACTGGTTTGATCCCTGTGCTGTCTAAGTGACTCTCCAGAGTCTTCACCCGCACCACAATTCAAAAGCATCAGTTCTTCGGCGGTCAGCCTTCTTCATGGTCCAACTCTCACACTTGTATGTGACTGCTGGAAAAAGTATAACTTTGGCTGTACGGACCTTTGTCAATAGAGTGGTGTCTTTGCTTTTTAATACACTATCGAGATGTGTCATAGTCTTCCTTCCAAGCAGCAAGCGTCTTCTAATTTCATGGCTGCAGTGATTTCATCCACAGTGATTTTGGAGCCCTAGAAGAGAAATCTGTTACTGCTTCCACTTTTCCCCCATCTGTTTGCCATAAAGTGGAGGAACCGGTTGCCATGACTTTAGTTTTTGAATGTTGAGTTTTAAGCCATTTTTTTCACTCTCCTTCACCCTCATCAAGAGGCTCTTTAATTCTTCTTCGCTTTGCCATGAGAGTGGTATTGTTTGCATATCTGAGGTTATTGATATTTCTACTGGCAATCTTGATTACAGCTTGTAACTCATCCAGCTCAGCATTTCACGTGACATACTCTCCATATACGTTTAAATAAACAGGGTGACAGTATACAGCCTTGTACTCCTTTCCCAGTTTTGAACCAGTCAGTTGTTGCATGTAAGGTTCTCACTTTGCTACTTGACCTGCATACAGGTTTCTCTGGAGACAGGTAAGATGCTGTCTCTTATACACATCAGATGTGTATAAGAGACAGCCACCAGGCTACTCCGTCCATTGGATTTTCCAGGCAAGAGTACTGGGGTGGGGTGCCATTGCCTTCCCCACTTGCCCCAAAATTCTCTTGTCTTTGTTATTACTTTCTATAGTGTTTGTTAGGAGAGTCTTACTCTTGAGAGTTGATCGTAGATATTTGAGGTCATTCAAGTGAAATTTCTGTTTGAGTATTAGATCTCATGTTAGCTAAGAAGCAGGTATTGTTTTATCAAGTCTAAAATTATTTGAAAGGTGAATTAGATCAAATAAAGTATGCTTCTTTTAATGATGTTTTGTTTGGACGTAGTAGTGGATAAGATGTATTATGTTAATAAACAGAAGTTCGTTCTTTCTCCAGAGCGTCATGGAAAACAGTGACAGGTGTGCTTTGTCATCTCCATCTCTTGCCTTCACACCACCAATCAAAACCTTAGGTACACCAACCCAACCTGGAAGTGCTCCTCGGATTTCTACCATGAGACCTCTTGCTACAGCATACAAAGCTTCTACTAGTGACTATCAGGTATTTTAAGGACTGGATGAAAGAACATACTTTAAAGGCTGCAGTGCATAGTGTGTTTGTTTAACTTTTTCATTGGGTTGATTTGTATGCAATTAAATGCCATTAAATATTTCCTATTGAGTTTGATTACCTTGATAAACTTTGTGTTTTTAAATTTTCTATTTTACAAATTACAGTTTTGGCCAGTGGAAATTTATCTTGAATTAAAAAAAAAAATCTTTGTCATTTTATAAAACATTTTGAGAGTTGTTATTTTTTTCTAAGTTATGTTTGCATATATAAAAAGTTTCTTGTGGACATCTCTGGCGTGAGAGAATGTTAAAACTCTATTGATAACTAAAAAAAAAAAAACCAAAACTCTATTAGTTGATAACTAAATCTGATGGTATCACAAATGAAGAACCTTAGTTTGGAAGTAGTTTTGGTGATCAAAAGAAAACATTACCCAGCTCCCATTTCAAAACTTACCATTTCAAAACAGCTTAAAGGAAAAGTTCATTATGTTTATTGAAGAAAACTAGAAATATTATGACTCTCATTCAGTATATAATTGTCTCCTGCATAATTAGCCAGGGGTTCTAAACTTGCCCAGCTACAGACGCAAGTCCTGAGACAGCAAATAAGACATTTAATAGGGCAGTTGTTCCCTTCACATTTGGGGATAGTTCTAGAACTGGCTTAATTTTTGCTTTTAGTTGTTTTTTTTTCTTTTAATCATCATTTTAAAGTCCTTATCTCCTGTGGCTTTAGTGTTGGTTCACTTTACTAATTGGGCAGCTGATGCACTTTGCTTTGCCAAAGGAGTATAATTTTGCCATTCTTAAAAGCATGTGGATCTTCTAACTAAGCCTGTGTTTTAGTCTTTAAGTAAATAATTTAGTGCTACAAATCCATTTTAGTGTTTGGTACTTTAAATTTAGCTGTTAACTTAATGGACTCTGACACTAAAACCATAACCATACAATTTTATGTATGTGTGTTTTTTTGATAGGTGATTTCTGACAGACAAACACCAAAAAAAGATGAAAGTCTTGTATCCAAAGCGATGGAATACATGTTCGGCTGGTAGTGTAGGAAGAGCTGAAACGCCAGCTACAAAGGAGAAGACTGCCACGCTAAAACAGAGTTAGCAGGGTACTGCTGGATTCTTCGGTTAGTTATATAACCACTTGACAGTGTCGGATAGCTGTCTCATACTTCCTTTGGAAGCTTTTTTCTTTAAGAATATAGCATACTTGTAGCTCGCACTTTAAAAGATGCTTGAGATACA
The DNA here is from genome assembly GCA_006410675.1 of Oreotragus oreotragus. Taxonomy (NCBI): domain Eukaryota; kingdom Metazoa; phylum Chordata; class Mammalia; order Artiodactyla; family Bovidae; genus Oreotragus; species Oreotragus oreotragus. The sequence continues at coordinate 54,523 of SJYX01006918.1, forward strand.
TTTTAAACAAACAAATCCCTGTATAGAAGATTTTGGGCTTTCTGTAATAGTGTGTGATTAACTGCAAAAACTCATTGATTACTATAAATTATATAATTGAGTTTGTCTTGAGCCTTTGTAGTCTTCATAAGTTGGTGAGGTGAATTTCATGAAGGGTAACTGTACAGCTGCTTCTAACAAGACACAAAGATTATAATTAACAATTTGAATTAGGGTCTTTTATTAATTTAGATAGTATTTAATATTTTAATTATCCTTGTTTATATTTCTCCTGTCCTGGATGATCCTCTTTTAGCCTTGTAAAGCCAATGCAATCTTTTAAAAAACCTGAAGTTTCTTGATAATAAACTTGTCAATTATATGTATTGAGCGGTTTTTGAGAGTGATTTATTAATTAGTACAAAAAGTTTGAAGTCTTTGAAAATATGTCATGAACCTTCATCTGCCTATAATCCAGCTTTAATAACCATGTAACCACTACTACTTTGCCATGCTAGTTTAATCTCTCTTTTGTTTAAAGTATATCTGAGATGTGATTTTTAATACTTGAGGTTATATCAAAGAAAGAATATTTCCATATGTAATTACCGTGACAGTATCTCACCTAAAAGAAGAATAATTTCTTAAGTTCTAATATCTAGTCCTTTAAAAAACTTTTCCAGTTGTTTCCAAAATTTGTTTGCATTTTACAGTTGGTTGGTTTAAGTCTATTGAGCCCACATCTACACAGTGTATTTGGTTTGTCTTTGGAGTGCGTCTTGAAGTTTAGTTCCTCTGCTCTTCTTCGCTCTTCCGTCCACCTTGACTTGTTGAAAGTACCATGTGAGTTGCCTCTGTAGTGTCCCACAGACAGAATTTGATGAGTAGTTTTTTAATTTTACTTATTCTGTCATTTGTCCCGTATCCTAGAAGTTCTATCTAGAGAAGGTTAATTAGAGTCTGATATCATTTTTTTGAGCAAGGATACCTGATGGTAGTATAGGATACTTTATGTTAAACTAGGGGACATTTAGTTCTGGTGGTCTCACTTCTAATAATCCTGAGGTTGGTCGCTGGGCACATGGGCAAAAGCTGGACACTATCATTGGAAAGGTCCCCATTAACTTTGTATATAACATTTTTAAGAGCATGCATTAATGATACTTGTATGAATCAGTTATTTCATTAAGGTATGTCAAATGATGCTTTTCTTTCATTCCCATTGCATTTATTAGCTGTAATTCTTTTCATATGGAAGAACTTTGGGCCATCTATTAGGGCTGTTTGGTTATCATGGAATACATTCATGCCAGGATGTCAGGATAAATATTTAATTTGTTTCCTTTATCAGATTTTTTTTTTTTTTTTTTTTTTTGGTGCCCTGGCAACCTCCACTGCTGTTATGAGTTAAAAAAAAAAAACAAAGTTTTTTTGCCCTTTTGTATCACTCTGTACTTATGGCTTTAAGTTTGTTTGTTTGTTTTTTTTTAAATTCACTGTTTCAATTGCTTGCAGACGTTGTCTTACTCAAATTATCCTCCTTGGCCAGTGAAAACCTCCTCAAGCTGGCACTTGTGTGAAAAGGAGGTTGTAACTGACATAATATTTTACCACAGAACATGTATCTAGGTAGTCTGCATATTTCTTTATATAAAGAATAACTAAAATGACACATTGTGTGGAAGGTTTGATACCCTTTTTGAATTGAAGCAAACTACTGTGAAGACTTGCTTAGTTCTCTGAGATGAAGGGATACTAAAGAATGTACTGGGATGGATGAACATCATTTATCATTACATTTATAAAGTACATTTTGCCTGAAACTTTAAAAGTCTTTTCCAACTTAAAATAGGATTGTATTTTATATCCTGTTTCATTACATACAAAACTCAGTTATTCAAGGTAGAACTGGATACTTCTACCATTAAAACTTTTGGATTTGTATTTGAGTTACATTTTTGTAAAAGGGCTGTAGATTTTTGTTTTGAGAGGGCATTTTATTTTCATAGACCTCTGTGGAACATGAAGTTTTGCTTTCTAACTAAACATATTTGCTTGCTATGGTTGAGTTTGTTCTTTTTACCCAGTATTGTCTCTGACCTATCTTCGTATATATCACATCATTTAAAGAGAGCCGGGAAATAGATGACATATATGAGTATGTGTGTGTGCAGACTTGTTGGATGTTTTCACAGATGAACTGCGGTTTTATTATTGTTTAGTCCCTAAGTTGTGTCCACCTTCTTGCGACCCCATCGACTGCAGCACACCAGTCTTTCCTCTCCCTCACCATATCCCAGAACTTCCCTGAGTTCATGTCCATTGAATCAGTGATGCTATCCAACCGTCATCTTCTCTTTTTGCCTTTGATTTTTTCCAGCATCAGGGTCTTTCCCAGCGAATTGGCTGTTCGCATCAGGTAGCCAAAGTGTTGGTGCTTTAGCTTCAGCATCAGGCCTTCCAATTAGTACTCAGGGTTGATTTCCTTTAGGATTGACTGGTTTGATCCCTGTGCTGTCTAAGTGACTCTCCAGAGTCTTCACCCGCACCACAATTCAAAAGCATCAGTTCTTCGGTGGTCAGCCTTCTTCATGGTCCAACTCTCACACTTGTATGTGACTGCTGGAAAAAGTATAACTTTGGCTGTACGGACCTTTGTCAATAGAGTGGTGTCTTTGCTTTTTAATACACTATCGAGATGTGTCATAGTCTTCCTTCCAAGCAGCAAGCGTCTTCTAATTTCATGGCTGCAGTGATTTCATCCACAGTGATTTTGGAGCCCTAGAAGAGAAATCTGTTACTGCTTCCACTTTTCCCCCATCTGTTTGCCATAAAGTGGAGGAACCGGTTGCCATGACTTTAGTTTTTGAATGTTGAGTTTTAAGCCATTTTTTTCACTCTCCTTCACCCTCATCAAGAGGCTCTTTAATTCTTCTTCGCTTTGCCATGAGAGTGGTATTGTTTGCATATCTGAGGTTATTGATATTTCTACTGGCAATCTTGATTACAGCTTGTAACTCATCCAGCTCAGCATTTCACGTGACATACTCTCCATATACGTTTAAATAAACAGGGTGACAGTATACAGCCTTGTACTCCTTTCCCAGTTTTGAACCAGTCAGTTGTTGCATGTAAGGTTCTCACTTTGCTACTTGACCTGCATACAGGTTTCTCTGGAGACAGGTAAGATGGTCTGGTATTCTCATCTCTTTAAGAATTTTACACAGTTTGTTGTGATCCACACAGTCAAAGGCTTTCATATAGTCAATGAAGCAAATGTTTTTCTGGAACTCCCTTGCTTTCTCTATGATCCAGCAAATGTTGACAATTTGATCTCTGGCTCCTCTGCCTTCTTCTAAACCCAGCTTGTACACCTGGACATTCTTCATTCAAGTACTGCTGAAGCCTAGCTTGAAGGATTTTGAGCATAACCTTACCATGGGAAGTGAGTGCAGTTGTCTGGTAGTTTGAACATTTCTTTAGCCCTGCCCTTCTTTGGAATTAGGATGAAAACTGACCTTTTCCAGCCCTGTGACCACTGCTGTGTTTTCCAAATTTGCTCACATATTCAGTGTAGCACTTTAATAGCATCATCTTTTAGTATTTTAAATAACTCAACTGGAATTCCGTCACCTCCACTAGCTTTATTGGTAGTGATGCTTCCTACGGTCCACTTGACTTCACACTCCAGGATGTCTGGTTCTAGGTGAGTGATCACACCATCATGGTTATCTGGGTCANAGCATCATCTTTTAGTATTTTAAATAACTCAACTGGAATTCCGTCACCTCCACTAGCTTTATTGGTAGTGATGCTTCCTACGGTCCACTTGACTTCACACTCCAGGATGTCTGGTTCTAGGTGAGTGATCACACCATCATGGTTATCTGGGTCATCAAGACCCTTTTTTGTACAGTCCGTCTGTGTGGGAACTCTCCACTATGATCCGTCTCTCTTGGCTGACTGCATGGCATGGCTCATAGCTTCAAACCCCCCCTTCGCCATGACAAGGCAGTGATCCATGAAGGGAATAGTTTTATTACTATTTTTCGACAATAAGAGTGAAGAAATGTAGAAATGGGTTTAGGAGCTTAAGTTCTGCAAAGAAACCAATCTTAGTTAAAAAGATAGTAATCTGTAGCTTCAAAGTTTGCAGTTAAATCCCCTCATTCCTTTCTGAAATGTTTTTGCCTTTTTTCCCAAAATGTCCTAATTAGGTTTCATAAAGTGTTGTAAAACTAAGGAGCAGTTTCCCTTCCATCTCCTGTTGCTACCTGATCTTAAGTCTTTTAATGTTCTTACCATTCATTTGTCAAATGTTTACAAAGTGTTTATTTTGTCTTATTCATTATGCTAGTTCCTGGAGATTGAGCAGCAATAAGGCATAGGACTTCAATCTTTTTCCCTGAGATTCAAGATGATTAATTTATTTAGTGTTCCCTCCACTCCCTTGCCATTTTCACTCTTGTTTACGCAAAGTTTGGGCTTCCCAGGTGGCGCAGTGGTAGAGAGTCCTTTTGCCAAAACAGGAGCAAGAGATGCGGTTTCATCCCTGGACCAGGAAGATCCCCTGGAGTAGGAAATGGCAACCTACTCCAGTATTCTCGCCTAGAAAATTCCATGGACAGAGGAGACTTGCGGGTTACATAGAGTTGCAAAGAGTCTGAGCACGCACACACACACCCAGAGTTGACTCTTGTTTACCCTTCTTTAGTCTCACTGCCTTTATTGGTTCTCCACCCCCCTCATCTTTCCCCACACTATGAAGAGAGAATAAGAGAAAAAATAGAATACTAGAAAAAAACAAATTGTTGCCATGTGATTTTTAAATCAAAGTTTAAGTTTGATATACAGCTTTCTTCTCTTCTAACTTGCATGTAAAGTAAAGGTTATGGGCATTGACAAATCTTGAGCTAGATGACATTGTGTTTTGATTTTTTTTTTTTCCTTTTCAGTTTCTTGTTTTCTAGCTCATCTGTGTCTCAGATGTCCAGAGTAACTTAAATAGCAAATGCTCCATATACTTCTTTCCTTCTGTTCATAGTTCTAGACACTTTCATGTTATGACACTAGGGAGAAAGGTGAGTCTGTTTCTCCAATATCCTGTGAATTGGTTGGCAATAGCTGTGTGATTTAGGCCATGAAGACACTCCTGTGATTTACACAGTTAACCTTAAATATGCTGCTGCTGCTGCTGCTAAGTCGCTTCAGTCGTGTCCGACTCTGTGCGACCCCATAGACGGCCTCCTACCAGCCTCCCCCGTCGCTGGGATTCTCCAGGCAAGAACACTGGAGTGGGTCGCCATTTCCTTCTCCAATGCATGAAAGTGAAAAGTGAAATTGAAGTTGCTCAGTCGTGTCCGACTCTTAGCAACCTCATGGACTGTAACCTACCAGGCTCCTCCGTCCATGGGATTTTCCAGCCAAGAATACTGGAGTAGGGTGCCATTACCTTAAATATAAATACCCTTAAACCTCAAGTACTTTCCAAACATTTTTAAAAAATCTCAATATGTAGGAAAAGACTAAGTGTAAAATACACTAGTACATTGTAGGTTCAGTCAGACTTGAAAAGGGTTGAGATTTCTATGTGGTGTAGAAATCTGATTGAAGTTAAAGTTCTTAGTAAGCTTGTAAGACTTCTGGATGTTAATGAAGCAAAAGTGTAGGTATTGTGACTCAGATTCAGCTTTGGAAGTTCACCTCAGGTTAGTAAATAAGTTGAACCAAAATTATTTTAGCTTAAAATTTTTAAGTAGATTGTTAAAAGGTAATGTAATAATGTAAGGTGAAAATAATCCCTCTGATATTTTTAAATAGCTTTCCAAAGTGGGTATCTGACTGTCTTGGTCTAATACTCATTTTCTTGACTCAGTGTTCATATATTAATTTCAGTAAACATGCTGATAACCTATACAGTTCAAATTACTATAATACTAGCTGGTTAATTAAAAGGTGTTTAAAGTTACTGGAATTTGCTTTTTATAATGATTAAAAGCATAGATTTTGTATTGAGACTATTTTTAACTCCTGTGTCTGTCTGATAACTATATAACCTTGGATAAGTTACTTAACATTTTTTGTGCCTCAGCCTCATCATATATAAAATGATGATAGTATATTCGTCATTGGATTGTTAAGATTAAATGTCGTTTACATGTAAATCACTTAGAATAGCATCTGGCATGCACTATGCATCCATTAAACATTAACTATTAATAGTTAATATGCCTGCTAATTAGTCTCATTAAAAAAATGAGTATGTGATGGATTAAAGAAGGCTGCAAATTTTTGACATTCCTCCCTATTGAGCCACAGGATCTATTTCTCCTTCCTGTGTGTCTCTGTGTGTATGTGTTTAACTGATATAATACAGTGTAAGTGATGGTATGCCAGGCCCAGAACTAGCCTACTAGAAGATCAGCAGCTTCCACCTTGGTCTCTTGAACTCCTGATCTCCCAGGTGGGAAGACCCATTATCCCATGGGAGAGATACAGAAAGGGCCTGAGACTGCATGGAATGGGAGAGGGACTTAGCTCTCAACAAAGCCTTCTGTTGACAAGGCACCAAGTATGCCAGTGAGGGTGTCACAGACTCTTAGCATAGCCTAGCTGCCAGCTCAGAATCACCAGGAGCCCATTCATATCATGGAACAGGAGAATTACCCAGCCAAGACTTGTATGAATTCCTGATTCACAAGATCGTGAGATAAAAGAGTAAATGGTGATGGTTTCAGGTTACTAAGCTTAAGGAAGGTAGGTTATGGAGCAGATGAAACAGAAGGTAAGAACACATTACACATGTCTTGCCTAAAATCACATATAGTGATAGCAATTGGACAGAAACTCAGATTCTTTAGAGCGCAGTGTTGTGGAATTATAGTGTATTTTCTTTAAGACTTAAGATTATTTGATTTTTAAATCATTTAATTAAGATGCATTGGAGTTGAGAAGTGTTTTAATGAATGTCCTAGATTCCAATTGTGGCTGTAAAAGTAGCTGTTATGTAATAGAATATTTAAAAAGAAAGTGTTAAAAACTATACATGAGTTATTTTTGATCTTATAAAGTTTCTTAAGAATTTACAATATAGCATCAACTCAACATAAATCACTGTACACATTTAATTGTGAATATTTAAACATCATTAAAGTTTGATAAATTCTTTATTTAAATATTCTACATTCTCTTTGTGCCAGCACTTATTATCTAGGGTTAGGCTTCCCTTGTGGCTCAGCTGGTAAAGAATCCGCCTGCAGTGCAGAGGACCTTGGTTAAGAAGGGAAAGGCTACCCACTCTGGTATTCTGGCCTGGAGAATTCCATGGATTCTATAGTCCATGGGGTAGCAAAGAGCCGGACACGACTGAGTGACTTTCATTCATTCATTCATTAAGGCAGAGGGAAATGGGGACACAAAGGCATCTCTTGCCCAGAGGACACATGTGGATGGCTTAGCTCCAAGTTTCTGTAGTCTGAGAACTCAGGGCAGTGTATGCTGGAGTAGAGACCCTGACACTGGGAAGAGACTCAGAACCTTTTTCTGAGATGTGTCAGTGAAACAAGTGTCTTTGGAGCCTTAGGGTCATATCTTAAATGATCAGGTTATTGATTAATCAGTAAAGATACTTTTATAAATTTAAGCTGTCTGTCTCTTCCTGGCTGTTTTCTTGTAAGCAGCTAAGTCTTGCAGAAATAGTTTTTGAAGTGTAATTTCAAGTGGAATTTAACTGGTTAAATTTTTTTATTGTTGAAAACATCCATTAGTGTTCCTATTACTTCAGAAAAATGTTTAACTCAAACTGCGGATGTGCCTCCATCTTGTGGTGACTGTCTGAAGTGTCCAAAATGAAAAAGTTTTAGAGTAAACCTGAGATAAAAAGGCATTGTTGTGTTCAAGCTTTTGGAACTAATGACAGCTTCTTTTTTACATCTTTGATTCTTTTTGCCTTTTTTGTTTGTTTTTTTTTGTGTACTCGGTGTTAGTCTTACTGTTTATTTACTTTTATCACAAAAGATCAAAAGTTTTTTTAAAGGGAATGGATAGGTATAAATAAGTCATTTTTTCCCAAAATTTTCTTTTGAGCCAGAATAAAAATTGATCTTAATGAATTAAAATATGAAAACACTGAGTAATGTCCTTGGTTTAAAAGGATAAATTGGTAAGGATCAAGAAAATAATTCACTATTTCAAACAGCTCTATGGCAGTTCACTTGACTTACAAAAAGAACATAGACCATGTACAGGTAATCCCATCCATCCGTCAATATTTGGAAAACTTGGTTCAACTACTGACTCAAGTAATACTTACTGAGCTCCCAGTGTCTATGACAGGGCTTCCCTGGTGGCACAAGAGTTGCAGGTTTTATCCCTGGGTGGGGAAGATCTGGAGTAGGAATGGCAACCCATGCCAGCATTCTTGCCTGGGAAATCCTATGGACAGAGGAGTTTGGTGGGCTACAGTCCAGGAGTCACAAAAAGAGAGTTGAGCTGGACACGTCTCAGCAACTAAACAACAATGTGTTTAATCAGTAATAGCCTTGGGTTACATCAGAGGGATAAAGATGCTCTTGTGGAACTAATAGTGGAAAGAGACAACAGGAAATAATCATAGTGAATAAGTTACAGTTTAGTTGCTCAGTTGTGTCTGACTCTGCGACCCTATGGAGTGCAGCACGCCAGGCTTCCCTGTCCATCATCAACTCCCAGAGCTTATTCAAACTCCTGTCCATCAAGTCGGTGATGTCATCTAACCATCTCATCCTTGGTCATCCCCCTTCTCCTGCCTTTGATCTTTCCCAGCATCAGACTGGTTTCCAGTGAGTCAGTTCTTCACATCAGGTGGCCAAAGTATTGGAGTTTCAGCTTCAGCATCAGTCTTTCCAATGAATATTCAGAACTGATTTCCTTTAGGATGGACTGGTTAGATCTCCTTGCTGTCCAAGGGACTCGCAAGAGTCTTCTCCAACACCACAGTTCAAAAGCATCAATTCTTCGGCACTCAGCTTTTTTTATTTTTATAGTTCAACTCTCACATCCATACATGACTACTGGAAAAACCGTATCTTTGACTAGACGGATGTTTGTTGGCAAAGTAATGTCTCTGATTTTTAATATGCTGTCTAGGTTGGTCATAACTTTTCTTCCAAGGAGAAAGCATCTTTTTAAATTTCATGGCTGAAGTCACCATCTGCAGTGATTTGGGAGCCCCAAAAGATAAAGTCTGTCACTGTTTCCATTGTTTCCCCATCTATTTCCCATGAAGTGATGGGACCAGATGCCATGATCTTAGATTTCTGAATGTTGAGTTTTAAGCTAACTTTTTCACTCTCTTTCTCTTTCATCAAGAGGCTCTTTAGTTCCTCTTCGTTTTCTGCCATAAGGGTGGCGTCATCTGCATATCAGAGGTTTTTGATATTTCTCCCGGCAATCTTGATTCCAGCTTGTGCTTCATCCAGCCCAGCGTTTCTCATAATGTACTCTGCATATAAGTTAAATAAGCAGGGTGACAATATACAGCCTACTTCACGTACTCCTGAAGGGTAATAGGTGTTACATGGGGTAAAAAACCACAGTCAAACACTGGCACTCACGGTAGACCTCATTAAGAAGGTGAGATTTGAGCAAAGACTTGACGGATGAGATTTCTGGATGAATCTGGGGAAGAGCTTCAGCCAGAGGGAACAAAAAGGACAAACGCAGGAGTTGTGTGTTCAAAGAAGCTAGGGATGCATGAGCAGGGGAGACTTGTAGGAAAAGCAATCGGAGGTAGAGGAGACTCGGATAACATAGGGTCTTAGAGACCTTGATAAGGGCTTTCCCTTTTCTCTCTGTGGTAGACACTAGTGGTCCCCAGAGTCTGGGAGTCTGCTATTACATGGCAAGGGAGCTGTGCAGATGTGATTAAGGATATGGACCTTGACAATAGGTAAACATGAAAAGATACTGAACATCACTAATCAAAAGCAAATCCAAACCACAGTGAAATACCACCTCACACCTGTTAGAATGGCTATTATAAAGAAGTCAAAAAATGTCAAGCATCGGCAAGGATATGGATTAAAGAAAATCCTTGTGCATCCTTGGGAGGAGTGGAAACGGATGTAGCCATCATGGAAAACGGTATGGAGTTCCCCCCAAATTAAAAACTGAACTGCCATGTGATCCAGCAGTCCTACTAATGGTAATTTATTTGAAGACAACAAAAACACTAACCTCAAATATATGCATGTCTATTTATTGCAGCACTATTTTTTTTATTATTTTTTTTTTAGAGCTTCCATTTTACTTTATTTTACTTTACAGTACTCTATTGGTTTTGGCAGCATTATTTATAATAGCCATGATGTGTAAACAGCGTGTGTCCATTGACATATGAATGGGTCAAGAAATGATGGAGGGATATATATGTATATGATGGAATATTATTCAGCCATGTGGCTCAGCTGGTAAAGAATCTGCCGGCGATGCAGCAGGCCTGGGTTTGATCCCTGGGTTGGGAAGATCCCTTGGAGAAAGGAAAGGCTACCCACTCCGGTATTCTGGCCTGGAGAATTCCATGAACTGTATAGTCCATGGGGTCACAAAGAGTTGGACACGACTGAGTCCATCCAAGTACTGCATTTCGGACTCTTTTGTTGACCATGATGGCTACTCCATTTCTTCTGAGGGATTCCTGCCCGCAGTAGTAGATATAATGGTCATCTGAGTTAAATTCACCCATTCCAGGGTGAATTTTGTTGACTATGATGAGTAGCCATCATGGTCAACAAAAGAGTCCGAAATGCAGTACTTGGATGCAATCTCAAAAACGACAGAATGATCTCTGTTCGTTTCCAAGGCAAACCATTCAATATCACAGTTATCCAAGTCTATGCCCCAACCAGTAATGCTGAAGAAGCTGAAGTTGAACGGTTTTATGAAGACCTACAAGACCTTTTAGAACTAACACCCAAAAAAGATGTCCTTTTCATTCTAGGGGACTGGAATGCTAAAGTAGGAAGTCAAGAAACACCTGGAGTAACAGGCAAATTTGGCCTTGGAATGCGGAATGAAGCAGGGCAAAGACTGATAGAGTTTTGCCAAGAAAATGCACTGGTCATAGCAAACACCCTCTTCCAACAACACAAGAGAAGACTCTACACATGGACATCACCAGATGGTCAACACCGAAATCAGATTGATTATATTCTTTGCAGCCAAAGATGGAGAAGCTCTATACAGTCAACAAAAACAAGACCAGGAGCTGACTGTGGCTCAGATCATGAACTCCTTATTTCCAAATTCAGACTTAAATTGAAGAAAGTAGGGAAAACCGCTAGACCATTCAGGTATGACCTAAATCAAATCCCTTATGATTATACAGTGGAAGTGAGAAATAGATTTAAGGGCCTAGATCTGATAGACAGAGTTCCTGATGAACTATGGAATGAGGTTCGTGACATTGTACAGGAGACAGGGATCAAGACCATCCCCATGGAAAAGAAATGCAAAAAAGCAAAATGGCTGTCTGGAGAAGCCTTACAAATAGCACTGAAAAGAAGAGAGGCGAAAAGCAAAGGAGAAAAGAAAAGATATAAGCATCTGAATGCAGAGTTCCAAAGAATAGCAAGAAGAGATAAGAAAGCCTTCTTCAGCAATCAATGCAAAGAGATAGAGGAAAACAACAGAATGGGAAAGACTAGAGATCTCTTCAAGAGAATTGGAGATACCAAGGGAACATTTCATGCAAAGATGGGCTCGATAAAGGATAGAAATGGTATGGACCTAACAGAAGCAGAAGATATTAAGAAGAGGTGGCAAGAATACACAGAAGAACTGTACAGAAAAGATCTTCACGACCCAGATAATCATGAGGATGTGATCACTAATCTAGAGCCAGACATCTTGGAATGTGAAGTCAAGTGGGCCTTAGAAAGCATCACTAAGAACAAAGCTAGTGGAGGTGATGGAATTCCCGTTGAGCTGTTTCAAATCCTGGAAGATGATGCTGTGAAAGTGCTGCACTCAATATGCCAGCAAATTTGGAAAACTCAGCAGTGGCCACAGGACTGGAAAAGGTCAGTTTTCATTCCAATTCCAAAGAAAGGCAATGCCAAAGAATGCTCAAACTACCGCACAATTGCACTCATCTCACACGCTAGTAAAGTAATGCTCAAAATTCTCCAAGCCAGGCTTCAGCAATATGTGAACCGTGAACTCCCTGATGTTCAAGCTGGTTTTAGAACAGGCAGAGGAACCAGAGATCAAATTGCCAACATCCGCTGGATCATGGAAAAAGCAAGAGAGTTCCAGAAAAACATCTATTTCTGCTTTATTGACTATGCCAAAGCCTTTGACTGTGTGGATCACAATAAACTGTGGAAAATTCTGAAAGAGATGGGAATACCAGACCACCTAACCTGCCTCTTGAGAAATCTGTATGCAGGTCAGGAAGCAACAGTTAGAACTGGACATGGAACAACAGACTGGTTCCAAATAGGAAAAGGAGTACGTCAAGGCTGTATATTGTCTCCCTGCTTATTTAACTTATATGCAGAGTACATCATGAGAAACGCTGGACTGGAAGAAACACAAGCTGGAATCAAGATTGCCGGGAGAAATATCAATAACCTCAGATATGCTGATGACACCACCCTTATGGCAGAAAGTGAGGAGGAGCTAAAAAGCCTCTTGATGAAAGTGAAGGAGGAGAGCGAAAAAGTTGGCTTAAAGCTCAACATTCAGAAAACGAAGATCATGGCATCCGGTCCCATCACTTCATGGGAAATAGATGGGGAAACAGTGGAAACAGTGTCAGACTTTATTTTTTTGGGCTCCAAAATCACTGCAGATGGTGACTGCAGCCATGAAATTAAAAGACGCTTACTCCTTGGAAGAAAAGTTATGACCAACCTGGATAGTATATTCAAAAGCAGAGACATTACTTTGCCGACTAAGGTCCGCCTAGTCAAGGCTATGGTTTTTCCTGTGGTCATGTATGGATGTGAAAGTTGGACTGTGAAGAAAGCTGAGCGCCGAAGAATCGATGCTTTTGAACTGTGGTGTTGGAGAAGACTCTTGAGAGTCCCTTGGACTGCAAGGAGATCCAACCAGTCCATTCTGAAGGAGATCAACCCTGGGATTTCTTTGGAAGGAATGATGCTAAAGCTGAAACTCCAGTACTTTGGCCACCTCATGCGAAGAGTTGACTCATTGGAAAAGACTCTGATGCTGGGAGGGATTGGGGGCAGGAGGAGAAGGGGACGACCGAGGATGAGATGGCTGGATGGCATCACGGACTCGATGGACGTGATTCTGAGTGAACTCCGGGAGATGGTGATGGACAGGGAGGCCTGGCGTGCTGCGATTCATGGGGTTGCAAAGAGTTGGACACGACTGAGCGACTGAACTGACTGACTGACTGAGTCCATGGACATGACTTTCTTTTCATGAAAAGTGAAATCTTGCCATTTGTGGCACCATGGATAGAACTTGAGGGGCAGTATGCTAAATGAAGTAAGTCGGATGGGGAAGACAATGTGTAATCTCACTTACATGTGGAATGTTAAATGAAACAAAACAACCAAGCTCACAGCCTGAGAGAACAGATTGGTGGTTGCCAGAGATGGGGTGTGGGGGGATAAAATGAGTGAAAGGAGTCACAAGATACTGTACAAACTTCCAGTTATAAAATAAGTCATGGAGTGTAATGCACAGCATGGAGTTAATAATACTGTATTGCGTATATGAAAGTTGCTGAGAGTAGATCTTAAATGTTACCACAAGAAAAATAATTTTAACCATGTGTAGTGATGGATGTTACCTCGGCTTATTATTGTGACCATTTTCTATTACATACTGATATCAAGTCGTTATACACATGAAACTAATAAAATGTTATATGTCAATCTTCAATTTTAAAAAAATTTATGTAATTGAAGAATAGGTGATTTACAATGTGTTAGTTCCAGGTGTACAACAAAGTGATTCAGATATATATATAGAGAGAGATACTGATACATTTTCAGATTCTTGTAGGTTATTACAAAATATTGAATGTAGTTCCCTGTGCTGGACAGTAGGTCCTCGTTGGTTATCTGTTCTGTATATATAGTATTGTGTCTGTGTTAGTCGTTCAGTTGGTTCGACTCAGTGAAACCCCATGGATTGTAGCCTGCCAGGCTCCTCTGTCCATGAAATTCTCCAGGCAAGAATATTAGAGTGAGTTGCCATTCCCTTCGTCAGGGGATCCCAAACTCCTAATATATCCCTCCCTCCCCTTTTCCCCTTTAATCATCAGTTCAGTTGCTCAGTCATGTTCGACTCCTTGCGACCCCATGGAATGCAGTATGCTAGGCTTCCCTGTCGATCACCAGCTCCCAGAGCTTGCTCAAACTCATATCCATCAAGTTGGTAATACCATCCAACCATCTCATCCCCTTTAATCAATTAAAAAAAAAAAAAAGTAAGCAAGCAAACAAAAGGGTACGGACCTTGAGTTGGGAAGAGTATATTGGTTACTCAGGTGGACCCAATTTAATCAACCAGTCCTTAGATTACTCAGAGGATCCCCTCCTCCTCCCAAGTCAGAAATAGAGCTTCTGAAAAGAGCTGTCAGCTGACAGCAAGCAATTGGAGACAGTCCTACAATTGCTGAATTCTGGAATCAGCCAGAATGGGTAAGAAAACATTCTCTCCTGAAACCTTGGAAAAGGAACACATCTCTGCTACCTTCTGGATTTTGGCCTTCTAAGGCTCACTCATTTGAGCTCTCTGGACTTCCAACCTGTTGGATCTGTGAGTTAATAAATTTGCACAGTTTTAAGCTGTTAAATTTGTGATAATTTGATTTGGCTGCTGCTGGTNCCTTGGAAAAGGAACACATCTCTGCTACCTTCTGGATTTTGGCCTTCTAAGGCTCACTCATTTGAGCTCTCTGGACTTCCAACCTGTTGGATCTGTGAGTTAATAAATTTGCACAGTTTTAAGCTGTTAAATTTGTGATAATTTGATTTGGCTGCTGCTGGTGCTGCTGCTGCTAAGTCGCTTCAGTCGTGTCCTACTCTGTGCGACCCCGTAGACGGCAGCCCACCAGGCTCCGCCGTCCCTGGGATTCTCTAGGCAAGAACACTGGAGTGAGTTGCCATTTCCTTCTCCAGTGCATGAAAGTGAAAAGTGAAAGTGAAGTCACTCAGTCGTGTCCAACTCTCAGTGACCCCATGGACTGCAGCCTACCAGGCTTCTCCGTCCATGGGATTTTCCAGGGAAGAGTACTGGAGTGGGGTGCCATTGCCTTCTCCGAATTTGATTTGGCAGTAACAGAAAACACAACAGTAATTGGATCCTTTCTAGCAGAAGAGTATTATGATAGGACTCGTGTCCTTTTTACTAATTATGCAAAATTTCTGGGCTCTCTTGACACGATACAAGTGGTTTTTTACAATTAATCTCTCACTAAAGTTAATCACCTTCTGACTTTGGTAGCTGAAAGCTGAGTAATTTATATCCTTAACAGCAGATACTGTTTTGACAGTTTGAAAAGCCTTTTTACATTTTCTTAATTTCAGCTTTAATATGTATTTCTTTTCCAAGAAGTCCAGATTAATATGATCTGGAACATTTAAATAAAGTTACTTCATTCTCTTTGAGAAAAATGACACTATCTGTAGCAAAGAGTCAATTGTCTCTGAAGCCAGTCTTTACCACTTCATTTTTAGCCCGTTTTTTACATTTTTTTCTTCCCATAAAGTAAGTCCTTAATAAAACTGAAGTTACTAAAGGAATAAAAAGCTATTAAGATTGTCTTTAAACTGCTGTCTCAATATTTCTTAAAATTTGGTTGTATTTTCCATAGCATTCCACTTTGGCTGTCTCAAGCAGAAGCAGCATATGCGTTTTTTTGAGTCAATTCTCAGTAAATAACTCTTGTAAGTTTGTATAGAATAACAACTTACTAAAACCTAGTTCATTTGAGGGACCACATTTCAGCTCGGAACCACAGAGCTTTGCCATCAGCTATGGATAAGAAATTGTAGTTCTAAGGAAAACCTCTAGGCCAACATGCAGAAAGGCCCAAAACGGGACTCAGCAGTTACTCAGAGAATGTTCTTACGAAGTGATTTCCTCAAAATCATCTGTATTCAGTATATTAATAGTATACATATTGATGGAAGCTAGTCCTCTGTTGTGCTTTTGTGTTTCAAAATAATTGAATAACTATGCACTAGGAGGACATTAGCTTTAAAAAAATCATTTTGAAGTGGTAGAACTATAATGAGTAAACATTTTTAGGGACAAACTCTCATCTTTCTGGAGAAGAAAGAATTTAATCCCCTTTCTTTGTGGTAAAGTGCTGGGCACAGTGGATATTACTGCTTCCACAGCTTTATAAAGTAAAAAAATATGAAGTTACTAAGTTTCATTTTTGCATTGTAAATTGAACCAAACATTAGGCAATTGGTTTTCTTTTTTTTTATTTTATTTTTTATTTTATTTTATTTTATTTTATTTTATTTTTTTTTGGCAATTGGTTTTCTTAAGGGTCAATAAAGCCTGGTCACACTGAATCTTTAGCATAATACAGTTTCTCCTGGCAGCAAGTTTCTGTTCCTACTGAAACCCTAACTCCAATGTAACATTGTCAGATTTAAGTTAAAACATTTGAAATATTAATGATCAGTATTATGATTCATTTAGGAAAGAGAAATTAGTACTTTGCATTACTGAAATCCAAGGAGATTGAGGGCTTTAATGTAAAATTTAATGTAAACTTATTCATAATGAGTTAATAAGCTGCATTCTGAGATTTTGGGGGACCCAAACTAGTCAGACCTAGAACATTCCACTTCTGCAAATTAAGACTTTATTATTAGCTTGCCCCTCTAATTCAGTCCTAAGAACACTATGATCAATTACCTATGCCAAAGGTATAAATTTATTTCAAGTTATTCTGATTAATGCTTTGACTTTACTACCCTTTATGGCAACCACATCAACCTGTTTTTGACAATTAAGTGTTGCGACTTGCTCACTGTCACTCTGCTACTGTCCCTATTAACTCAAGGAGCCCAGTTCAATGGCAGCAGTTCCTGTCTTTTCTGGCCTCCAAAGAACAGCCAGCTCAGAGCTTTGAAGATGCTGGGGTACGCCCCCATGGATGTTTATTCCATGGTCTCGGGGAAAGCAGTGTCCTTTGGACTCTAGGAGATACAGAGTTGGGGGGTAGACGAACAAGTCTACATGATGAATTCATTCTAGCATCCAATCTGTCTAAGCCTTTGGTATCTTCCTCTTCCAGATTTTCCAGAGTATTATCTGGGGACCTTTTGGGGTTGCTGAGAGCCTTGTTTAGTATCTATGAACTCAAAAAACTTTTTTCCTGATAATAAGACATTGTTTTGCCTTTCCATTCTTACGTGAGTACTCTAGAGTTTTTCAAAGGCTAAATAATATGTGATGATAATGTCTCTGTGATGGCTACTGGAACATGTGGTTGTGTGTTCTTGTGTTCTGAATTTGGTGACAGGGGAGTTCTCGTGTTTTCTGAGTGTGACGAGGTGGCTGAGACTAAAATGTGTGAGAACCAATGCACTCTAATCTCTCAAGGAAGTTCTCATTTCAACTTTCTTTAGAGTGAGCTACCTTTGATTTAATAGCTTTTTCTCAGCTGTATTTTTAATTGTACTGATTTCTGCTCTAATATGTAGCTTTCTATCCATTTTCTTTAGTTTTTTTTTTTTTTTTCCTGGTTTCTTAACATAGACCCTAAGTCATTGGTTTCAGATATTTCTTCTTTTCTAATTTAGGCACTTGATGCCATACATTTTTCTTTAAGTATTGCTTTAATGGTATTCTATGCATTTAAAAATGTTGGATTTTAATTTTCATGTAGTTCAAAATATTTAAAAATTTCTCTCAAGATTTCTTCTTTGACTTATTTATTTAGAACTATGTTGTTTATTTACCATATATTTGAGGATTTTCCAAACTCCTTCCTATTGATTTCTAGATAGTTCTGATACGATTTGAAAATGTAATTTTATGATTTATATTCTTAAGATCTTTGTTTTATGGCCTTGAAGATGATCTGTCTTGTATGTTTCATATACATTGGAGATAATTGGGAATAAACCATATATTAGAACGTTTCAGAATAATTTTAAAAAATGACATATGCAGTGGTAGATAGATAATAAAAGAGCCCAATTATTCACCTTATATCCCCTTTGGAATGTGACTTTGCAGTTTCTTGCATCACAGAGTGAGGTCCGTTTCTCCACTCTTCGAATCTGGGATGGTTTAGTGAGTTGCTTTGACCAATGGAGTCAATGGAAATGAAAGTGTAAAAGTCCTAAGTCTAGGCCAACCCTTGCACTCTTCTTTCTCTCTCTTGCAATAATCCTGCCATCACCATAAAAGCAAGCCTAGGTTAGCCTAGTGGAGCATGAGAGAGTAGGTGGAACAAAGTTGAGACCTCCCAGGTATTTTGAATCCTCTCAAGTTTGGCCCAGATCAGCAGAGCTGCCTGGCCAACCCTAGCTGATGACAGAGATCTGAGTCAGGTGGGCTAAGACCTGACTGCCCTGCTGACTGACAGGAGAAACAGGAATGGTTGTTATTTAAGATTCTAAGTTTGGGGGATAGTTTATTAAAATGTATGTGATAATTGATAATTGACACATGCCCCAGGTCTAAACTTACTCAAAGCATGTTTACATGGAAACAGGTAAAAAAAGAGTTGAGACTCAGATAATTAAATTCAAAGTACAGTATTACAACTTTTGTGGTGACAGAAGTTCATAGTTCTTCACAGAGGCACATCTCTCCCTCATTCTACCTTTGATTACCTGCATCCATTAAAAAAAATCCTATTCAGTAATTCTTTTAGACAGAAACAAATGAAAGACTGTTTAGTCTAATGATTCAGTGTGCGCACTCTGGGGATAGGGTCTTCCACCCACCCAAGATCTATATGATCTTGAGAGGTGATACTAATGCCTACCACATGGAGCTGTTGAAAGGGTGAAATGAATTAATGTTTATCAAGTGCTTAGAAGAGTGCACGGCAAGTAGTAAATACAACTGACCCTTGAACAAGAAGGACTTATGCTGTGTTGGTCCACTTATACTCAAATTTTCTTCCACTAAATGCATACTAGAGCAGGATGCCATCTGAGGTTGGCTAAGTTTGTGGATGCGGAACTGTGGATCCTGAGGTTTCACTGAATAGTTATACCTCATCTACTGCGTGGAGCGTTGGTGCCCTTAATCCTGAGGGTCAACTGTATTATAAAAGTAAATGTTAAGCAAGTTATTCTTAGTTTCATTAAATGCAGACTTCCAATTACTGGGAAATTACAAAGCTTATGCACTTAAATTACTTCATAAAGAAGTCAGTCTTCAAGAGTAATTTTATTAGTAAGTTTGATATATCTACTATGCTTGAAATATTTTATTCTATTCCCAATCACAGCACTCAAAATGCTACTGAGACTTACTTGCTGGTAGACAGTGCAGAGCAGGCAGTAGAAAAGTAATAACACTTACAGGTCAGTTCACAGAGCAAATGTACATTCTGTTAAGTGTTCTAAAGAAGTCTTTCTTGAATGATTTTAGAATATAAAAGTTTGAGATTAGCAATTCTGTGACTATGAAAAAAAAAAAAAAAGTCCCTGAACTCCTTGCAGCTTTAAAAACATTCTTAAAATTTTAGCTTTGGCTTTTTTGCTGGGCATAATGCTAATTATATTACTATTCAACTCTAAGGTCCTTTTCTTCCTGCTAAAAATAGTGATTTGAGGCTCCTAAAATAGTTATTTACATTTTATATTAAGCTTGATAGAGGCTGCTTTAATTTTTTTATTTTTTAAAACCGCAGTTTGTGTTAAAGAGATTTTTCTAAAGTGTGAAAAAATACTTTTATAGGGATTACACTGTCAAAGGTCAGAAGGAAATATAGTATAACTATGTTCTGTAGGTATATATCTATATTGTACTTTGGTTCTTTCCAAAATGCATTTGAAGTACCTAAAAATATACTATTACAGGATGAAAATTATTTAGAGGGAACACCAATTGAAGAACGTAAAAGGAAATTGTTTCTTCCTTTCATGTATTCCTTTCTTTTTCTTTGCTTTTCTGTTTAAGAATATTTTTGCATGGAGTAGAAAATCAGATGTTATAGAAAAGTTGATATCACCAAATTTATAATAAGGAGATTATATATTCTAAGAAGTTGCTGACCCATTTGGAGGTTGAAGCAAAGCAGAATTTTCAGGACTAGAAAGTCATCAATAGATATGATATAATGTCATATCATATATTAATATTTATCTAATATACAGTTAACTCCATTGATTACTTTTTGGGATGAAATAGAATTAGAGCAAAAGGCTTGAGGAATTCTGTGGTCTCCTTGATGTAGACTGTATAGAACTCATCTGTACAGTGTACATATTTCTAGTTATAGCACTGAGTTATGTTTTTCAAATGTAAAATCTCCTTAGGGCAGTGCTGGACAGAAACTAATTACTCCATGTGCTGAGAAACTGAAGCAAAAAAAGGGTATTTATTTAATTAGACTTGAGTCACAAAAAACTTTTTATCTTTCAATAAAGACTATATAAATGATTTCACAGTAAATATTTTAGAAAATTTTAAAATGAATGTTTAAATGGTCTCACGCCTAAGAAATCAAAAGCAAATAAATTTGTAGGAAAAAAGAATGTTGGAACGGTTGTTTCCTAATCTGTTTAATGTGATTAGTTCTTGAAGAAGTGAAAGTCCATCTAGGAAGGATTTTGAAATTCTAGACAGAAAGCACTTGAAGTTGAAGAAAATAAGCACAGGAAAACATATGCAGGTAGACTCTGGAGATCGTTATAACAGCTACCACGTAGTTTCACAGTATACCATAGAGTATCACAGATTTAGGAACTTCTGGTCTGGCTCCTGATTTGTAAGGATGGAAGTAGTAGTATATATAGACTGATGAGGTACAGAGGACTCAGAGCACCTGAAATAGTCCTTAAGACACAGCCTAAGAGGGAGAACAGAAACTTTATAATCAACTGGGGTGTATGATTAATAAACATTAACTTGGAAGGTTGAGAAGAATTTTGTTTGGCAGTATTCTTGGGGACTGATCTCTTAGGAAAAGCAGTCATCATGGAATACAAATCCATAATCCTAAGAGGTTGGTAAGAAGGATCAGAATTTGAAAATATACAGACACTGTGAAGAAAGTTTAATAATAGCCATGTATGTGGCACTTTAGGAGGAGAGAGAAATGTTAAGAAGAATTTTAGGCAGCATGCTGTGTGATGTGTTATGTAAAACTTACCCGGTGAGTGCCCCTTTCAGGAAAATCATGGGAAATACATAAGTTCTCAAGGCTCATGCAATACTTGTTTTTTTTGTTGTTGTTGTTGTTCGTTTGTTTCTTGGTTGATAAGCATGGCTTCATGGAAGCCCCATTATACTTTATGTGTCTACAACATTTTACCTAGGGTTATCCAGAATATTTCCTTTTAAAGGAACTGTTCTTCCCTCTAAAAACTCAACATGTACATCAAAAATTCTCTAGGAAATGAAAAAGTTTTATCCAAAATTTGGAGATAAGAATACAACATAAATTCATTAAGGAAAAAAAAGAGAATAGATCATTGTCACTTATAGATACTTACTGCTTAACACTCAATATCTAGCCCTGTTTTTATGGGCATATTGTTTGTTACTGAAATAAAACACACTTTATACAAACCAAATTCTTCTTGTAGTTTTCTAGGTAACTGATATCATAACCTTCTCTATTTTAAAAAAGTGGGAGCTATTTCATCACCCTGTATTTACCAGTGTAATGAAATATGTTCAATAATGTTCTCATTCATATCCTTCACCATCCACAGTTGTAGATTAAGTAGTATTGGAGAAAAAGTTCCTGGGGTCTAATAGAGAGGCATATTGTAGACTATTAGTCATAGTATATGACAAAGCTCTCAGAAGCCAACTGAAATATAACAAGTGGCAAGCAAAATATTCATCATTATTTGGTAATTACAGTAAGAAGCATCTTCAAGGCCACCTAAAATCACGCCAAAGTAAGGATCAGTGGTAGTTATTGCCCTGAAAATCCAGTACAGCCCTACAGCTCCCTTTCTGTAACATGTTTTATTATGCCTCCCCTGCAGGGGTTTGGCTTCCCTGATGGCTCAGACAGTAAAGAACCTGCCTAGAATGCAGGAGACATGGGTTCAGTCCCTGGGTCGGGAAGATTCCCTGGAGAAGGAAATGGCAACCCACTCCAGTATTCTTGCCTGCAAGAATTCTGTGGACAGAGGAACCTGGGGAGTGGCCACAGTTCAGGGGGTCACAAAGAGTGACTAACACTTTACTTTTACTTTACAAAATAAACATAATGCCCTAATTGTAAAAGTGGGATAGAAGCCAACAAAAAAGTAATATACAATACACACATATTTCAGTATGTAAGTCCAAGAGCACAAACACACTGGAAGACGTGATGACGCCATGAGGGGCTTGCACATATACAGAGAAGTGTGCTGAATGCCGTAGCTAAGGAGGTAGATTGTATTGTACTGATAAACTGAGCAAGCATGCCTGACAATAGTATAATTTTCCAAAATGATAAGCAATTCTTGGTTAAGTGCCAGATAAAAATACTCCATGTTTTGCTTGATTTTCTTTGTGCCTTCTGTGTGATCTTTGATAAAAGAATGCAAAAAATACTTTGTATTTACATGTAAAAATGGAATTAGTTTCTAGGCCCAAGTAATTATAAACAAGTTTTTACCTACAAAAATCTTGTGGTTTTTTTTTTTGTTATTTCATAATTTGTGCAGTCTTGGAACTTATATTGTGGTGTATCTGGCATGTCTAAAGGCCACTAGTGTCCCTCCCAATTATTTTGACAACCAAAAACATTCCAGTCCGTAAAAAAAAAAAAAAAGTCCCTGAACTCCTTGCAGCTTTAAAAACATTCTTAAAATTTTAGCTTTGGCTTTTTTGCTGGGCATAATGCTAATTATATTACTATTCAACTCTAAGGTCCTTTTCTTCCTGCTAAAAATAGTGATTTGAGGCTCCTAAAATAGTTATTTACATTTTATATTAAGCTTGATAGAGGCTGCTTTAATTTTTTTATTTTTTAAAACCGCAGTTTGTGTTAAAGAGATTTTTCTAAAGTGTGAAAAAATACTTTTATAGGGATTACACTGTCAAAGGTCAGAAGGAAATATAGTATAACTATGTTCTGTAGGTATATATCTATATTGTACTTTGGTTCTTTCCAAAATGCATTTGAAGTACCTAAAAATATACTATTACAGGATGAAAATTATTTAGAGGGAACACCAATTGAAGAACGTAAAAGGAAATTGTTTCTTCCTTTCATGTATTCCTTTCTTTTTCTTTGCTTTTCTGTTTAAGAATATTTTTGCATGGAGTAGAAAATCAGATGTTATAGAAAAGTTGATATCACCAAATTTATAATAAGGAGATTATATATTCTAAGAAGTTGCTGACCCATTTGGAGGTTGAAGCAAAGCAGAATTTTCAGGACTAGAAAGTCATCAATAGATATGATATAATGTCATATCATATATTAATATTTATCTAATATACAGTTAACTCCATTGATTACTTTTTGGGATGAAATAGAATTAGAGCAAAAGGCTTGAGGAATTCTGTGGTCTCCTTGATGTAGACTGTATAGAACTCATCTGTACAGTGTACATATTTCTAGTTATAGCACTGAGTTATGTTTTTCAAATGTAAAATCTCCTTAGGGCAGTGCTGGACAGAAACTAATTACTCCATGTGCTGAGAAACTGAAGCAAAAAAAGGGTATTTATTTAATTAGACTTGAGTCACAAAAAACTTTTTATCTTTCAATAAAGACTATATAAATGATTTCACAGTAAATATTTTAGAAAATTTTAAAATGAATGTTTAAATGGTCTCACGCCTAAGAAATCAAAAGCAAATAAATTTGTAGGAAAAAAGAATGTTGGAACGGTTGTTTCCTAATCTGTTTAATGTGATTAGTTCTTGAAGAAGTGAAAGTCCATCTAGGAAGGATTTTGAAATTCTAGACAGAAAGCACTTGAAGTTGAAGAAAATAAGCACAGGAAAACATATGCAGGTAGACTCTGGAGATCGTTATAACAGCTACCACGTAGTTTCACAGTATACCATAGAGTATCACAGATTTAGGAACTTCTGGTCTGGCTCCTGATTTGTAAGGATGGAAGTAGTAGTATATATAGACTGATGAGGTACAGAGGACTCAGAGCACCTGAAATAGTCCTTAAGACACAGCCTAAGAGGGAGAACAGAAACTTTATAATCAACTGGGGTGTATGATTAATAAACATTAACTTGGAAGGTTGAGAAGAATTTTGTTTGGCAGTATTCTTGGGGACTGATCTCTTAGGAAAAGCAGTCATCATGGAATACAAATCCATAATCCTAAGAGGTTGGTAAGAAGGATCAGAATTTGAAAATATACAGACACTGTGAAGAAAGTTTAATAATAGCCATGTATGTGGCACTTTAGGAGGAGAGAGAAATGTTAAGAAGAATTTTAGGCAGCATGCTGTGTGATGTGTTATGTAAAACTTACCCGGTGAGTGCCCCTTTCAGGAAAATCATGGGAAATACATAAGTTCTCAAGGCTCATGCAATACTTGTTTTTTTTGTTGTTGTTGTTGTTCGTTTGTTTCTTGGTTGATAAGCCTGGCTTCATGGAAGCCCCATTATACTTTATGTGTCTACAACATTTTACCTAGGGTTATCCAGAATATTTCCTTTTAAAGGAACTGTTCTTCCCTCTAAAAACTCAACATGTACATCAAAAATTCTCTAGGAAATGAAAAAGTTTTATCCAAAATTTGGAGATAAGAATACAACATAAATTCATTAAGGAAAAAAAAGAGAATAGATCATTGTCACTTATAGATACTTACTGCTTAACACTCAATATCTAGCCCTGTTTTTATGGGCATATTGTTTGTTACTGAAATAAAACACACTTTATACAAACCAAATTCTTCTTGTAGTTTTCTAGGTAACTGATATCATAACCTTCTCTATTTTAAAAAAGTGGGAGCTATTTCATCACCCTGTATTTACCAGTGTAATGAAATATGTTCAATAATGTTCTCATTCATATCCTTCACCATCCACAGTTGTAGATTAAGTAGTATTGGAGAAAAAGTTCCTGGGGTCTAATAGAGAGGCATATTGTAGACTATTAGTCATAGTATATGACAAAGCTCTCAGAAGCCAACTGAAATATAACAAGTGGCAAGCAAAATATTCATCATTATTTGGTAATTACAGTAAGAAGCATCTTCAAGGCCACCTAAAATCACGCCAAAGTAAGGATCAGTGGTAGTTATTGCCCTGAAAATCCAGTACAGCCCTACAGCTCCCTTTCTGTAACATGTTTTATTATGCCTCCCCTGCAGGGGTTTGGCTTCCCTGATGGCTCAGACAGTAAAGAACCTGCCTAGAATGCAGGAGACATGGGTTCAGTCCCTGGGTCGGGAAGATTCCCTGGAGAAGGAAATGGCAACCCACTCCAGTATTCTTGCCTGCAAGAATTCTGTGGACAGAGGAACCTGGGGAGTGGCCACAGTTCAGGGGGTCACAAAGAGTGACTAACACTTTACTTTTACTTTACAAAATAAACATAATGCCCTAATTGTAAAAGTGGGATAGAAGCCAACAAAAAAGTAATATACAATACACACATATTTCAGTATGTAAGTCCAAGAGCACAAACACACTGGAAGACGTGATGACGCCATGAGGGGCTTGCACATATACAGAGAAGTGTGCTGAATGCCGTAGCTAAGGAGGTAGATTGTATTGTACTGATAAACTGAGCAAGCATGCCTGACAATAGTATAATTTTCCAAAATGATAAGCAATTCTTGGTTAAGTGCCAGATAAAAATACTCCATGTTTTGCTTGATTTTCTTTGTGCCTTCTGTGTGATCTTTGATAAAAGAATGCAAAAAATACTTTGTATTTACATGTAAAAATGGAATTAGTTTCTAGGCCCAAGTAATTATAAACAAGTTTTTACCTACAAAAATCTTGTGGTTTTTTTTTTTGTTATTTCATAATTTGTGCAGTCTTGGAACTTATATTGTGGTGTATCTGGCATGTCTAAAGGCCACTAGTGTCCCTCCCAATTATTTTGACAACCAAAAACATTCCAGTCCGTCAGTTACTTAACTGACATATTCACTAACTGCCTAGTAACTGCTAAAAAATAGTCCTGTCTCAGTTGAAAACGTTGTTGGTAGGAGGAGGATAAATACAATTACTTGTAGATCTGTCTCCCGAAAGCAATAGGCTCCTCTTGGTGGTTTTAACCATTACTTTTCTCGTTTTGACTTTTTCATGGGCTAGGTCTTTAAATATTGCATCCTCCATACATAGCTGATTTCTGAAACCTTCTAATAAAACCCCATCCCCTGGAAGTGTTTGTGAAAAAGTTTATTTACGGGTGCACTGGGCCTTCGTTGCTGTACGTGGCTTTCTCTAGTTGAGGCGAGTGAGGGTGGGTCTTCGTTGCAACGCATGAACTTGCACGAGCTTCTCATTGAGGCGGCTTCTCTTGTTGCAGAATATGGATTCTAAGGTGCGTGGGCGCAGGAGCTGAGGTGCACAGCCCCAGCCGCCCTATGGCATGTGGAATCCTCCCAGACCAGGGATCGAACTAGTGTCCCCTGCAGGGGCATCAGTCCAGGTAGACTTTCAACCACTGGACCACCAGGGAAGTTTTAAGTGAAAAGGTTTCATAGATAACTAGTCATAAAATAAAACTCGAGTGTGATAGGCAGGAAAATGGCCCCCCAAAATGTCCATGTCCTAACCCCTAGAATCTATGATTATGCTACCTTACCTGGTAAAGGGGACCTTGCAGATGTGATAGACTTAGGGATTTCAATTATTCTGGATTATCTGGTTGATCCCAATGTGATTGCAAAGGCAGTAAGAAGTGAAAGGGGGAGGCAGGAATGTGAAGAGTCAGAGTCAGAGGCTGGAGATGTGGTGCGGCTGGCACTGCAGATGGAAGGAGGGGCCCTGACCCGTGCAAGGTGGTGTCTAGCAGCTGGAACAGGCAAACATATTCCCCCGGAAATTTCAGAATAAACACAGTCCTGCTGACACCTTGATTTTAGCCCAGTAAGACCCATTTTCTACTTCTGACTTCTGGAATTGTAAGATAGTAATTTTGTGTTAAGTCATATGCTCACTGATTCCCTTAACCTCCAAGTCAAACAGCTGCATCCATACCCATAGCTGTTTCAGTTGCTGAGTAGTTCACTTCTGTTCGACTTTCACTGTTTGTTGGGATTCAGCACTAGTTCTAAACTGAATAGGCAAGTCAAATACAATGGTGTTATGTTTTTCTTTTCTGAAGCAGGTGTACCTAAGAATGAGAAATGTGGGGTGCTCTTGTCCCTCATTTCTAGTTATAGCTATTAAGAAATATTCAAGCATAATTTGAACAAAGTGACAGTTTTCTTTATAGGCAGACTTTATTAATAGCATTCAAATTAGTGTCATTAGTTTAGGGACTGTTTTATTTAACTGTATCCTCAGTCTCTCACAGAGTACATGGCATTGAGTAGATTTTGAATGAATGAATGGGTTACATATAGCTTGTCGGAGAATTACTTACCTTCTAGTACCTCAGCACATCACGAACTTATTTCTCTGAAATTATTTAATGCTCTTCTCTAGGGTTTAGAGAGAATAAATATAACACCAATCAATTTGAACGATATGTTTCATTTACAGTCCTTAATTTGCTGGTAGGTCTCCTTATCTGATTTTTCTTTTCCTTTGATCCTCTGCTTTTCTCCGTTTTTCCTTTCTGCTTGAAAAAATGACCCATTCTTTGGGCTGCAAACATTTCCCCTTAGTAGTTGATTTTAAAGCGTGAGTATTAATAGAAAAATTCCACTAATGAGATATAACATTAAAAAACTACAATAAAATATAAAGTCTGGGGTTGTTGTAGCCACAATATTATTAAGTTTCTCCTGTTATACAGTTTAAAAGTTGTTTGTTCATTATAAAAATTTATATTTCTACCTTGCCATTCAATACTATCTACCTCACCTTCAATGTATTTGTAGTTTAGCTTAGAAAAGTCTATGTTCCCCCATCACAAAAACACATTTAGTGCAAATGAATTGACTCCTTCCTTCATACAACAACTCTGTATAATTAATGAATTAGTCTATTAAACTTTGAATTGAAGAGGAACAATCAATGGAGTAAGTATTTTTGATCCATTAGGTACAACATCGGGGAAGGCAATGGCACCCCACCCCAGTACTCTTGCCTGGAAAATCCAATGGACGGAGTAGCCCGGTGGGCTGCCGTCTATGGGGTCACACAGAGTCGGACACGACTGAAGTGACTTAGCAGCAGCAGCAGCAGCAGCAGTCACCATCAGACACTCCCTTAAATACAAGAATACAGCTCCTCAGAAAACCTCCTAGAGACACAAAACTTCAGATCCAAGTACTAACAGAGTAAAGGGAAATATCTCAGGTCTTCAAA